>JAHHUM010002681.1:0-358425 GCA_036173005.1 Crenichthys baileyi
CTGCCAACATATTACAATTCTCAATAAATTTTTTGCCGTTCAAGGAACATTTTTCTGACATTTTTTTCCTTTTGCATCATTTACCTAAAGCTGTAGTTTGCAGAACGGATGCACCAGTCAGTCCCCTGCATGCCGGGGCACAGTAAAGACAGCCGGGTAACAATCATAGGAGAAACGATGGGACATCAGTGACAATACTAAAACTGGATGTTTCTCCAAAATGAAAAGACAAGACAGAAACTGGCCATGGCGGCTGCCAAAAGGCCCATAAGTACTGATAGTGTTCAACATTTGAAGAAAAGTTCCTGTTTCCTCTGAATGTGTAGACTAAGGAGTAGGGCTCTAAACTGAAGCGTTTTGTTCCAGTGAAACGATCCGAGCCTGTCTAAAATCTTCTTAAACCTTGCGGGAGAATGTGTTATGGTCTGATGAAACCAAAGTGTAGGTTTGACACAGTAAAATCCTTGGAGCTGTGGGAAAAACAATGCCCTGTGTTCTGATGAGATTTACAATGCTACGCACTGGGTCACCATACTCCAGAACTGAACCTTCGGCAGCCATCCAACTTCTTCATCAAGCACAGAAACTGTTGCTCTTAAATTAATCTGGCTGTGAACCTCAGTAATTTATGACATAGAAGAGACTGATGTAAAGGAGGCTTCAATTAATGCAAGTTCCAATCAAAGTTCAGGGATTATTTCCAAGAAAATACCACCTGAATAATATCGTGTGTAAAGACTAAGAAAGAGAGCGGCTTACAGTCCTGACTGAATTCCCACAGAACGCTAGAAAAAGTCAGAAGCTTTTAAAACTGTGCAAGTTTTATTTGGAGAAAAGTAGCGTCTGATGTCAGCACTTTCTCAAACATGCTGATTAAGAACGAAAGGCCAAAAGTGCAGAAAGCATTTGTTTCTGTCAGACTGCTTCTTGGCATTAAAAAACATATACAGACTTATTTTGGGTTATTTCTGCACTTCTTTCAGCCTCATCCTCTGTGTACCAGTCTCTCACCTTCTTCACTCTCCTGTTTCATCTTTTCCTTTGCTTTGAGGGCTGCTGCGGTAAATAAGCTTTGGCCCAACATTTGAACACTGCAGTTTTTTGGTACTAACTTCAAGTTCTCCATTTTCAACTCTACCTATCCTTTGTTGCCTAACTGAAGACTGTCATCTGCTGAAGATCTTGGAGTTCAACTTTACGTGGTGCATTTTTATTTTTCCCTCCATGGTGGAGACTCACACTCGTTTTTATTTTTCTCTCTCCTTTCCCATTTTTCCACAGAATGAAATACATTTGGACAGGCCACATGTGTGCGGTCGCAGCCTATGGTGTGTGTGGGACTGAGCTCTGGACTCTGCTTCTCAAAGCTCTCCGCTGCAACACTAAAGTTCTGGTACCAACCCCTCTGCCATGTTTTTGTATTCCATTTTGATCAAATGCTTAGTTTTTGTTTTTTTTATTTTTTCCAGTAAATGGAACCTCCTTGATTCCACCACCCTGCTTTGTATGCATTAATATGCTTTAATGTAAAAGTTTTAAATGATTTGTTGGTTTTCTGTGAAAGTGAATCATATTGCTGCCTCCTCTCTGCTCACATCACCACCCTGTGAGTCCAACCACTAGGTGTCAGTGTGGTCCTGACATGCCCACAGCAGAGATTACTGCTCTGCCTCTCATCCCTGTGTTATCTCACCCTGAGCTTGTCCTACACGTTTTTTTCACATGACTTTCTGACTCTTCTCGTATTTTACATTTAACTTTACTTCACTGTAGTTGTTTTCCTGTTTGCAGCTGCGGGTTGTCAGATGTGCGGTTCCAGTACTGATGATTGGCTGGCTGTATTACAAGGTAGGACATTTTGTTTGTGGTTTATGATCATTGTGGTACCGGCAGTCCCATCACTAACCCTCGGCCAGTTGAACAGACCCTAATAAATGCTGTGAGCGAGGCTGAATGAATTAATAAATGAAGAAATAAATAGAAAAAAAACCTCTAACTTTATGAGAAGTTTGAAGTTTAACCAACAGGAATAAACAACATAAATTAACTGAACATAACTTGCAGCAAGACACAGTAACATCAAAACAACTGAGGTAAAACTTACCAAGAAATAAATAAGTTTCTTGTGGAAATTGGCACTGTCTGCCTTCAATGAGCTGGCTGAAGCTAGGGGCCTATGGAATTAGTTTTATTCTATTTCTTTTTTCATTTGTCACAATTCCAGGTATGACGAAGCAAATGCATTCTTTAACTAATCATATGGGTAATATAACCAGTTCCAACAGTTTGCTCATCGTCATAGAGAAAAAATGACTGCACCTCAGCGGACGCGTCTGTGAAACTCCTGAAGCTCGCAGATGACACCACTGTTATAGTTGTGATCCACGACAATGACAAGTCTCCATGTAGACCAGAGATGGATCGGCCGATCCACCGGTGCGGTCAGAACCACCTGGAGCTTAACCCACTCAGGACAGTGGTGATGATGGTGGACCTCTGGAGAACACATCCTACACTGCTTCCCCTCAACAACACTGTGTCTAATGTGGATCACTTCCAGTTCCTAGGAACCCGAGATGGTCCTCACACATAGACAATGTTCAGAAGAAGGCCCAGCAGAAACTGTACTTCCTACGGCAAGTCAAAAAGTACAACCTTCCACAGGAGTTGCTGGTCATCTGCACTTCCATTATTCAGTCCGTCCTTTGTGCTTTGGCTCATCCATGAAACAGGATAGGTCCAAACTACAATGAGCAATTAGGTCTGCAGAGAGAACCATCTGGGCTGACCATTCCTGCTTAGGATCTCTACAGGGTATAGTCAACGCGGGCAGGGATGCTTCCTTTCCTGCCAAAGGTGCTGCTTGTGTTGGGATTAACTTCCGTAACTGTTTATAGAAGAGTGAACCAGACACAGCTCTCAGTCCTCAGTTTGAGGAGCGTGTTTCTTTAACTCATGATTAGCCCATTCTCAGTCAGCTGACTTCAGCCTCGCTCATGTTGTTCTCCTTCGTCTAGTCCACGTGCACACAGCAGGGTCACTTTAACACCGGCCGATCCATCACTTCAATACAAAATGTACGTATTAAAGTGACCAGGTCGGCTGACAGCTTGGGACTGGACTCCAGTTCTGGAATTTTCCAGAATGGACAGATTGCCAGTCTGCCCCTGGGTCTGAGGGAGAGCTAAGCCTCGGCTGAGTAGGACACAAAACAAGCAGGCTGAGAGACAGCAGCAGTGAAGACATGCTCTTAGATGACTGTTTGATCTTTAAAGAGTTGTTTTATGAAATGCACAAAGGAACGCATTCTATGATATTCTATGCTTTTATGTCAAATTCCGTGATTCAACTTCACTTTTCGAAACCATGGCCTGGATCAAGATTTACTTGCCTTGGAGTCCGGATCTGGACCACAGGCTGTCCTGCTGGTGTTGGTCCACTGTGTCTTAAAGTCAGTGCAGCCATCTACCAGGAAAGTTCAGAGCACTTCATGCTTTCCTCTACTGACAAGCTTTATGAAGGTGCTAATGTTAGTTTTCAGCAGTAATTGGCTCCTGCCCAGAATGTCCCAATACCGGCTACAGTGGCTTCCATAATGCATCAGACTGATCGGCTCTTTTTCACGCCACATTGATGCAGTAATTCACACAAAAGGAGGTCCGTACAAGTATTGAGTTCATACACTGTACCATACGTGGACATACTGTTCAGTAGGCCCTCATTTCTTTATTAGAAAGCTGTTTTATTGGTCTTATAAAATAATTTACTTTTCAGAGGAATAAGGTTTGGGGTTGTAATAAGCTGTACGTCATAATCATCTACATTAACCAATATTTAAACTTAGAATATATCTCTCTGCATGTAATGAATAAATATAACATTTTTATTTAAAGTTTTACTTTTTAAAGGATTTTCCAATGAGTTTAGATGCACCTGTACACTGTTACAATCAGTTCAGTTCGAGGTGTGAGTTTGATTTTGTTCTCTTGTCTTAATGAGGGTAAAACCAGGGTTTTCCACCCCTTCCTCTTCTCACCTCCTGTAGTTCTGGCCTAAGCTGATGGAGGAGCTATCAGAGCTGAGGGAGTTCTATGATCCAGACACTGTGGAGCTGATGACCTGGATTAGGTACTTGCACACATGCTCACACATGCACCAAAATTTACAGATCTAGATCACCCATTATATTAATGCAAATTTGATTAGCTTGTTTCGCTAGATCAAGCTTCGCCTCGCCTGATGTCCTTGATTAGTGTGTGTGTGTGTGTGTGCGTGTGTGTATTGACGCTCATTTGTGGGGGAGTCTGGCTGATGAGTGATGAGAGCCGATGGGTCGCCATGAATAAGACATGGGAGTGCTGCAAGCCCAGCTGCTGGAGGAGCTCTAACCCACCTCGGGGTCTCTGGGGCCAGGCTTGAAGAAGATCAGCAGAAGTAGAGCTCTGATTTGGAGTGGCCCCGTACTGTTGTTTCTCTGTATTTTGGGGCTTGAACACATACAGGGGTTAGACAATGAAACTGAAACACCTGTCATTGTAGTGTGGGAGGTTTCATGGCTAAATTGGACCAGCCTGGTAGCCAGTCTTCATTGATTGCACATTGCACCAGTAAGAGCAGAGTGTGAAGGTTCAATTAGCAGGGTAAGAGCACAGTTTTGCTCAAAATATTGAAATGCACACAACATTATGGGTGACATACCAGAGTTCAAAAGAGGACAAATTGTTGGTGCATGTCTTGCTGGCGCATCTGTGACCAAGACAGCAAGTCTTTGTGATGTATCAAGAGCCACGGTATCCAGGGTAATGTCAGCATACCACCAAGAAGGACGAACCACATCCAACAGGATTAACTGTGAACGCAAGAGGAAGCTGTCTGAAAGGGATGTTCGGGTGCTAACCCGGATTGTATCCAAAAACATGAAACCACGGCTGCCCAAATCACGGCAGAATTAAATGTGCACCTCAACTCTCCTGTTTCCACCAGAACTGTTCCGTCGGGAGCTCCACAGGGTCAATATACACGGCCGGCTGCTATAGCCAAACCTTTGGTCACTCATGCCAATGCCAAACGTCGGTTTCAATGGTGCAAGGAGCACAAATCTTGGGCTGTGGACAATGTGAAACATGTATTGTTCTCTGATGAGTCCACGTTTACTGTTTTCCCCACATCCGGGAGAGTAACTGTGTGGAGAAGCCCCAAAGAAGCGTACCACCCAGACTGTTGCATGCCCAGAGTGAAGCATGGGGGTGGATCAGTGATGGTTTGGGCTGGCATATCATGGCATTCCCTTGGCCCAATACTTGTGCTAGATGGGCGCGTCACTGCCAAGGACTACCGAACCATTCTTGAGGACCATGTGCATCCAATGGTTCAAACATTTTATCCTAAAGGCGGTGCCGTGTATCAGGATGACAATGCACCAATACACACAGCAAGAAAGACTGGTGAAAGATTGGTTTGATGAACATGAAAGTGAAGTTGAACATCTCCCATGGCCTGCACAGTCACCAGATCTAAATATTATTGAGCCACTTTGGGGTGTTTTGGAGGAGCGAGTCAGGAAACGTTTTCCTCCACCAGTATCACGTAGTGACCTGGCCTCTATCCTGCAAGAAGAATGGCTTAAAATCCCTCTGACCACTGTGCAGGACTTGTATCTGTCATTCCCAAGACGAATTGAAGCTGTATTGGCCGCAAAAGGAGGCCCTAAACCATACTAATAAATTATTGTGGTCTAAAACCAGGTGTTTTAGTTTCATTGTCCAACCCCTGTATGTTGCTTTGCAAAAGTATTCATAGTCCTTGAACCTTTTCACATTTTTCCATCAGCTTATTTATTCACCAGTGCAGCCTTTTGGTTTGTGAAGTGCTTTATAAATAAAATATAATTATTAATAATAATAATAATATATTTTATGCGAGTTTCTGTGATAAGCTAACACAAAGTAGTGCATAGTTGTGTGCTGGAAGGTATTTGTTTTACAAATGAAAGCCTAAAAAGTGTGGCCTGCAAATAGAGCTACAAATTATAAAAGGCGAGTTTCAACTGGACTTTTTCCCCAGAATTTAACCTCGCGGGACCTTTTCAGCTACCTAGGCTGTTTTTATGCGCGTTTCGGCTGGGGTCTGAAACCAGGGCGGTTTATGTAGATTGGGTCCCCTGACAGTGAGCAGGTCCTATATGGCAGGAGTGCCACTGTGGTCTGGGGACACTGGTCTCTGCCCAGAGTCCAGAATAAAGTGAATTCAGACTAGTAGAGCAATACTCTCAGATGGTTTCATTGCAGTTATTGTTTAAAAGTGATGGACTGCCACCCCAAACTGTGTGAACATGTGTAGGAAGAGTGGATTTAAAATAAAAATGGTGCTGATCCAAACTCCCAGAAAGAAAGGAAGAAGCAGAACTCCAATCTGGGTTACAGTCGGCAAACTAAAGACATTATTTATGAAACTTCATAGTGTTTAAGCTCTAAAACTGCCCTGTTTGGTTGGATGGAGCGACAGCGATTTTTAAAATAATGCTACAGATTTTTAATGGTACTTAGGTCTAGACTTTGACTAGGCCCTTCAATGTTTAAGGCCTTTTTCCTGCTGGAAAATGAGTCTCTGCCCAAATCTTTCGCAGTCTCTTAAAGGTTTTCTTCCAGAATTGCCCTGGTCGGAAGCTTCATACATCTTTCAATCAACTCTGATGAAGTCTCTGCTGAACAATGCATCTTCAAAGCATGATACTGCCACCACCAGGTTTCACAGTGGGGATGCTGTATTAAGGGTGATGTGCAGTAGTTTTCAGCTGTATATCTTGGGTTTTGCATGCAGGGCCCATACATGGCTTGTGATAAACAATGAACAGCGCTTCCCAGGGCCTTTATTCAACTTAGGCTTTTTTCTGAGTGCAGAGAGGTTTATATAGTGCATGACTAATAGGTGTCTTCCTGACAGATTAACCCACCTGAGCTGTTGATCTCTAGCTCCTCCAGAGCTATCATTGACATCTTGACTGCAACTCTGAATAATGCTGTGTGCGCAGCTTGTCAGTCAGTTTAGTTTGAAGGCCATATCTGGGTGAGTTTGCAATTAGGTCATACTTTTCTATTTTCGGAGGATGGATTGTGGTTTCGATTCAAGCTTCCTCCTGCCAGATGTCTACATGCCCCTGGGCAATTAAGGCACTTAACCCCATGTTGTCTAGCGATCTGCGTATCGGTGTATGAATGTATGAGGGGTCAAAGTAACAAAAATAAACTTGAAATGAATTGAAGGTGTGAAATACTGAACATGGTAAAATCGAGTGCCATAAAAACCAACATGTAATTAATTTCACCTTTGTAAAAATTCCGGGAATTTGGAGGTCATTAAAATGATAACATTGTGAATATTAATGTTATAAATATTAAGCTTATCCAACTTAGTGTTTTCATTCACTGCCTTGATTTTAAGGCCTCCATTTTTATCACTTCAGTTTTATCATTCATCGCGTTCACAGTGTAATTTTTGTCACTTCCGGTAGATCGGAATACGGCAGCAGCCCCGGCGCGACAGCAGAGTTTTGTAGTCCGTCACCCACAATTTCCCATGATTCATTGCGGATTGAATCGGATTGGTCGAGCTCGCGCAGCAATGGTGGACGATGGTGGCAAAAATGTAAATAATACGCTTTCTGTGATCCCAAATGAATGTTTAAGATGTTTTTAGGCGAGAATGTAGGTTTGTTGAACTCAAATATCTACTCGGTTTATTAAGATTCCACTTAATTTAAAAAAAGAGGTTCTGTGTTTCTCGGCGGCAGCTTACTTTGGCAGCTGTCAGCTGACCGAGCAGCGTTCGCTCCCTCTTCCGGAGAAGGCTCCTGATCACCGGCTCATCGTGTTAGGTGGAGACACTGGAGACCCAACCTGGGCGCTCTTCGCTTGTGGCTCCACCCCGTGGCCAACGATATCACTGCCGTACTATTGAAAATGCATGCGAAGAGCTATGGACTACAAGTACTCCGCTGTTGCGCCGGGGCTGCTGACGTATTCCGAATTACCGGACGTAACAAAATGACACAGTGAACAATAAAACTAATGTGGTAAAAATGGAGGCTCTAAAATCAAGGCAGTGAATGAAAACATCAATTTGATAACCTTAATATTTATAACATTAATATTCACAATGTTATCATTTTAATGACCTCAAAATTCACGGATTTTAATTTTCACGCAGTTGGTTTTTACAGCACTCAATTTTACCATGTTCAGTATTTCAAACCTTCAATTCATTTCAAGTTAATGTTTGTTACCTTGACCCCTTATATGATTGTGTGCACGTTTGTGAGTGTGATTGGTTGAAGGTGGCTCTAGTGTAAAGTGCTTTAAGTGGTGGGTATGACTAGAAAAGCTCTAAATGAATTAATATGATTTACCATTTACTTTAACCTAACCCTGCTTTAGAGTTCTCCACAACTTTCTCACTGACCCATCTGTTGAGTTCTTTGATCTTCATGACACTGTTTGTTCAGTAATGTTCTCTAGCAGACCTCTGAGGCCTTCACAGCTGGATTCATTCTGAGATTAAAATGTTTTAGAAGCTTTCTGTCTATAAAACCTGTTTTTTATTAGTTCATTTAGTTCATATTGTTGGAGATGGTGTCAGGGTACTGCCCTGAATTATTAAGGTGCCCCTTATCATCTACCTCCCCTGTGTGCATGTTATTTAAAAGAAACCACACGCTCTTGCAGTTCTGAGGCTTTTCTAATCAGGACATAGTAAAAAAATAAAACATCTGGTACATGTACTTGAAATGGGGTGAAATATGGACTCGAATGAACAACTATTCTGTACATGACATGTTTAATTATTCATTTAACAAAAACCAGGCCAAACTACAAATCCGTGTCTCGAATTCCCCTGTTGGTTTCACAAGAATATCCACTGGACCTTTGGTCTTCCTCAAGACATTTTTTTTTTTTTTTTTTTTGTTTTGCCATCTTTACCACACCCTGAGGGTCTGTCAGGTCACCCAGAGGCAGCCCAGGGTTCAGATACTACACAAACTTTGCTTGACTGTAAATGTGTGATGATTAACTTCTAACCAGAAGATACACAACAGACAAAGAAGAGGAGAAATAGTTAAACCAGAGCAGAGGTAGGAAACTAACAATGACGGTTGCTTGGAGAAGAGAATGTGTCCGAAAAATGTTGCTACCTTTATTTGGTCCGTTTTTATGCTTGGGAGCCCAGCAACCTTAAACCAGGTTGAATGTCTGGTGAGAAATCTCTTAAACTTGTTCTTTTCTTCTCCTTCTAATAGAGGTTTGATACTGTTGCCCCCACAGCTGCATACAAGGAAAGCTGGCTACATGCTACACAGTTTTCACAGAGACTGAAAAGATTTGGAGTTCACAACTAACAGATTTTTTTTATGACGAGTGAAAGATGGGGAAGACCTGATGAGATACCGCAGAAAACAGATTTATCAAACCTCGTTGAAACTGCCAGGAGGGCAACAGTTCAGTGGGTAAAAATGCACCAATTTGTGCTTTGCCAACTGCCAATACAACTTGGAGAAGAGGAGGATTAGGAGAACGAACACGGATGGCCGCACCTTTAACTGGCTGTTGCTAATACATGTTTTGCAGTTGGGGTGATAACCTTTTCACACTGCTTGATTGCATCCAGATTTGGCTCAAAACTTCAAACCTTTATATGACTGCGACTGATGTGGGGTTCAGTCGGTTCCCCTCACGCAGTTGCAGAAGTCTGTTAACTTGCCATGTCGACTGTCCCCCCACCTAGAGCAGACTGTGGAAGACCTTGCCCAGTGGGAATCATGGGTAAAATCTGGCAAAGAAAGCAAAGTGTGTTCTTAGCGCAAGTGGAATACTGGTGCTCAGCTGACAAGTGCGTGTGTGTGTGTGTGTGTGTGTGTGTGTGTGTGTGTGTGTGTGTTTGCTCCAGTGTACATGGGAACCATGTTAGGCTTTCTTTGGCCATCTTTGGACACGTGGGCCAGGAAGTTGAAAGTACTTGTGGTCATAATTTTTATTTTTATTATTAATCTTTTACCAAAAGGGTCTCACAAGATAGCATCATGAAAAGGTAGGCATACAATTTCCAACATTTTTTGGGTTGACTGTTTTCTAAATGTTTAAGTCCACTCTCAGTAACAAGAACAGGCTACGCTGTATTTAGCCAAGTTTAATGAGTGGGAGTGTTCCTGTCTGTTTAGAGTAAAGGTTGCTGGATGATATGTGCCTATTTACCATTATATTAAAATGAAAGCAAAAAAAAATGCAGTTATTAAGAGATTAATATCTTTTCTTCCTAAAATTTTTGCTTTTAAGAAGATTTTGTTTCGTCTTGTCCCTTTTTTAAAGGCTTGCATCTTTACAAATCTCACATTAAAAACTGCATCAACCGATCATTTGCTTGTAGGCCTTTTTTGTATCAGCCTTGAATTCAATTTAGTTCAATTCATTTTATTTATATAGCGCTAATTCACAACATATGTCTACTCAAGGCACAAAGTCAATTCAGTCAGCTCATACAGGGTCCAAGTTAGGTTCATACATTCCAATTTATCCTAACTATCAAACAGTGCAGAAAAATTCGGTTTAGTATTCATATTGGTTAAATAAGGGAACCCAGCTGATTGATCGAGTCACTGACTTGCAGCATTCACTCCTCCTGGACGAGCATGTAGCGGACAAGTAGTGGACAGTCGCTTGCATGTAGTTGCTTCATCTAGTAGAGAAAAACAGCTAAGCAGATAAACTCTGAGCCAGTTTTCAAGTCTAGAGTATGAAAGTGAGCACATACAGTTAATCACAGCAAAGCTCAGTCAATGACAGCAATAGCTGTCAAGGAGAGAGATAGGGTTAAACACTAAAAGAGAGGGCAAAGTGTATCTATAAAAGGACATTAAATGGTTGGCAACAGTAGGTCAGCCGATGCCCCCCTCCAGGAAGGTCTAACAGCTAAACACAGTCAGGCCAGATGTAGCTTCTAGGAAAGGAAAAAACAGAGAGAGAACAAAGTCAAAAGCTGAAATAGCAGGAAATAATGCAAAATTGGAGAGTAGTATAAGGATGTAGCAGAGAGAGTGAACGTTGCCATTATGTCCTCCAGCAGTCTAAGCCTATAGCAGCATAACTACAGAGATGGCTCAGGACAGCCTAAGCTACTCTAACTATAAGCTTTATCAAAAAGGAAAGTTTTAAGCCTAGCCTTAAAAGTAGACAGGGTGTCTGCCTCACGGACTAAAACTGGGAGCTGGTTCCACAGGAGAGGAGCCTGATAACTAAGGGATCTGCCTCCCATTCTACTTCTAGAGACTTTAGGAACCACCAGTAAACCTGCAGTCTGAGAACAAAGTGCTCTGTTAGGAACGTATGGAACAATCAGATCTCTGATGTATGTTGCAGCTTGATTATTATAATTTGTGGTCAAGGGCTGAACAAAATCATTCCAAGGCCAGCATGTGGGCTGCTAGGTAGCATGTGGGCTGCAATTTGGACACTCTGCCTTGAGGAAACCAATCAGTATGGTTTCAGTTTGTAAAGCAACATCCAGTGAAACTGAGACTGCTGAGTAGTACCAAATAAGAGCAAAGTAAGTTGGTGCTGTGCATAATAGTTGTTGGTGAAAGAACAGATCTACAACAGAATGGCTAAAGAAAAACTATAAATCAAGTTGTTGCAATGGCACTGTCAAATCCAATCTTACAGGACTGTGAACAGGTGTTTGCCCCCTTACAGATTTCTTCCTTTTTTGATTATTTGTCACACTTCAATATTTCTGATCATCAAAAACAGTTTGATATTGGATAAAGATAACCTGAGAAAATACTAAAGGCTGTTTTCAATTGATGATTTCCTTTTATTAAGTCAAGAAATAACTAGAGCATGACCTGCAGATATAATAAATAATTTAAATAGAGCATTTCTGATTGCTGAAAGTTCTCAAAGAGCAACACATCAAACCAAAGTGAGACCCATAATTCACAACTGGAGAAAACAGTCAACCAAAATTACTCTAAGAGCACATCGAGTAGTCAACTAGGAGGTCACCAAAGAACCAAAAGCCACATCTAAAGCTCTGCGGGCCTCACTGCGTTACTTAAGGTCAGACTTAACAAAAAGAAAGAGAGACTTGGCAAAAATGGCCTCCAAGGCCAAAACAACTATTGACCCAAAAGAACACAATGACTCGTCTCACATTTACCAAAATAATACCTTTATGATCCACAAGACCAATAAGAAAATCTTCTGTGGACTGATGAGACAAAAGTGGAGCTTTTAGAAGTTGTGTGACACAGCATTTCAGAAACAGATCATCATACTTTCAGTCAAACACGGTGGCGGTAGTGTGATGGTTTGGGCTGCTTTGCTTCAGCAAGATCTGGACGACTTGCCATAATTAATGGAATCATAAATTTCCCTCTACCAGAAATTCCTGCAGGAGAATTTCCAGCCATAAGTAAAGTCACTGAAGGCTAATCACACTTTGGTTTCTGCAGCTGGACAATCATCCAGAGCACAGTACCAAGGCCACCTCTGAATGACTCAAAACAACAAAATGAAGTCTTGGAGTGGCCTAGCCAAAGTCTGGACTTGAATACAATTCAGATACTGTAGTGACAACCTTCATACTTGAAAACCTGATTCCTTTTCATTTTGTCCTGATACCTAAAACGTTACAACTGATAGAAGGTGGACTTTGAAGAGTGTGATGATATAGTAAGTTATCAGCGGTCAGCTTGTTTGGATAGAAGTGTTTCAATTTAACACTTTTAAAAAGAGAAATGGCACTTGAATGGAGGTGTTGGATTTCGTTAAGTCCCTTTAACAGAACTGGGAAATTAATGTGCATTGGCCCAGGGTGACACTCTACTGTTGACCGAAACCCACCTCTCTGAGTAATATGGACCATCAAGGGGTCTTATTTCCACCCAGACAGTGGGCAAGAAAAAGATCATTTTGATCTAATCCAATTTGATAAATAGTGGAATGGCACAGAGACTGAATGACATGGAAATTAAGAAATCAGAGAAGTGGTCTGGACTGTAAATGTAAATGTGTGTGATATGGGCCCCAGATAATCCTGTCAGGCTGTGGGGATTTGAGGCTGCCTGACAGTTACCTTGGTGGGGGCTGAGATCAGGGGGGAGCACTAAGCTTCTTGCTGCTGTGCTAATTACATTCCAGATGAGAGCATTACAATGGGGAAAGGGGCTCATGTTAAACTGTGTTCTCCTAGTGACTAAGGCTGGTTAGTTTTACATGGAAGGTTCATGATGGATCATCAGAGTATTTCATAGTGACGAGCAGGAACAAGGACAAATTAATGCAAACAGCAGCTAGTATACTTTATGACCAGATGGTGTGTTTATGTAAAGCCGTTAGGAACTCATTGCTGTAATTGTAGCAGCAGGGGGTGTAGTGTAGCTTTATGTGAAATTAGGAGAAGAATATATATTCACGCAGTTCAACCATGCTGAAATAAGGGGTTATACATGAAATGACAAAAACTGTTATATACATAATTAGGTCTACATGCAGACCACCAATGGGGTTTATAGGACTTCATTTGCAAAGAGCTCACGTCTAAAAGGGTCATCAGAGTGCATAAGTAGTGATAGTGTTGCAGGCAGTCCCTGGTGTGTCCAACAGTCGATGAAAACAGAACGTTAAGACCAGCAAACACAGGATATGGGCTGTAGATGAATTAAACAGCATTAATGGTACATGACAGGGTTTGATGGAGTCGTGTTAAGAGCCCAGGAGGTTGAACTGTGCAACTGGCCATTCTATGGAGCACAGCTGCAGGACGTGTTGAAATTTATTGTCAACACATTATCGGTGTGCACAATATTATCATCTCCAAGAACCATTTAGACAGCAGTAAGTCTCTTAATTGCAGGTGACATGTATAATGGGAGGTATTAAGGCAAAACTGCTGTGCCCAATTTTTCTGCAGTAAGATTCGGTTCACAATTTACTGAAATGTTCCAGATGTAAAAGCAGTTCTTCAAGAAAACTTTCACTGAGTTCTGATTCTATCATCTTTATGGCACTAATCGACATGCCTTGTTCAAAGAACTTACACAAGCTTTCTTCACTATGCCCAGATGCCCAAATGCATTGGGTTGCTGCCATGCATGTGAATGGCTGATTCGCTATTTGTGATCAGGTATACCTAATAAAGTGGATACTGAGTGAATAACAAAGCTTTTAGGCCAAGGGACATTTGTAAACAGGTTTTAATCAGTTTGTGCAATTTTGCCAACTTGTGTCAAGTACAACTGATATTTAATGACTACTGAAGACTTGAAGTACCCTCAGTCTCAGGCATAGCACGCTTCTTATCTAACATCTAGTTTTTGCTTTATTGATGATATCATGATGTTCCTACTTTAGTAGATCCTCAACATGTTCTATCCCTCCCTGATCTAAAATTGTCTGATCATATTTTATGATCTGTATGCCCAAAATGTATTTCATGGTGCTTGCTGTTTAGTACAGCAGAACATGTATTGCAGCCCATTAGAATCCACTTCAGAAACTAAAAGTATTGTCAAATAACTCAGTTGTTTCATGATCAAAAATGATCAAGGCTGTCTGACGCGTGTAGGAAGCATCTGATGCTCCTGCAACTGCCTCTAACACATCTCTTCATATGTGATGTCTTCACTTATAGTCACTTGCGAAAGTATTCACACCAATTGAACTTTTTTTATATTTTGGCATCATGAAGACCGCCATGAACACATAAGGTACTTCAGGGATAAAGTTGTGGAGAAGTTTGAGGCAGGGTTAGGGTTATAAAGCCAAGTGTAGTATTGTGCACTACACAAACTTGCCCTTTATCGAAAAGGTTCAAGAACTAACCCATTGTTAAGAAATCCTGTTTAAAGTTACCACAGCCCATGTAGAGCTGACATAACATGACATGGGCTTTGCCCAGATGAGACCAAAATTGAACTTTTTGGCCTACAGGCAAAGTACTACACCTGATGCAGAGCACATCGATCCCCATGGTGGAACATATTTGTGGCAGCATCATGCTGTGGGATCCTATTCAATCAGCAGGAACAGTGAATCTGATCAGAGCTCATGGGGAGATGGATGGAGATGAACAAAGAGTAATCCTTGAAGGAATACCTGTGAGACCTGGGCTCAGGTTTTCATTCCATCAGGACAACGACACTAAACATAGAAGTAAAGCTACTATGGTGGGTTTCGATCACAACATATTCACATGTTAGAATGGCCCAGTCAAGTCCAGACCTAAATCCAGCTGATAATTCAATTCAATTTCAATTCAGTTTTATTTATATAGCGCCAATTCACAACACGTCGTCTCAAGGCACTTCACAAAAGTCAGGTACATACATTCCAATTAATCCTAACCATTGAACAGTGCAGTCAGAATCATTTATTTATTCAAATTGGAAAAAAAGTTTTTCTGTCTAAGGAAACCCAGCAGATTGCATCCAGTCAGTGACTTGCAGCATTCCCTCCTCCTGGATGAGCATGCAAAGACAGTGGACAGTCACTGGCGTTGACTTTGCAGCAATCCCTCATACTGAGCATGCATGTAGCGGCAGTGGAGAGGAAAAACTCCCTTTTAACAGGAAGAAACCTCCAGCAGAACCAGGCTCAGTGTGAGCGGCCATCTGCCACGACCGACTGGGTGTTTGTGGCCATAGATAAAAACCAATGTTCATTGATGCCGTCATCTAATCTAACCAGGCTTAAACTATTTTGCAAAGAACGAGCAAAATTTTCTGACTAGAAAAAAGACATATCCTAAAAGACTCACAGCTGTGCTCTGACCACATCGCTGGTACGAATCTTGACCAAATTTATCACAAGATTCCTTCTGTCATTTTGTTTCTGAGTCTGTTCACATTTTTTAAATCAGAATCAGGATTAGGTGATGGATAAGGATAAAGTTTTTAGACAAGAGATAAAACTAACCTTATAAGAACTAAGGACTCATGCCTGGTGCTCTCAGTTGGATGGCAATGTGAGTTTAAAACAGGCTGACAGAAAACATTATTACAACTCCTTTGAGAATAAGTGCTATCTTTAAAACAATTGTAAATCTGAGTTATGGGTTAAAATAGCAACTTTTGTTATTTTGCCAAACCATAACTCAGTTTTCTTCTATATAACGGTTACAATTTACCCAGCCCAGCTGCAGACTGACACTAAGCTCTAAATAGACTGTCATAGAAAATAAAAAGACATTCTCTGTCCAGCTCCCTGACAGCTATTGGGCACAAAGAAGTCGAGGCTCTTGCTTTGTTAACAGGTGCAGCACAGAGAGGAGTAGCCCAAGCTGAGGCGCATGTTTCATATAAACGGCTGATTTTAGGATTCCCAGGGCCCAGTGCTGTCACCACCCTGCAGCTTCTTGCATGCCGCTGCCAGAAACAACTATGAAAGCTCCCAGCACACCTCACAGTTTAAAACATAGCCAGGGGGGCTGAGTTATTTCAGATAAATTTTACAGGGGGAAGTCACAATTCGAGAAAGACTTTGATTTTTATAACCGTTTCATGAGTCCAAAAATCAGTTTCTCCCATAAAACGGCCAACATCCTACATAGATCTTAGCAATATGTGATATATTTAATTCTCTAGCTTTTTTCAGCTCTCCCACCCCACCCTCTAAGTTGAGATATACAGTGTGCATTGGAGAATTATGAAGTCTGCAGTGGAAATTATTAATGAGAGCTCTGACAGCAGTTTTTGCTGCAGATTCAGTAGGATCATCTGGCTACTCAGCATGGAGAGCCATTCAGAGGAGTTACAGGCTCCTGTGGACCAGTCGGCAAATTTCTCTGTAACACTTCATACAGCAAGTCCTTTCAAAACGTCCAAGTTGTTGTGAGTTATTGAAGTTAACTAGGCCAGAATGGATGCTGCTTTAGCAAGAACTTCTCATGGAAAAATTGGTAATTCTTTTTTACAATAACATACTAATAATTCATAATAATACTAATTATTATTATTTCATTTTTGATATAAAAAATACGATGCCCTTTGAAAATGTTCATACTCCTTGAACCTGTTTTTTACATTTAGTCACCTTCCAACCCCAAACATCAATGTGTGTCACTGGGATTTCTTGTGATAGACTAACGTAGTGGATCAGCTGTTCTGTGAAGGCATCAGGGGTTTGTCAGAGAAAGTCCGAAGGCAATGAAGACCAAGTAACACAGCAGACAGCTCAGGGAGAAAGTTGTCTAATATATAAAGCAGGGTTAAAAACAAGTTCACAGAGCTCTGTTTAATCAGTAGTATGGCACAACAGACCCACCAGGACAGCCCAGGGAAGGATTCAGAGAATCAGAGGAGCAGCCAAGAGGATAATAGTAACTCTGGAGGTGCTGCAGAGATCCACAGCTCAGTTGGGAGAATTCATTCACAGGACATCGGTTAGCCTTGAATCCCAAACACCTTGCCTCAATGAAACACAAAAAAGCAAAGCCATTGTTGAAAGAAAGCCATAAGAAGTCCTGTTTCCAGTTTGCCACAAGCTATGTAGGGGACACAGCACACATGTGGATGACCAATACTGAACCTTTTGGCCTACACATAGAAAGCTATGTGGGGTGAAAATTAGGCCAAGCACATCACCATCCCTACTGTGAAATATAGTGGTGGCAGCATCATGATGTGGGGGTGATTTTCTCCAGCAAGGACAGGGAAGAGATGTTGAGAAAATATGGAGCTAAATACAGAGCAATCCCGGAAGAAAACATGTTAAAGCCTGCAAAAGACCTGACTTCTAGACCTCGAGACCTGAAAACTGACCTCTAAAGGAGCTACAATCATTAGTGTTTCACTTTTCTTTCCTATAGAAAGTACTCCTGGATCAGTGCTTCTGTGTTCTTTTTTGTCTCTGCTCTGTTCTCTCAAACTCCCAGTCGGTCGAGGCAGATGGCCGCTCACACTGAGACTGGTTCTGCTGGAGGTTTCTTCATGTTAAAATGGAGTTTTTGGAGCTATATAAATAAAACTGAATTGAATAGAAAAGACTGGGGCGGAGGCTCACCTTCCACCGTAATCCAACCCTAAACATTAGGCCAGAGCTACAATGGAATAGTTTGGATTAAAATATATTTACATAGAACCTCTAGACCTAAATCTAATGAAAATCTGTGACAAGATTTGAAAATAGATGTTCACAAATACTCTGTATATGAAGGAGCTTGAGCTAGATAGCAGAGAAATCCCTTAAGAACTTGCAGTGAAAGGTGGCACTAAAAAATATTGACTCAGAGGGACTGAACAGAAAAGCATGCCACATATTTTAAAATTTTATTCATAAAGATATTAAAATAGTTTATCCTTTTTCCTCCATTTCACAATTATGAATTAGTACTTTACTCTGTCACGTAAAAGAAGATCAAGGTGTGTAAATACTTTTCAAAGCTGTGTATGTTCATCTTTCTTCTACCTTTTAAGCCAAACAATCTAGATCCATCGTTTTCTTATGATTTGAAAATTTACCATCACCATCACCATCCCCGTTACCATCACTGTTATTGGCTCAGTATCACCATTACAGCCAGTACTTCATACACGGGGTCATGACATGTAGGCACACAAAGCAGAGAACGAACTGACCTGTAGAAACTGACACCGTGCTATAATCTGCTGGGACAAATTGGATTTTCCCCTCAGAGGTATCATTCAAGTAAATCGCCTCTAGCTGTGCTTCCTCTTTCGAGGAGGCAATGGTTCACATCTAGACTAATGTCTAAAGACATGTCTAAAGGTTTGGGAGGGGGAGTTCATGGCTCTCATCTGTAGCCTAGGTGCAATCATGCAAAAAAAGTGGCCACATAAGCAAAAGATCAATATATCTCGCTTTTTCTAAGAAATGAAAATAGGCTTTAATATTGATTTGAGGCATGCTAAATATATAACAAAAGGCTTAATTCAGATAAATGTATATGTATGTTAACAAAAGACAATAATCACAGTTTATTTCCAACAAAACAATGCAGAGGAAATTATAAGGCGTAAATTTCTCTTTGCTGATGAATCCTATTTGTGACAGTAACTAAGCACTGGGCTTAACACCCGATTATATCAAACTAACAGTAACACATGGTGGTGGGAATACTCCAAGCCTCTGCCTGGAGTATTACCACCATCCCTCAGAGATATCTCCATTGTCCAGTTAGCTTCTTCCTTATGAAGACCCACAGTGCTCAACACGCAGCACAATATTCAACTTTGTAGAAGAGGTCTGGTGCAGAGTAAACACAATAAGGCAGCACAATATAGTGAACATATACTGTCATTTCTACAGGTTTTATGACAAAGGTAGTAGTTCTGAATCAACAGAAAAGTAGTGATGCATTAGGAAATTGGCTTTTGAAAAAGGTTATAACAACAGATGAGTGTTGACATAGTCATTTCTTATAGTCAATTTTATTAAGCTAAGTTTCTCAATTAGATCATATAATGTGGAAAATAAAATAAAAAAACAGTTGATGAAGAATGAAAAGAGATGACAAAAAAACGATTAGTTGTTACAGCCACAGGTTCTGGAGCTTCATGAATACTTTGTGGACAAAAATGCTGACTGAAAGACTTTAAATACTAAAACACAGCAAATAAAACCCTAGCCTATATTGTGTTAATCCTTTTAAATACCAAGAGGGGAAAGCCCCTGAAATTTAAATAGCTTTTTTTTTCCTGAAGCAGTGGCCATTTTGAAAAGCCTGTAACACTGTCCAAGTCACACTCTTGACATAGGCCATTCAACACATAGAATTGCATGACCTCCTCAACTGAGGATAATTTTACAACGGGTGGCTAGCATCATGAGGAGATGATTTAGGATGATTTTTGACAAAAAATGACTTAGACCATTATTTTAGGAGGTGGCGATATTATTCACCTACATTTATATCTATGGAACCTGTAATATTTATATTGACTATTAATTTTTTTATGTAACACTTTATTTTCTTATATAACCATTAATAAATTCAGACATTAGGCGTTTAAAGCAGACAGAAGAAAGGTTAAACGAATACAGCAGAGTAGCTCTGTTTTATCCTTTAGACGTTTAAACCTCCACCTGTCATGGAAATGGTGGCAGCGTTTTGGAAACCTCAGAGTCAAAGCAAGGTTCTTTTAATGTCTCGAAAATACACTTGTCGTGGTAATTGCAAATGTTTAATATAATATCAAACACAGTTTAAAATGTCAACTGTATAATCATTTGCTTTTGTTTTAAAATAATAGTAAAACCCTCTTTAACACTGGCCTCTCTCTCATCTTCACAGTGTGATGTCGCCGCTGCTTCTAATCTAAATAATAGTTGTTCAAAAAAGGGAAGGCTTTGAAAAAAAAAAAAGGTTTGAATGGTGGGTTTTTTTATGGTTTTTTTAAAAAAGTTCTAATTTATTTATAGGGGTGGCCCCAAAATTGCAAAGTTTTTTCCCCAAAAAAATGAATAAAAAATTTTTGGGTTTTTTGGAAAAATAAACCCCCAAAAAAGAAAAAGGATGTTAGAAAATACCTTGGGAATTTACCCCCAGTTTTCATATTTTTCAATTTGGGCAGGTTTTTAAAGGGGGTGGTTTTCAACAATTTGTTGCAAACACTCCCCTTTGTTGATTGATGGGAACCATGGCCCCCCAACATGCTGCAAAATGGGACAAAGGGGGAAAAAAAAAAAAAAATTCCTTGAAGAGGGTCATTTCCCCGGGTGGAGTCCCGGGAGAAGATGTTGGTTGGGGTTTTTAGTCAACTGTGGGGTTTTAAAAATTGGGTAGGGTAAAAAAAAAAAGTAATAGGTTAAAACAAAGGGAAAAACCCCCAAGTTTACCCCAAAGGGGAAAAAAGCATTTTTTATAATAAAAAAATGAATTTTCTTTGGGGGAAAAATTCGGGTTTTAATTGGAAAAAAAATACTTCAAAAAAAAAAGGGAATTTTGGGGGGAGACACAAAAAATTTTTCTGCAAGAAATGTCTTTTCATTCTGAAAAGCTAAATACAAGCCATCATTATTACTACTTAACAGATAAAAATGGGTTTACAATGGTTTTGTATTGCATCAGATAGTGTATTAATTGCGTTCTAAAGTAGTATTATTAATCTGTTCTCTGCCATCTTATTTATATCGGTTTGATTCTCTCCTATTCTTTGTATTTAAATATGGCTGAACTTCTGATAAAGCAGCTCTTGTTCACAAATAAGGTCTTAAAGTCTTAAAATCAAACTAAAACGTGTATCATTAATTATGTGCTTTTCATCACCTTAATGGAATTGAGAGCTATTTTGAGAAGATCTTGTTGTTAGTTAGTCACAGCATCACAAAATCAAATTTTCATCAAAAGCACAACAAATAATGTGAACTCATTGAAGATAGACTGTTACGCGTATGGTTGGTTGTCCGGTCTACATGTGTTTTGTGGATCTAGAGAAGACCTATGGCCGTGTCCTCTGTGGCTTTCTGTGGAAGAAAGTGGTGGCAGGGATTCTTTTAAGTACTGTAGTTTAAGATAGTCTTTATATAGTATAACCAAAAGCTAGATCTGTGTCAGGATGCTTGGTACAAAGTAGAACCTATTTTCAGTGCTGGTTGGACTCTGTCGGGGCTAACCTTTGTCTCCTATCCTGTTTGTGGCATTCATGGACAGAAACTCAAGGCATAATGTTAGGGAGGAGGATACCTGTTTGGGAAACCTCAGGGTCTCAGCTCTGCTTTTTGCAGACGATGTGGTTTGGTTGGTGTCTTCAAGCAATTAGCTTTAGCCTGTGTTGGAGACATTCACAGTGGAGCCGAGTATGAAACTACCAGTCTGAGACCATAGTTTTTAGGAGGAGTCCCCAAGGCTGACCCAGAAAACACTGGAGAGATAATTGCCCCTCTGGCTTGAAAACGACTTGGAATCCCCCAGAAGGAGCTGCAGTTGATCACAGGGGAGAGGGTTTCTCTTAACCACAGTTTTCCCCTTGGACCTGTGACCCCTGTTATCTGATCTCAGATAAGGGGATGACAATGGATAGATACTTTCAGGATGTTTTCTTGAAGAGATATGGACCATATGTACGTTCATGGAGAACCATAAGTCCATGCTCAAGTCCACATACATTTTTTAGTTTTGTTGGTTAAGGTCTGCTTTCATAGTGAGGTTTGAAGTGAGGGGGAAAGAGATGAATTTCATCAGGGGTGTTTGAAACAGCTTGACAGTACCACAGCAACTAACACATCCTACCAGCAAGGGCAAATATCACAATTCTTTTCTGCAAGAAATGGCAAAATATTCTCTAAACGTTTTAACACTTTGTAGCTGCTGTCCACGTCCTTTAATTGTCAGAAAATGAGTCTTGTGAAGCCTTGTTAAGTTCAAAGTTCATGAACGCCACTCATGAATAGTTCTGTTTGGACACATCCATACAATAGTGATGACAGAGTAAATTAAATTTAGTTCATTTTTTTGTATAGACATAAAAGTCATCTAAAGGGAAATCCAGTGATAATAAACAGGGCCAACTAAAATCTTATTACATGCTCTTTATAACTCTGACCTGCAATCAGATTTGATCTCTTTCCACCCTTATTCAGAGAGAAGAGATTATTAAAAAGTCATAAAGGCAGCTCATTTTAAGTGCTTGCCCATTTAACCCATGCTGACATTTTTTATGACAGGAGCAGTCTTAGTTTTTCACCCTGTCTAAGACAAAGGTTAGGTTACTAACTCACATCATTTCTCCTGCTAATTCAGGTTTAGTGCCGGTAGCTTCAGTCTTCCAGCTTCTCTTGTTTGCTAGGTCTGTGTCCATCTGTCAGCGTAATTAAGACAAATTACTCAATCCATTCCATCCAAGAAACATGTGCCACTACTCATTTGTCTGTCAAGTGTTCAATGGAAATCAATTTTTTGCAACTTCTCCTTCTCTTTTGTCTGTGTCCCTCCTCTGTTTCATTCATTTTGCTCCTTTTTGTGTTTTAAATAGTCTAAATAAGCCACATTTGATCCTTTTCCTCCTACGAGGAAAGAGCTCAATCTGCGATCTGTTCTTTGGTGTTTATGTCTAACTCATGCAGAGGTGTCTTGGAGAGCGTCTGAAGAGCTGAGTGACGTCCTTTCACTGAAGTACTGTACACGCCTTTCAATCACAAGTGGGACTTTAGCAATCTAGTCCTGCGTATGAGTCCTATAAGATCACCCCAATCACTTTCTGAATCTTACCATCAGTCATCATCCTGATTACCACTCAGGAGCACTTACCTTTTTGCATGCAGCAACACAGGCTGTAATTGGACTTTATAAATGGAATAAAACATTGATATGAAGTGAACAAGGTATTTTTAAATGCTCTGCTCTGTCTTAACCTGTTAAGCCCTAAGGTTTTTAGAGCAATTTCTGCCTGGAATTACATAACTCAGAAAGTTATGTAATTCCATAACTTTATTTGAAAGAAAAGCTCCACAGTTATAAAGTCTAAATGCAAACTGTTGGTACCTATGTAACGGTAAGACATAAGAGAATAATTTTCCAGTGGAACCTCTATTGCAACTCTTACTATGTCTGCTTTATTTGTGATTAAACAAAAACAAAATCTATTTTTTTAACCCCTTAATGTCCGCTATTTAATGATACCGAACATGTAGGGGTTATCCGGTTAGAGTTGGCTTCAACAGGGCTGATGTGAATGCACCCTAAAACTTTTAGCATAAGAAGATACAATGTATTGGCAGAAGTATTGGTTCACACCACGAAATCAGTGAATTTGGGTGTGTTGCAATCACTTCCATGGCTGCAGGTGTAAAGTTTGGTGAGGAGAAACTTGACTGACCTACATGGAGTTCTAACCTCAGCCTTCTTGAACCACTTTGGGATGAATTAGATTAGAGGCTGCAGTTCTGGTTGCATCTAACTATGAACACACTCCTAAACCTTGTGGATGTCATTTACAGAATAGTTACTACCGTCCTTTACTGACCTGTCGTTAAGTATTTATATTGGGAGCAAACACAACATCATGTGGCGGTGTCTGCTTGGGTGAGAGTGCAACTCCTGTAGGCACATTATCACTGAATAATAATGGTTAGCAATGTGGCTAGCATTGCTAAAACAGCAGTTTCTCTGAGTATTCTCTGAAAAGTACAGAATGCCTTTACCGTAAACACGAGATTTCCAAAAGGCTAAGATTTCCAAATCCAACATGTCCAATAACAGACTAGAGTTAAAGGTTTAAAAGCATAAAACATAGTTATTTTGCCATAATACATTCAGCCTTCCTGTTATCTTTTGCCAGTCTTGCTCTCCATCAGTCACATTGAACTGCAGACATGTGCCATCATGTTTCAACATTTCTCCTTTTAAAAAGCTTCATCCATCTCTGGGCTTCGTCTGGCCTAATTTTTAAACAGCTTCTGGATGCAGAAAGAAGCTATCTTTGAGTCGTCTTCACTCAGTAATTGCATCTCCACAGAACAGTGCTGTTGTCAGCACAGTCTGGTAGTGCTTATATATGATGCATCCCGTGACTGGGAAGAGATTGGGTTTTTAAGTTTCTCACCGGCTGATCAACAGTTCACAGAGAATCTTATGTTAGAATTATTAAAAATGGTTGTAATCATTTGATTGTCAGACATCCTATGAAACTGGTTTATTAACACACAACAGCTTCCCTCTGTTTGCGCTTGGTGTTTGTTCCTCTTCTTTAATTATTTCATTTGTGTGTACAAAGAACACTTTTGTATTTGCTCTTCACGTAGATGGCTGCTGTTTTCAAAGTCAATTTTCGGAACAAAAGAAACTTTAAAAAACTCTTAGTGTGTTCAAATTATAGCCGCAGATCAGAAAGCAACTGTGGGCTGAATAACAAAGCTGGATAACAAAGTAAAATTCAATTAAACTTTTCTGATAGCTAACTGCATCTGTGAATAACCTTGAGTAGGTTTCATCTCCTCCATCATTAGGTTTTCTTCTTTTTTATCGTTTTATTTCTCCTGTTTTCCTCTCAACACACTGCAACTCTCATAAAAAGCCCAATCTTGCATTACATAATAGAGCATATTTTTAGATGTGATTCCTGAGTTGTCTTTCTCTGTTTGTCCACAGCACAAAGACCCCGAAGCAGGCGGTGTTTGCTGGAAGCATGCAGCTCCTGGCCGGCATCAAGCTGTGCACAGGCAGAGTTCTCACCAACCACCCGCATTATGAAGATAAAGACCTGCGGGAGCGGACCAGACAGGTACTGCTGCCTGACTGCAGGTTTATGTTACACAGAGACTGCAAGACTTAACTAAAGCAATCAAACCAGAAAGCTCCAGAGGGGCCATGAGTTCAGCTATGAGAAATTTACCCAAGAGTCTCAAGGTCAAAGATTTTTTTAAGGGTGTTAGAAAGAATAGGGCATATAATATAGTTTTTTTATCTTGGTGAAGGTTTTTTTTTTACTAGATAATGCAGTGCCTTGCATAGGTATTCATACTCGAACGTTTTCACATTTTATTACATTAAAACCAAGAATTTTGAAGTTTGCAAATCAAGAGAATAAAATCTTTGTTCACTCTTTACAAAACATATTAATCTCAGTCAGATTGGATGGAGAGCAATTGTGAACACTGACATTGTCTTCCTCAGATTCTTAGTTAAAGTTAGGTCTGTACTTTAACTAGGCCATTAAATATGGTTTGACTTCTACCATTCTATTGTAGCTCTGGCCGTATGTTTAAAGAGGCGGTTCTGCTGGAAGGTGAACCTCTGCCTCAGTCTCAACTCTTGAGGAGCCTTTAACAGGTTTTCCTTCTGCACTGCTCTGTCTTTAACTCAGTCTATCATCTCATCAACTGTGACCAGCATCCCACAGCATGATACTGCCACCACAGGGGGATGCACATTGTAACTTTCTGGGGGTGAACTTGCTTGAATGGCCAGACCAGTGTATGTTACCAGTTGTTTGGACTTACTTCACTTGTAGATTATTCGTTAGACAGATATGTTCGAAAAACATAAAGGATTGTATGGGCTTCTCCAGAGTCAGTAATTTGAGGGAGCTGTTTCCTCGGGAAAAATCTGTTCATACAATTGCAGCCAGTCCCACATAGGCTAATCTGTCATATCCTTTGAGCTCTCTGCTGATGCTTCGCAAGAGAGAGCAGCCTGCAGATGTAAAGGCCTGCAGTTCATTTTTGAAAGAGAAATGGATCGGAGGATGCACAAAGTGCATCGTGCTTCCATTAAGTAAGAATCAATATAATGCAGGAAAAATGCAGTCTGAAAGCGCTGCGTTCCAGTAAAGCACAGAAGTGGGAGTTCTTCTCAGTGTGTTGATCAGAAATGCTGTCAGGGTGTACCTATAAGCATAGCTACGAAATGTTTAACACATTAGGGAAACAGAATTTATTTTACAAAACTGTTACAACAGTTTTTTGTTTTTTTTTTACTTTACTGAATGCCTTTCTTTTCATGCAATAATTTAGTGTCTTCAGTTTGACCCCCACAAGCTGTAAAGTCCAGGGTTCATGAAAATATGATAGAACTGATTAGCCCTTCTGCTATCAATCTGCCGGCTCCTTCATTCAGCGTGTGTCTTCCTCTCAGTGAGCAGGAAGTAATGTGTAGGTCATCTCCTGGGCAGCTAAGCCTATGTTCTGCATCCCCGCAGGAAGTAAGCCATGCTGAGCCACTGGCGAGGCCAGAGCCTGGCATGGGGCCTCATTAATGATCCACGACACTGGTGGAGACTCCTTGAGCACAGTGTGTGTGTTTCTGTGTGTATGTGTTTTTTTCTGAGGTCAGTGGGTTCCGGGTCACTTTCATGTCACATTGACTGTTTTATCAATGTGATGGGGAAAATGAATTCATACACAGCCAGACAAATAAAAGCAACAGCTTTGTGTTAATAGTGGATTCACACCACAGCTGTTAAAATGTCTTGAATTAAATAATCCCAGTTTTAGACCTTAAAAAGTCCTAATTATGCCCAGATTTTCCATACTAGTTTTTAAATGACATTAAGGTAGGCCTTCCTTTGCTCCTTCCATTGTTTTTATGTATTTTTTTAATACCTTGATGGCGTTCTCACAGATGAATCTGGTCATTATATTGCCTTGACAGAAGTGCAAAGCCAGTGACCCAGAGCAGTAAACAACCCAGTCAGAAGAAAGCTGAACATTTAGGTGTCCAGTAAACCCTTTAAAACATGTTCTTCCTAGAATGTGCATATTTTCATTTCTTTAGGGTATATTTGATCACATACCAGCTCATAAGTCATAAAACAAAGATCTATTCACTAAGGCTGGGCTTGAAAACAATGATTTTACAACCCCAATTCCGATAAAGTTGGGTAGGGTATATTTGATCACATACCAGCTCATAAGTCATAAAACAAAGATCTATTCACTAAGGCTGGGCTTGAAAACAATGATTTTACAACCCCAATTCCGATAAAGTTGGGGCGTTGCATAAAACGTAAATAAAATCACAATACAATGATTTGCAAATCTCGTTCAAACCATATGCAGTTGATTTTGATCCTTGCAACACGTTCCAAAAAAGCTGGGACACGGCGAACAAAAGACAGGGAAAGTGGAGGAATGCTCGAAAAACACCTGATCGAAACATTCCACAGGTAAACAGGTTAACTGGAAACAGGTAAGTGTCTTTATTGGGTATCAAAGAAGGATGTCCGAAAGGATTTCGTCATCTACAGTCCATTAGATCATCAGAAGATTCCGAGAATCTGGAAAAAATCTCTGCACATAAGCGACAAGGCTGGAAACCAACATTGAATGTTCGTGACCTTCGATAACCTCAGGAGGCACTGCAATAAAAACTCAAATCATTCTATAAAGATATCACCACGTGGGCTCAGGAACACTTCAGAAACCATTGTCAGTTATCAGTTTGTTGCTACATCTACAAGTGCAAGTTAAGACTCTACCATGGAAATTGAAAGCCATATATCAACAAGACCCAAAAACACTGCCGGTTTCTCTGGGACCAAGCTCCTCTGAAATGGACTGATGCAAAGTGGAAAAATGTGCTGTGGTCTGACATGTGAGTCCACACTTCAAATAGTTTTGGAAATCATGGACGTTGTGTCCTTTGGGCCAAAGAGGAAAAGGACTATCCAGATTGTCATCAGCCCAAAGGTCAAAAGTCAACATCTGTGATGGTATGGGGGTGTGTTAGTGCCAACGGCAGAGGTAAATTGCACATCTATGAAGGCACCTTTAATGCTGAAAGATACATACAGATTTTGGAGCAACAACTGCTGCCATCCAACCAATGGCTTTTTCAGGGATGTCACTGCTTATTTTAGCAAGACAATGAAGCCTCATTCTGCACGTGTTACAACAGCAGGTACTAGACGGGCCTGCCTGTGGTCCAGACCTGTCTCCCATTGAAAATGTATGGCACATTATGAAGCGTAAAATATGACAACAGAGACCCCGGACTGTTGAGCAACTGAAGTTGTTCATCAAGCAAGAATGGGAAATAATTCCACCAACAAAGCTTCAACAATTAATGTCCTCAGTTCTTAAACGCTTATTGAGTGTTAAAAGGAAAGGTGATGTAACTCAGTGGTAAACATGCCTCTGTCCCAGCTTTTTTGGAAAGTGTTGCAAGAGTCTAATTCAAATGAGTGAATATTAGCAAAAGAAAAACAATAAAGTTTATCAATTTGAACATTAACTATCTTTTTTATCTTCAGTTGCATATACAATAGGTTGAACAGGATTTGCAAATCATGTTAAGTTTTTATTTATGTTTCACGCAACATCCCATCTTCATTGCAATTAGGGTTATGTGACTGAATAACACAGTTATCAGTCACATTTTTGTTGTATTTGCTTTTTCATTACATTTAACGTTTCAGATCATTAGACAAATTTTAATGTCACACAAAGATAATCAGAGTGAAAATAAAATGCTGTTTTTAAATGATGACTTCAGTTATCAATGGAAAAAAGTTTTCCAAAACAAGTTGCTGGTCTTCTCATTCTTCTCTTTAGATCGGGTATAATGTGTGGCTTTTTCAGGTCTTTTGGCCTACTTCGAGTTGATAGACAGGTTCTTTTTAAATTATTTCTTGATTCTAGAGGTCAGACAGTCATCAGGCCGGGGCGTGGCCCATGAATTTCGCACATTTGGATCTGGGCTTTGATCCTCAGCGTCTGACACCCTTTCAAGCCCAAGTTGTTGCAGCACTTTTCGAACCACTGTCATCTGTGACAGACAAATTATGACTCCAATTTGTTCTAATACTTCTATTTCTGCTCTCCCACTGTTTTTATGTTTCATTCATATTGTTTATTTAGTAAATGAATTATAAATTAGACTAAACTCAAGTTAGTTAGAAGCTAAATGTGCCTGTTAATGCAGATCCAGGATAGAGGTTCTTCTCTCCAGCAATATTGGTGAGAATTAACGAGCAATATAAATCTGAATAAATCCACTGTTTACTGTGTGTATGTGTGTGTGAGCAGGTGTATCAGGTGTATGCCCGGCGGTCCCCAGAGGAAGTGTATGGCATCCTGAGGGCGGTGGGGGCCGACTACGTGGTGCTGGAGAACAGCATCTGCTACGAGCGGAGGCACAGGAGAGGCTGCAGACTGCGGGACCTGCTCGACCTGGCCAACGGACATGTGGGTGGCATTTATTCTACGTGACTCATGTTTGATCACCTGTGTGTGTCTGTGTATGCGTTAATGTGTGTACGGTTGGGTGTGCCTTCTCTGTCAACTTCTATGGCTCGGTGGAATCTCTCCACCTCCACAGAGAGATCAATAGTCTCACGTCTTATCAGTGCAGCGCTGCTTCTCACTTTCTTGCTATTGCTCTTTCCTCTGCCTGTGGGTGTAAACACACCCACATACATACACACACACATGCACACCCACACACACACACACACACACACATATTTCCCTTTACGCTTGTGCTGGATGTGGCTTGCTTGGCTCTTTGGACTACCAGTGGCGAGACAAGCTTCAGTCTGGCCCAGTGTGCTGTAAGACACTTAAAACACTGAGGCTCAGAGCCGTGTGTGTTTGTGCCGCTGTAAATGTCACGCAGTATACACAACACCTGACATTTAGACAGCTTTATTGAAGTAATGCTGGGAAGATGTCTCTTTCTGTCTGAACATTTCATGCTCTCATTCTGTCTTTAGTTTCTCACTAGCCTTTCTCTGCCAGCTTTTTTATTTCTTCTTACCTGTATTTGTTTTTTTATCATCTCAGTGCCGTGTTCGTTACTGTTCCAGCATAAATGACAGAGTGCATTGTAAATGATTATTTTAGGTTTTTGGTTTTCTTTGCTTTTAACAACACCCCAAGCTTTGGTTTTAATTAAAGGAAAAACACACTTGCCTACATTCCGGATCAAATCAATACATGGACTTATTTCCACAACTTCTAAACAGCTGATGAACTGCCTGTTTGAGTTAAAATACAGTTTTTAATTATTTGCCTTCTCAGTTTTTTTGTCGCTTGCTCCTGGTTCTTATTTATTTATTTTTTTAACATTTTGAAGAATTTTACTACCTGGGAGTTAATATTTCGATCGGGAGTGTATTATAAATGCTAATTAAATGGATACATAGGTTCTATCAGTTGGATGTTTGTAACCTAAAGAATATAATGAATGTAAAATGAATGAGAAGGTTTTGCTGAGTCCTCCTAAAATACTGTATAAGGGTGGTAGGATTGGAATTTGGGAGGAGGCCTAATCTGACCTCTCACTAGGGCTGCGATTAATCTGTTGACTATTTTTTGATTAATAGATTAATAATCCAATAAGAAAAGCTGCTTAATAGGAGATTTTTTACAGCATTTGAACCACGTGAAGCTGAAGCTATGCCAGTTGAGAAGTTCTGTTACTATAAATGAGTCAACTAATTTTCACATTCCTCGAAATACTGGGCGAAGAGGAGAAGTAGCAACCATCTTTCAGTCTGATTTATTGATTAGTCCCAGACCAATCGATAGCTACAACTCTTTTGAACATTTAATCCTTAGTTTTCCTCATCCAAATTGCAAAGCACTAAAACCACTTCTGTTTGTTGTTTTGTACCGTCCACCAGGCCCTTACTCTCAATTTTTAGATCAGTTTTCAGACCTTTTATCTGATTTAGTGTTAAATACAGATAAAGTTATTATAGTGGGGGATTTTAACATTCTTGTTGACACTGAAAGTGATAGCTTAAATATAGCCTTTAATTCCATCTTAGACTCAATTGGCTTTACTCAAAACATTAACAAACCTACCCACGTTTGTCTTCATTCTCTGGACCTTGTGCTGACATTTGGCATTGAGTGTACAGACATTACAATATTTTCTCACAACCCTGTGCTGTCTGACCATTTCTTAATAACCTTTGAGTTTAATTTAACCGAGTACTCCACACCTGAAAGATAATTTCATTATAGTAGATCATTATCAGACAATGCTGTAACAACCTTTAAATAATCTGTTCCACTTTTAATTTGCTCATTATCACAGAAAAACACAGTGGAGGGCAATAATTTTGTTTCTTCCCCTTCACAAATTGATTCTCTTGTTCAGAGTGTTACTTCATCATTGCGTGGTGCATTAGACAATGCAACCTCCTTGAAAAAGAAGGAAATTATTCATAGGAGGCAGGCTCCCTGGTTTAATTCAGAGCTGCGTACTTTAAAGCACAATGTTAGAAAATTTTAGTGAAAATGGCGCTCTACACACCTAGAGGATTCCTACTTAATCTGGAAAAATAGCCTACTGTTGTATAAAAAGACACTTCACCAAGCTAGAACAGCTTATTTCTCATCCTTAATAGAAGAGAACAAGAATAATCCTAGGTTTCTCTTTAATACAGTTGCTAAACTTACACAGAGTCATAGCTCTGTTGAGCCATCCATTCCCTTAGCTCTCAGCAGTCATGACTTTATGGGATTCTATTAAGAAGAAAATCTTTGACATACTCCCAAGATGATTACTTCATCCTCAACAAGTGAGACAACATTGGAAGTAACTGTAGAACCTGATCTGTGTTTGGACTGTTTTGATCCTGTGGAGCTTCCTGAGTTATCAGAAATATTAGCTTCATCTAAACCTTCAACTTGTATGTTAGACCCAATCCCAACCAAATTATTTAAGGAAGTGTTCCCTCTGATTACCAGCCCCATTTTAGTTATGATTAACCTATCTTTAGTAAATCGATATGTACCACAAGCTTTTAAGGTAGCTGTAATTAAACCTTTACTTAAGAAACCTTCGCTTGATCGAGATGACTTGAAAAATTACAAACCTATATCCAATCTTCCATTCTTATCTAAAATTCTTGAGAAAATAGTTGCTAATCAAATGTGTGAGCATTTACACAGCAATGACCTGTTTGAAGAGTTTCAGTCAGGCTTCAGAGCTCATCATAGCACTGAAACAGCTCTGCTGAAAGTCACTAATGATATTCTTATGGCCTCAGATAATGGACTTGTGTCTGTAGTGGTTCTGTTAGATCTCAGTGCTGCAATTGATACAGTCGATCATAATATTCTCTTAGAAAGGCTGGAATATGCTGTAGGGTTCAGGGGAACAGCGGTAGGCTGGTTTAAATCTTATTTGTCTGACAGATTCCAGTTTGTTCATGTAAATGATAAATCATCTTTGAACTCCAGGGTTAATTGTGGAGTACCAAAGGGTTCAGTACTTGGGCCAATTCTCTTTACTATATATATGCTTCCAATAGGTAAAATTATCAGACAGCATAGAATAAATTATTCACTGTTACGCTGATGACACTCAGCTTTACTTATCCATAAATCCTGATGAGCCCAACCAGTTAGATAGACTACAAGCATGTCTTGAAGACATAAAAACTTGGATGACTTTAAATTTTCTGCTTCTAAATTCAGACAAGACAGAAGTTGCCGTCTTTGGACCGGAGTTTTTAAAAAAGAAACTGCTTAGTCAATCACTTAACCTGGATGGCATTAAATTGACCTCCGGTAATAAAGTAAAAAACCTTGGTGTTATTTTTGACCAGGACATGTCATTTAAATTCCCATATTAAACAGGTTTTCTAGATTTCCTTTTTTTCATCTCCGGAACATTGCCAAAATTAGAAATATCCTGTCCAGAAGTGATGCTGAAAAACTAGTCCATGCATTTGTTACTTCAAGGCTGGACTATTGTAATTCTTTACTATCAGGATGTCCACAAAATGCATTTAAAAGCCTTCAGCTGATTCAAAATGCTGCAGCAAGAGTTCTGATGAAAATTAAAAAGAGAGATCATATTTCCCCTACTTTAGCTTCCCTTCATTGGCTCCCTGTTAAATCCAGAATAGAATTTAAAATTCTCCTCCTCACATATAAAGCACTTAATGATTTAGCTCCTTCATACATCAGAGATCTGATTGTTCCATATGTTCCTAACAGAGCACTTCGTTCTCAGACTGCAGGTTTACTGGTGGTTCCTAGAGTCTCTAGAAGTACAATGGGAGGCAGATCCTTTAGTTATCAGGCTCCTCTCCTGTGGAACCAGCTCCCAGTTTTAGTCCGTGAGGCAGACACCCTGTCGACTTTTAAGGCTAGGCTTAAAACTTTCCTTTTTGATAAAGCTTATATTTAGAGTGGCTTAGGTTATCCTGAGCTATCTTCCTTATTTTACCTCCGTCTTCTTCTCCCCTTGTTGGATGGAGTAAGGGGGAGTCAGGTTTAGCCTAAACCGGCTCAGTTATGGTTGAGGTGCAAACACACCCTCCATTTCTGCTACCTGTATGACCCCTTCTCTTTTCCAATGGTTATGGTCAATCTGACAGAGAGAGGTATCCCAATCATTGTGGTTTTTAGTATAACAATGGTCATCAGTGGGCTCTAGATGGACAAACTGTCTACTTTTAAGGCTAGGTTTAAAACTTTCCTTTTTGATAAAGCCTATAGTTAGAGTGGCTTAAGTTATCCTGAGCTATCTCTGTAGTTATGCTGCTATAGGCTTAGGCTGCTGGAGGACATAATGACCACTTTCACCCTCTTCGCTACATTTTCACGCTGCTCTCCAATTTTGCATTATTTGCTGTTATTTCAGGTTTTAACTTTGTTCTCTCTCTTTTCTCTTCCTAGAAACTACACCTGGCCTGACTCTGTGTCTACCTGTGACACCTTTCTGGAGAGGGGCATCGTCCAAGCTTCTGCTGGCAACAACTTAATGCTCACCCTCTACCGATGATCCATATGGCCCTGTCTTTCAGTGTTTAACCCTTTTTCTCTCCTAGACATGGCTACTGACTGAGCTTTTACTGTAACTAACTCTATGTGCTCTCTTTCAGACTCTAACCTTGAAAACTGGCTCAGAGTTTATCTGTTCCTTCTTTCTAGGTGAAACGACTAAAGGAGCTACATCCATTAACATTTACCTTTTCCTTCCCATAGAAAGTACTCCTAGATCAGTGCTTCTTTGTTCTCTTTGTGTCTCTGCTGTGTTCTCTCTAACCACCAGTTGGTCGTGGCAGATGGCCGCTCATACTGAGCCTGGTTCTGCTGGAGGTTTCTTCCTGTTAAAAGGGAGTTTTTCCTCTCCACTGTCGCTACATGCATGCTCAGTATGAGGGATTGCTGCACAGTCAACGCCAGTGACTGTCCACTGTCTCTACATGCTCATCCGGGAGGAGTGAATGCTGCAAGTCACTGACTGGATGCAATCTGCTGGGTTTCCTTAGATAGAAAAACTTTTTATCCAATTTGAATGCATAACAGAATCTATCTGCACTGTTCAATGATTAAGATTAATTGGAACGTATGTACCTGACTTTTGTGAAGTGCTTTGAGACGACGTGTGTTGTGAATTGGCGCTATATAAATAAACTGTATTGAATTGAAAGAATATTTACAGACCAAAAAGGTTTTTCATCTTAAATGCAAAATGTAACTTTTGGATGGTTTTGGCTTAATCATTGTTCTGAGTGGGTTGTTTTTACAGCAAATGACATGTTTTACAGTCTGCATACTCAAGTTAACGATTATTCGATTACTAAAGTAGTTGACGATTATTTCAGTAAACGATTAATCACGATTAATCCGATTAATTGTTTCACCCTACCTCTCACGGTTGCCATATTGAATATCAGCACATAAAACATATTTGTACTCTACTGGAACTTGATGCTTATATGCACCAAGATATCTTGGAGCTCCACATTAAATGATTAAACTATTAAAAGAACAAAATAGAGACATTAGTGCCATTTTTAAGGCTTCTCAGACTGCAGACTGGCCTTTTCTGGCAGCGCTAGTGTCAAAACCTTCTATTAATGATTAAAATCTTTGTATTTATCCGGGACACATTTTCTGGACTCTAAGAAATCTGCTTCCTAAACTTAGTATCTCCATGTCCAGGTTGACCTTTCTTAGGCAGACTGTTTATCAATGGATCAATCAATACACCTTAATCAGCATATTTGCCAGCACTGAAAGTCACTGTGGCTGTGTCCTCCTCAGTGTTGCTGCAGGCACCCTGAAGGATCATAAAGAGGGGGGCAGTTTGTCGACCTAGCCAATTTATCTCAATTTGTTCATGTTGTGTTTATTAAACATGCAGCTTTATGAATTTAAATTAGTTACTGACCTTCTGTTGTTGTTGTTGATGTGGAGATGATTTCTACCCTCAGATCATGGACGGACCAGGTGAGAATGACCCAGACCTTGTCCCCTCCGCCCACCGTCGATTTTGCGAGGCCATCAAGACGGACGCTGCACCTTACACCGCGCTGTTCACCAGAACATTCCAAAACAAAACATTCTATGTCTACCGGCTTAAGAAGAAACGCAAGAAAAGTGCCAACACATCCTCCAAGCCCAGTGTGAAGCAGTAGCAGGACCAAAAATCAAGGAGAGCAGAGGAGGATCTGCTGCACTGTACAGAGCTGTGATCATGATTATTATTTTGATGTTATTTTGTTCTTCTCTACACATGGTTCCATGAACTGTGTTGTCAAAGCAGCAGGCCAGTTGAAGTTTGGGGTTGCAGTTTTGTTATTAACAGATTGTTGAAGCAACTGTTAGAATGCTGCTATTTGCTGCTGAGATCACCTTTGTCCAAGAAAACAATAAAGATTAAAGCAGCTCAAGAATTTCCTTATGGACACAGTAGAAACCTGAAAGGTCAAAACATCAGGGCAGTTATGATTTATTTCAGAAAGATGTAAAAATGATATGAAATAGAAGTAAAACAAATCCAGTTTTTATTAATTAGTTTTGTACTAATGGATAGATACAGCTACATATTCGCAAATTAGATAAAGTAAAAAAAAAATATTTTGTTTTTTCTTTTTTTTCTTTTTTTTAACAAATAAATCCCATGGATCTCAGATTTTAGAAACCTTCTAAGGCAGCAAACTGTTTTCCATTTAAAAAACTAAATCAGTCCAGGGCTATTTTTGCCTGCCACTCATCTCAGGTGATATTAGCCATGTCTTCTACAAAGTGTCAAGCTTACATGATGAAGGCGGCAGACTGGGTGAGAATAAGGCGCTGTTTACATGACAACAATCCATTGAAAACTGAATTTCTTTTCCGTTTCTGTTGACACGTCTTGACATTTTATTTATAATCTTCATTCACACGGCAACAATAGAGACGTGCCCCTCTATGAAGTGTGTACTTTGTACAAGTGCACGTAGGGGTTGAAGTGCGCAGGTTACCAGCGTGCAAAATTGGAGAATTGGGACAGTAGGGGTTACATCATCGACTTGCACCTCTGCACCGTAACTGCAACATCAAAAAGGCCGGAAACTGGCGCTGTTTACACAGTCTTGCTGCTAAAAAAATATTTTAATAACCGCAACAAGCAATTGTTTTGAGGAGAAGAAAATGCAGGAAGCGAAGGAGGCTTTTACACCAGACTCTCGCCACACCAGTGTTTGTTGAAAGGTAACTTCAGTGTTATGGCCTACTGACTGTCCAGACTCACTCTGAAGCCATTGGTGTCTTGCAATGTTGAGCCTGGAAACCCAGTAAAAAATATATATATTTGTCGGCTTGCTGTCTAAAGTTTACGCAGTTCTTGTTATTCTGATTTGATGGTTGATTACATTGATGGTTGTGATTGGTTTTTCCTCAGAACGTCATCTGCAGCAGGGAATTGTGGGTAATATACTTCGGCGAAGTCCGCTTAGATGTGCGCTTAGCCGAAGAGTGGATTAAGGGCACAAAGGGGGCGGGGCTAAGAACCTCTCTGGAGAATTGGGACACACTACGCACTCGAACCCATCAACTGGAACGCGCAATTCAGGGACACAAGGGTCGAAGTGCAAGTATTGGGACAGGGCCTGCATTAGAGAGCAGTCGTTAGATTCAAAAGACGTCTTCCATGGGGTTTAAACTGGTCGGCAGCTTTGATGTGCACGTGCGCATTAATTTCCGCCTATTTCAGTCACAGTGCGCATGAGCCAGGGCTTCATCGTAAGAAAAAATTTTTTCGTCTGCATGACCGAGACGTTTGGGCCATTTTCAGAGAAAACATGCACCGTTGTCATGTAAACGAACAGTAGAAATACAACTAAGCTTTTTATTTTCATCAGAGAACCTCACCGCGTAAACAGTTCCTGTTTTTGTAGGGTTTTTGCTATATTAGTTGACTGTTAATTTATTGGATCTGTCCTTGTTTACAACAGACCTAAAACATCAACAAGAACATCAACTAGCTCTGGGAATGATTCATTTATAGAAAGCTTATAGCTTCTATGGCACCTAGTTTCTATGAATTTTCCTGGGCCTTGTCCACATAAATCATCATTTGTAAACACTGAAGACAACTAACAACAACATAGTAAATATGCCAGGCCGGTATGTGGAGCTGTAACACTCATTTGAAAATCTGTCACAGAAGAAGGCCCGGAGCACATGCTGCATTTAGGGTTAAGTTAGATGAGATATATCATTTTCCTAAAGCTCCACGTTTAATATGCAGTGTTTTAAGACTCGTGTAGGCTCTAAAACATCTACCAGAGTCCCAAGATTTAGAGACATTTCCCAAAAACTAGAAATCTTTAACACCATTCCTGTGTCGACAGTATCTGAAACTCTGCTAGCTGTTAACTGAGATAATGCTAGCTAGCATACACATCCTGCAATGGGGCATTGCATCCTAAAGTTGAAATGAAGATTTACCCGTCAATAAAGATAGATAGAAATCCCCTCAGTAGTGAAGTTTTCACCTTAAAAATTCAAATTCCAACATGGTTTCCCTGCATATACTAGTGTTCAGCATAGAACTAAAAAACGTTTTCAGTCATTCCAAAACCCACCCCCAAATTTCTTGAAAACAGATTTTTCATATGCTGGTGCAATGTCAACATAATTACATCAACATTCATCCATATGTCATGGAAACAGATCCCAAACCACCAGCTACCAACAAATGACTATGTTTAGGTTTCTTAAGGCAAAATGAAATGACACAACCATCCACCAAAAGCAAGCAAAGCAGACACACTTATGGTTTCTGTATTGTTATTTTTTGCTTTTATTTCTCCTTATTTTCTATGTTTATTCGTAAGAATCGACTTTACTGCCAAACCCTACATTATTTGGGATGTCCTGGTAAGGTTAGGGCTAAGAATGAAGAATTGGTAAAAATGTGTAAAGCTAACACCAGCTACCATTGCACAAAAATATGATTTCCCTTTATTTCAGTCACAGTGGGTCCCTGATCCAAATGCTTAACAGAACCAAGCTAAGAAAGAAACTTGCTCAGGGTTTTGTTAGTATGGGTACTCATGTTTTCAACAGTTCATTCCTGACTCTAGAGCATTTTTTAACTCATGAAGGCTGACAACAAATGAAGATGATGGTGAGGCACAACTTCTTCCTTTAAGCAGTTTTTTCCTTAAAAAGTTTCTCTAGGTTCTATGTTGCCCGAGCGGTTTGCCGTTGGTCAGAAGCACTCAGATTTAATATTTTTCTTAGCTCCACTCTATTGAGTGAACCCCAGATTGGTGTCACTTTTTGTCACTGTTTGACCGCAGGGTTAACTCTAACCAGTTACCCTTTAAAAGGAAAACAATGAGGTTAATTATCCTTTTTTTGTCGCAAATCTGAGGTCGGAGCTGCTTCCTGGTGATATTTGTGTCGCGTTTGTTGTTGTGATTGCTGTCATGTTTTTCTTTATGTCGGCTTTGTGACTCTCGTCAGCGGCAGTCTCAACCTTTTCACTCCTCTCGCTCCTGCATACAAACACGCATGAATAATGTAAGCTGTGAGGAAATTGCAGCAGGCTGACAACTGCACTGATTCCTCGCTGCAATTCAAAATCATTCGGGGGAAAGAAAAGAGAGGTAGGTGGCGGAGAGTATGGCAACACTCGCATATCAAACCAAGGCTTTGTGCTCAGAAATACGGTGGAAGAAGGAGGGTGGCAAAATAGACTCTTCTTAAAGAAAGTAGAGAAATGAGAGCAGACCCCAACTTGGACCCATAATGATCTAAAGCCTTGATTGCTTTATCTTCCCAGCTGAAGGAGGGAGAGCTGCAGATGCCAGTCAGACATGGTGCTGTTATATGTGTGTTCTGTGTGTATGGTCTGCTGCTCTCTTTTCTCCCCACACCCTAGCTTTCCGGTATTTGTGCACATGTTAATACAACCCTCGCTCTTTGATTATTTACACCCTCCTGCTTTTGAAACGTGTTGTTCATTAACTCCCCTGCCTCGTCTTAATGCATACCAATTGGGGCAGAGGAGCTTGTTCTTCTTCTGTCCTGCCTTCATATTGAATGTTTAATTAAAGAGATGCTGGCTTGCTTAAGTTGACAGAAAAGTGATTCCATAATGTTTGCTTAATAGGAGTGCACTAATGTAATATTTTTTCAGCACTGGCAATTTCCATACATATTGGGATTAGTGGTTCATTCACACGCGTGCTGTTGTGCCCATGGTGTTCTTTAATAAAAAGTGGATCAAGTGAGCATAGTTCTGCTGCCTCTGAAAAAACAAAGTGAGCGAAACTACAATAACATTCGAACACAATAACTGGACATTTCTGTGCACTTGGAAGAATTCACATGTTGATGTGAGCTCTTTGCTAGATACTCAGTAAGGTCCCACAGGGTTTGAAAACAGCAACAAGGTCGATGAGGTGCTGCTTGATGATGCTTGGCATGACACGTCGGGAGCAGAAATTAATGGGAACACTAGAATGTTTTTCTTAAATGGCAAAATAGTTTTTCCGCTTGTGGGTTTTTTTCTTATACTGTTTAATGTCTCTGAACACATAAGGAACATTTCTTACAGTGTCTCATCAGACAATATAAACAGTGCTTTGCAAAAGTATTCATTCCCTTTAAACTCTGTAACAGTTTGTCTCATTTAAAACATAAATGTTAATGCTAACATCAATCAGTGTGAAGTGGAAGCAAAAGAATAAATGGTTTTCAACATGCTACAAATTAAATTCTAAAGTGTTTTTGGAAAATAACTCTAGTTCGGTCAGAACCAACTACAGATACAGATTCTCAATTTGATTTAGGCCTGGACTTTGACTGGGCCACTCTGCAAAACCATTCGATTTTAGCTCCAACTGTGTTCTGCTGAACGGTGAACCTCTGCCTTACTTTCAAATCTTTTAAGGCCTCTTTCAGCATTTCCTGTATTTATTATTCCATTTTCCCATGAACCCTGGCCAGCTTCCCTGGCCATGCTGTGGAACCCCATCCCCTATTGTGCGGTCACCGCCATGCTTTAACGAGGGCATTTTGTGTTCAGCATGATGTATAGGTAGTGTTCCACCATCCAGAGCACCATCTTCCAGATGTTTGCTGTGTCCTTTACTTGGCTTACAGTACCGAACTTCTTATAGCTTTCTTTGAATGGCTTTCTTTTCTCCACTTTACCATAAAAGCCTGATTTGTGGAGTCAACAGATTCTTCCACCTGAGCTGTGGAGCTCTGCAGCCCTGCCAGAGTTACCATGGGCCTCTTGACTGCTTCTCTGAATAAGTGTTCTTCCTACCTGGATTGTCAGTTTGGGTCGATGGCCACGTCGTGTTAGGCTTGCAGTGCCGCACCTTTTCTGTGTTCAGCCGATGGATTAAACAGAGCTACATGAGATGTTCAAAGCTTGGGATATTTTTTTTACCTTTAAACTTCCCTACTGATTTTTTACTGACCTGTCTGCTGTGTTCCTTGGTCTTCATGATGCTGTTTATTCTCTAATGTTCTCTAACAAACCTCTGAGGCCAGAAACAGAAAAGCTGCATTTATACTGAGATGAAATTATACACAGCTGGACTATTTACCGATTAGGTGACATTTAAAGGTAATTAATTGAAATGGATTCAATTTAGGGGTATTAGAGTGAGGTGACTGCATACATCCATACATACTGTATGTACCCGACATAAACAAAATTTACACCATTTATAATTTTTCTTACACTTCACAATATGACCACTTTATGTTGGTGTATCACATAGAATTCTAATAAAATAAGTCAGTGTGGCTACATAAAATCCCCAAAAATGAAATAGTCTATCAACACCTTTACAGGGAACTGTAAGTCTCCTCCATTATTTCGGTGTTTTTCTGTAATGTAATCATGCAGTGTTGTGCCAAATGATCTGCTGAGAACTAAACATTGTGTGAAGTGTAAAAACGAGCAGGCCACCAGCCGCTTGTAATGTCTGCAGTTCAAGCGTTCAATAAGACGGTAGCTACAGTACTTCTTCCACTACACGTTCATTTGCAGCACATATTACACCACCGGGTCAATGTTTACTCTGTCAGCTCTCGTGCCACGCCCATTATTACAGGAGGAATCCGTAAGCTCTTCTTTTTTACATGTAATATCAAACACATGTATGGTCAGAAAAACGTTGCTTAATAAAAGTACTTTCCACCCCTGCAGTGTTGTTTCCTTGTCTATCATCATGTTAAAGATCCCCTCCAGTCAGAAATCTGTTTCTCTTGTTTTCCCTCCTGTTGCATGATTGGGCCTCACAGCACGGCGTCTCGTGTCGCCGGTCGGTTCCGTCCCATCCAGACGCTCAGTCAGGACCCTGAATGGAACTTTTAAACCCTGAACATGTGATCAGGACCCCAGGAGGCTGCAGCCACATGGTCTCTCTCACTGGTTCACATGGAAACTCAGAAAAACTGGGGAAGAGGTGTTAAATGGCATTAGTGTTTTATTTTAATCTTTGTTATATTCAGCAAAACAAGTAATGAAACCAAACTTCAAACACAAAGATTTTAGACTAGTTTATACAGTGCTGGTCAGAAGTTAACATACACTCATCCTCCTGAACGTTAATATTGGCACATTTAAATCGTCCTTTTTCAGGGTGGATTACTAAACAACTTAGAACTTCAGTCATTTTTAAAAACAAGAATTTTTGCACAAGTTTGAATTTATTGTAGATTTATTTCCATTTTACGCAAATTAAAATTATACATAGGAGTTACTGAGAAATTTGACTTTTTCAACAAGATCCTGGCATGATTCTGGCTGCATATTTGAAATGGTGAAGCTTATTTACTAGCACAGAACCATCTTTTAAGGATTGTCCAAACATTTTCATTAGCATTGACATCAAGACCATCCCAGAAGCTTATTGTTAGCCTGATTTATTTGTTCTAAAACCAGTTTTCATGTCTGGGAACGTCCTGTTGGAACATCCAGTTGTGCCCATGTTAAACCCATCTGACCCAAACTGGTACCTCTAAGGAAAAGAAACTGGTTTGGATGTTTTAGCTACAGCTAAAGCTTAACCCAATCATAAACTGAAATATGCTTGGACTCTCGAATTCTTATGTAAAGTGAAGCAAGTTTAGTGCTACCAGGGCCTTTTTGAAGACTCCTACCCAGCTTTTCAATTTTACCTCAAGCTAACTGGTTAAAGCTCTGGCTGAAACAAGCACAATGAATGCTGGTCTTTGAATGGCTGTGGTATCCTAGCCTCAATCTTCTGAAATGGCCCAAAGCTCAGATCTGACTTGTTCAGGTACTATTAGAACAGTCTTTAATTGTAGATAAGTAAAAATGACCCAATTTCCCATATCCTGATAAAAAGCAAGTTTAACAACAGATTTAATTTTCAAGAGTTTTGTAAATTCTGATGTATGGCTTTGCATGGATTGCTTAAATTTTTGTGTAGTTTTGTGGATCAAATATGGCTAAATGCCTCGGTGCCAGCACACAAACTCCATATTGTTTTTCATCTATCCGTTGTCTTCTACTTATGAGAAATTGAGTCATGGAGTAACAGATCCAGAAGGGAAAGTTAGTTCTGAGGGATTTCCAAGACTTTCTCAGTCCAGAAGGGATACAGTGGGGCAAACAAGTATTTGATTTTGCAGGTTTTCCCACTTGCAAAGCACGTAGAAGTATTTAATTTTTATCATAGGTACTCTTGAACTGAGTGACAAAATCTAAAACACAAACCCAGAAAATCCCATTGTGTGATTTTTAAGTAATTAATTTGCACTTTATTGCATGACATAATTATTTGATACATCAGAAAAACTAAACGTAAAATTTGGTACAGAAACCTTTGTTTGCAATTCCACATATCAGACATTTCCTGTAGTTCTGGACGAGGTTTACACACACTGCAGCAGGGATTTTGGACCACTAGATCTTCTTCAGATCCTTCAGGTTTCAGGGCTGTCGCTGGGCATTAAAGACTTTCAGCTCCCCCAAAGATTTTCGATTGGGTTCAGATTTGGAGACTAGCTAGGCTACTTCAGGACCTTGAGATGCTTCTCATGGAGCCATTCTTAGTTGTCCTGGCTGTGTGCTTCGGGTCGTTGTCATGCTGGAAGACCCAGCCAAGACCCATCTTCAATGCCCTTACTGAAGGAAGGAGGTTGTTGGCTAAGATCTTCTGATACATGGACCCATCCATCCTCCCCTCAGTACGGTGCAGTCGTCCTGTCCCCTTTGCAGAAGAGCATCCCCAAAGAATGATGTTTCCACCTCCGTGCTTCACAGTAGGGATGGTGTTCTTGGGGTTGTACTCATCCTTCTTCTTCAAACACAGCGAGTGGAGTTTAGACCAAAAAGCTCTATTTTTGTCTCATCAGATCACATGACCTTCTCCCATTCCTCCTCTGGATCATCCAGATGGGCGTTGGGAAACTTCAGACAGGCCTGGACATATACTGGCTTGAGCAGGGGCACCTTGGGTGCGCTGCAGGATTTAATCCATGGCGGCGTAATGTGTTACTAATGGTCTTCTTTGAGACTGTGGTCCCAGCTCTCCTCAGGTCATTGACTAGGTCCTGCTGTGTAGTTCTGGGCTGATCCCTCACCTTCCTCATGATCACTGATGAGAGAGAGAGTGAGATCATGCATGGAGCCCCACACCGAGGGAGATTGACCGTCATCTCCTCACCAAGCTGCTTGGCTATTTTCCTGCAGCCCATCCCAGCCTTGTGCAGGTCTATTTTATCCCTGACGTCCTTACACAGCTCTCTGGTCTTAGCCATTGTGGAGAGGTTGGAGTTTGTTTCATTGAGTGTGTGGACAGGTGTCTTTTATACAGATAACGAGTTCAAACAGGTGCAGTAAATACAGGTAATGAGTTAAATGAGTTTTAATGAGTTAAAGAAGAACTAACAGGCTTGTGAGAGACGGGATTGTTATTGGTTGTTAGGTGATCAAATACTGATGCCATGCAATAAAATGCTAATTGATTACTTAAAAACCACACAATGAGATTTTCTGGATTTTTGTTTTAGATTCCGCCACTTACAGTTGAAGAGCACCTATGATAAAAAGTAAAGAGATCTACATGCTTTGCAAGTGCGAAAACCTGTAAAATCTGCAGTGTATCAAATACTTGGTTTCCACACTGTATGTAGTCCTCCAGTGAGTTCTGGGTCTACCCTCCCTTTTGGACTTGCCTGCAAAGTCTCCAAAGGTAGGTGTCCAGGAGGGATCCTTATCAGATGCCGGAACCACCTCAACCCGGTCCTTTTATAGCAAAGGTGCAGCTGCTAATCAAATTGATATGGGTCAGTTTTGACCCCTCATGCTACATATGTCGCTATAGATGTCAAGTTGAAAAACACTTGCTCTGATATTATTATAAGATGTAAAGGTCTATGAGGCAAAAATAAATAATTTGAATTACACAAAGTAGGTTCGATGTGAAAAAATGATATTGAATTATTTTGGCTGGCTTAAATCATGGGACACATTTGACCCACTGATACTTAAGATGTGAACAGAGTCAAATTAACTCTACAATTTCTGATAAGAGTGGTCAAACATCCAGTCAGAATCCAGCCAGAAGATTGCTAATGGCAACGAGAAGTTTGTGGTTTATTGCTCAGGGACAACAATCCAAATATTAATGGAGGTGTGTGTATGTATTTGACCCTGTATGTATAATTGTGACCCAGTGTAGATTTCAGAAAATCCACCATGAATTCAAACTTGTGCACCCAGTTCTAGTTTTTAAAAGTCATTGGAGTATGTTTTACAATCGTCCCACACTGTAAAAAGGAACAATTCAAATAATTTCCAGGCGTCAAAATGAATATTACATCCGTGCAGATGATGAATATATGTAAACTTTACTCTGGCAGTGTATGTGTGTGTATGCAGGTTATCTGCAGGTTATCCAGCTGCTTTTTTACACTCAGCCTCTGGTGCAAATAAATGGATTTATTGAGAAAAGGAAATCAAGCAAATACAAAACACTTATACAACTGTTAAAAGCTCATCACCATCATATTGATAGAAAATATGTTCAGTTTTATTCTTTTTCTTTTGACTCTTCACATTGCTAGCCTATGCTGCTTTTCTCGACAAAAAGCGATAATCTCTCTCTGTATTTACAAATGAGGTAAAAATATTACATTTGCTCACAAGTCTGCACCCAGAATACAACATCTAGGAAACTGTTTCATGGTACACACGTCAGGGAGTTAATCGCTGCTCTTCACGGCCAAAGCGGGAGACATGAAGAATAAGGCGTCTTAGTCCTTCACGTCTGAGGCTCAGGCTCAGCTCCGCTGAGTAAGAATACAACACAGACATCCCCGGATCCTCACAGTCTGATAGGAAATCAAACGCAAAATAAAACCAACAGCAGAAAATAGCATATCTCTGAAAAGATGTTCTCTGGGATTGGACCTCTATGTGAAAGTTCATGCAATGCTTTGGTTTGTCCAGCTTGACAGCCGCCCCTTAGCTCCCATTAGGTTAGCCAGCCTGACCTGTTCTCATGAGGGCATCCTCTTTAACTTCCTTGCTCTGCCAGGATGGAAAAAGGAAAGAAAACTCTGTGATGACTGTGCTGCTGGTAGGGTAGAACAGGACTGATTGTTACATTGCTTGTTACTGCCACATTTTAGGGACCTGAGAAATTCTGTTGCTGTCACACTTTGACCTGACAGTCGCTCTATTTAACAGTGGTCATTTTGTGGAACCAACAAAATTTTGAGGTTAGGATGTATCTTGCAATTTTCATGTGTTAAAGTAATTTTAAATCAAACTCTCAGAAGAATCAGCCATTTAAAAATAAGACACATTTTCAAGGAGATGAAGATAAAAGCATTGATTGATCACTTTCTCACCAGCAAGTTAAAGGTATTTAATCAGAAACTTAACATCTTTATTACCAACTGGCCAAATTAGCCATATTTGGGCATAGCCCCGCCACCAGATGGCATCAAAGTGCTTCCAAAATGACTCTGTATGTGTTAAATATGCATCAACATTGGTTTAAAGTACAGAAAATTCCTTAATTTCACATTTTACAGTCCCTAAAATCCATCCAATCGTTGTCCTCCACTAATCTGAGATCAGGTCGTGGGGCTAACAGATCCAGAAGGGAAACCCACATGTCCGTCTTTCCTGTAACACTAAAGTTCATTCTGGGGGATCCCAAGGCGTTCCCAGGCCAGAACGGACATATAGTCCCTCCAACGAGTTCTCGGTTTGCCCTTTCATTGGGTAAGGCCTGGAAAACCATCTCAACTGACTCGTTTCACTACAGAGGGGCAGCATCTCTACTCTGAGTTACTTCTAAATGTTCGAACTCTTAAGGCTGAGTCCAGTCACCCTAAGGAAGGAGCTCATTTCAGCTCACTGTATTCGTGATCACATTCTTTCGGTCATGATCATATCATATAGGTGAAGGTTTTAAGAATAGACAGACAGGTTTAGCTTTTTGGCTCAGCTCTTTCTTCAGCACATCAGACCAGAGCAGCACCTGCATTCATGCAGAAAAAGACCCGATCTGTCCATCATTTCCCCATCCATCCTACTATTACTTTTAAACAAGACCCTCTGTACCTCTACTTGAAGTCCTCCTTTTTTTAGGCAGACACAGAGCCCCAACTGGAGTGAGGAGCGCACCTTCATCCGGTTGAGAACAATGGCCTCACAGTTAGAGGAGCTGACTCTCATCTCAGTTGACTGTAAATTACTCCAGTGCAAGCATAAAGAAACCAACAGAATTTGCAAAAGGTAAAGGTGAGACCCTAAGGTTCCCAAACCAGATTCCTAACACCTACACCTGGAGATCCCATCCATGAACGCCAAAAACAGGATCCCAAACCATGCCTGACAAAATGCCATGGCGAACACTGTTTAAGTCTTCTTAAGACCCACAAAACACAAGTGGATCAAACAACCAAACTCCCATGAGCTTCTCAGCAGTTCTGTGAGGATAAATATCTGCTTCAATGTTATTAAAGCCAAACTGTTTCTCCTGAGCAACAATTGTACAATAATTTAAGATAATTAATCATGTTAGCACTGGTTTAAATTTGTGTTATAAATGCAAAGCCCATTGGGTGGTATCAATTTCTCAAATTATTAATGTCTCTCTGAAAACCCAAAAAACATTTATTTTATGTCACTTTTTAAATGAAAGTAGAGAGAAAACCAACACCAAACACAACCAACACTTGCTTGGCACAGAGTGTTGAGTATTGCTGCTGATTTTGTTACCAGTAGAAAATTCTCCTGGACGAGTATATAGTGTTTCTTCTGTCTTTGCTTTCTGTCTTTTCAAACCCCCAACTTATAGTGTCAGATAGCTGCTCTCCTGAGCCAGGTTCTGGTAGTTTCTTTGTAAAAAGGAATCTATTTCTTTCCACTGTCCCCACATATTTGTTCAGTATAAGGAATTGCTGCAAAGTCAATGTCCTGATGCACTTTGCATTCTAGTACTGCTGCTTGCGTTCTCCAGAGGAAAGATCCCCAGGCCTCCTTGTATAGATAACTTCTGACCACTTGACATCATAAACTTATCTTGTTTTAGATTTAGTTTGATATTGGTCTGTATGTCATTGAATCTATTGAGTCAATACCAGGGATCAGCAACCTGCGTCCGCGGAGCAGCAAGGGGCTCTTTGGACCTTCCACAATTACTTTAAAAAACTACTTTAAAGAACCAACTACTGCTTTAAATGCAGATATAATAACAAATGCAGGTTTTAACAGTTTTATTGTTTAATTTGATAAATACTTGCATTAAATTCTTTCACACTAGACTGGCACTGTAAGTAGCTACAGTAATCTAATTTTCTTGTTGTTAGGTTGGAAACTAGGTGCTGTTTTTTTTTACATATTTTCCTCAAATATCAACATCCCATAGAAAAAATTTATCCACCATCTTTTTGCAAAAGTTTTATGTTTTTCTTAATTTTCAAACCAAAAATAGAAATAAAATGGCTGGTCTTTAAAAATGACAACAAATTTCCTTTAGTAGATATTTATCCAAAACTGTCAGTTGTCTTTTTTCATAAGGTCATGTAACCTTTAGGACTCTAAACAAGTGTTATGTATTGTGTATTTCTGTGTAATTGCTATAAAATAAACAGATTCAAGCTAAATTTGATATAATACTTTTTGTTACAATTAGTTCAAGGATGGAACTATTTGAGCCAAACAAAGTGTGACAAGCAGTCCCAGAACATTCTACTTCCTGCTGGCCACAGAAGATGCCAGGCTGGAGCCTTTCAGGAGAGACGTCTGTTTGCTATAACTAACTGTTACTTCCAGTTAACATTTCCATCCAGACTTCCTGCCTCTCATCACAGAGCCAACCACTCTCTGCCTCTGTGATTCAACCCTCCACCATGCAATCATCTCTTATATCAAAGGTGAGAGGAGCTGGGCCTTCCCACTCTCTACTTCCTCTTTGCTGCTTTATTTCTTCTCTTTGCCTCTTTGTTCTTTTCAGATAAATGGTTCTCGCTGGGTGAAAAGCTGCAGGAAGCGGATTGTGTAGAGTTTAAAAAAGAAAAAAAAGATCTGTCCTCCCTTGTGACATGGGGAAGACTGTGCTGACAGTTCAGTATGATTTTAAAGCACAGATATTCCAGCTATGGTGTACATATGAATAATCCATTTAAATCTTCTCCAATGCCACCCTTCATTTATTTGAATTTCTCGAGCTGTCACTTTGGAAAGCTGCTCTGCGTAGTTTGTATTCTGCCGAGCGATCGTCTGTTAAAACAGTCTCTCGCAGCTGCCATATTTGGTATGCCTGTGAACCGGGGGCGAGCGGAGCAGCGGCGTGAGCGTTTCCTCCCTCCAGCCTGCGGTCCACACATCCACTCGCACCTCTTTGTTAGAGCTCTGTTTGTATTTCTGTGCGGCCCCAGCAGTCCCCCTTGGGTGAGCTACAACGAGTAGCAGAGCACGAATGAGGATAGGAAACAAATGAAGACGTGGGTGCGGTACTAAGCAGAGTTTGATGTCTTGCAACCTACAGTGTTGAACCTTAAAACACTTCAATACTCCAATACCAAAGTACTTAACTGAGCTAATGAGCAAAAATAGTCCAACCACTGGCACCCAGCATTGGTCAGAGCACTTACTTGAAGAGTGTTTTACCTGCAGGAACCTTTTCCAGGAACCAGGGTAGTTTTTAGAGGCCATTCTTTAGCTCCTTCTGTTTGCATCTCCCAGGGTGAAAACAGATTAGCAGAAGGCGACCCCGAATAAGGAGCTAGTACTATTTAACTCACAAGGGACTATTGGATAGAGTTTAATGGAGGGGGGTGTGAGCATTTTAAATTGCTTGAATTTTCTTCAGCATTATAATTCAGTCATCTCAGTGTAAACTCGTCAATAGCTCAAATTTTCTGTTAACTTTAACTGCATATTTTATAAATCATGGATGTCTGCTTACAACCGTAGGCGAGAAAGATGTAGTACTGTGCTTTGAACAGTAACCACCACCCTTACAGATTTCCTCTGTTGTTTCTATTTTGTCACACTTAAAGGTTTCAGATCCTCAAACAAAGTCAAAGTTTAACCTGGGTAAATACAAAATACAGTTTTTAAATAATGATTTCATTTATTATGTGAAAAAGTAATTGTACCCCAAATATAAACTAATGACTATGCGTGTCTAACAACTAGTAATTAGTCTCTTAAATCCCTCTGGATGAATTCTGGTTCACTCCTTTGTGCACAATTGTTTTAATTCAGCTAGATTGGAATATTTTTTTTCAAAGCATAAATAGTCCGTAAGCAGCAAAGTAGCTCCAGACCATCACACTACCACCACCATATTTGACTGTCAGTATGATGTTCTTTTTCTGAAATGTGTTTGTTTTATGCCAGATGTCGCGAAATTCTTCTAAAATGTTTCATTTTTCGCTTGTAATTCCACAGGTCTTAGGAATCATCTATGTGTTTTCGTGAAATATGAGACTGTTGTGTATTTTTTGTCAGCAGTGGTTTTCACCTTGGAAATGGGGGCAATGTTGCGCCGAATCTTTCCTCTTGTATCATGACTGCTGATCTTAATTGCTGCTTAGTGAGGTCTAACGTGCTTTAGATGTGGTTCTGGGTTCTACTGAGACCACCTGGATGAGTCATCCAGTAACTAAGAGTAATTACTGTATGCTAGACCACTTACTCCTAGGAAGGTTCACATCTGGTGCATCTTTTATCCATTTGTGGATAATGGTTCCACTGTGGTTTCCTGGAGTCCCAAACCTTCAGAAATGGCTTTGTAACCCTTTCCAGACCGATAGATTACAATGACCTTGTTTCTCATCTATTCCTAAATTTCTTTGGAACATGCATAATGTGTTGCTTTTTGAGATTTTTAGCCTACTTCATGTTTTCAGACAGGTTCTATTTAGGTAATTTATTGTGTTTTACAAGTTTTGGCAGACAGCAGGACTTACTTTTGGGTAGTGAAAATGAAGAAAATATGTGATTAACTATTTGATTAATTATTTTCATATAGGGTCAGGTTGGTTTGGGTACCTTTTCTAGAATGAAATTATCTTTTAGAAAGGTCTTTCCGTATTTACTCCGGTTATTTTTGTCTGATAATAACATTTGTTTGATGATCTAAAACATTTAACAGTGGGAAAAAAAGCAAAAACTCTGTTAGAGGGATAACACTTTTCTGAAACCCTGTAACTTCATTGGTCAAAGTAAGTCAAAGTGTTTCATGTTTTGATTATTAAAAATCTGTGACTGTTACAAAATTTTGTTGACTTTGAAGTAATTGAGTGTTAACACTCATGAAATAGTCATGTTATGGCTGTAGGTCACCAGGTCGTAATTGCAACTAGAGCTCTCTAGTCTCCTTTGTGTCAACAAGTTTACAGTTTTCTATAGATACATCTTACTGTTTACTTTCTGGCTACTTCCTGTAAGTTATAGAGTGTAATCGCTGTGACAGAATCATTGGTTATTGTTTTAAAGCTGAAAATCTGATCTTTTTATTTTTATTACTGGAAACTCTCTCTTACACTCTTTGACTGAGTAAGACGTTGGTCAAAACTCCTGCAGTAGGTGGAGTTCCAGCTCAGTTAAACTGCAGATGTAATATACGTGAAAGGCACAGTTTGGGCCCCATGGTGAAAATGCATGCAAGCAAAGGCCAGGTTAAATGAGAAGGTTCCGGGAAAATGAGTTCCAGTGGAAAAACATTCCTGGTCTCATAGTCTATTTTTCCCCTCATACTAGTCTCTTAGAAACTTCAAAAACTGTGCAGAGCCAGGCAGCAGAGCATCATATTAAAAAGAACACACTCTCAGAAAGATTTCTTGCCAGCTCTGACACCAATAACTGATGGTGTGATGCATGTCTCTTATTTACACAGGTCTCATTCAGCAGCAACATGATACAAAATACATTTTCACTGGTGCTGATTTTAACTAAAAACTGCCTAAAAGGACTTAAGTTCTGAATTTCACAGTCTGATTCAATGATTCTGCTGATAGTGAACTTCATCATGTTCAGGAACTCAGCTTGAGATGTTCACAAGCCTTTAATCTCACCTGTTGAAAATGTCTGTTCCTGGAAAACAGTCCTCCCAGGTCCGAGGCAGTGCAGCACTCACTGCACAGCAATATTTGTCTGTTAGGCCACCGCTTTGATGGACCAAAGGGAGACTCTGTCAGTCACTCACTCTCTGTATCCTCACTGCTAACCATCTAATTGATTTTTTTAAGGCGCCCTGGTATCGGCGTCCCATCACTTTCAGTATCTGAGCTCAGAGGTCGCTAGCCTCAGCTCGCTCATACAGAGCTCTCAGTTTCTCAAAGCGAGGGCCCCACTCCCCCAGAGTCTCCTCCCTCCTCGCCTCCCCACCTCCCTCCCCTGTGCTCCCTCCGTCCAGCCCTGCTGAACTGAAGGAGCTGAGAGAGCCAGCAGGTGACCCCCCTCCTTCAGTGGAGAACACCTGGAGGGAGTCGAAGGGCCCTGTGTCCGGGTGCTGGTCAGCGTCACGGATGATCTCACACAGGTAGCGAGCCAGGTCCTGGCTGGAGAAGGAGAGGGAGCGTCGCGCCAACTGGGAGGGACGTGCCTGGCCCTGGGCAGGAGGTCTGGTGGGGGGGACGTCTCTACGAAGGCTGGTGGTGGTGGTGGCTGTGGAGGTGGCGGAAGGTGGCAGGGTTGTGGAGCTGGATGTCCGGCTGAGGGGATCCAAAGGCTGGGCAGATGGTTGGGCGGGAGGAGCCTGGTGGAGGTGGTGATGATGGTGATGGTGGGGAGGGGGTGGGTGGTGCAGGGCTCTGGAGCGGCAGTACTGGACCGACTGGGCAGGGCTTGGCTGGAGAGACTTCTGCAGCTCTGCCATGTCGTAGGCGTTCTGGAAACACAAACATGACAAGATACAGTTAGCACAAACATGAGGAGACGCATAACGCAGGGATAAACTGAATGTTTGTGGAAGAGAGATGAGACAGAAAAAATAAAGTGTGACAGGGAAGAAGCAGAAAAAGAAAAGAGAGCTGGGAAACAATCAGCTCCCCTCATTATGTTTACTGTGAACATTCCACCACTTTAAGTTTCCAATCCATCTCCATTTCTTTCCTCTGAAAGGTTTAAGATTTTCTATGAGTGTTCTAACCCTGGAGATAGAAATATGAGTCGAGGTGATTCAGAAAGAATATAGGACTGAGGCTGAGCTGCTGTTAGTCTGACATACAGTAACCTGCAAGTCACTTCAGGACTAATATGATTCCGCGAGAACTGTAAAAAAGGCACAGAGATGAAAAAAGTGTGAGGCGGAGGATGAAAAGATGCCCATGCATGGAGGAGGAGTGGGTGATTTTGTAAAGCTGATTATGTGAAAAGTGGCAAGTGGCCTTTTTTTGTCATTTTTCTTTTCTCCAGAGAGATTAAAAAAGAGAGACCACAGAGAATTCAACAGTAGCTGGAGCCCACATACTGGACGAAGGATACAGCTTGTGAACCTTTTTGTAGAGGAACAGTAAATAAAGATTGCATTAAACATAATTATATTAAAACTGTTTGCAAATAAAGCCAGTTCGGTGTTTCCATGCAAGTCCCAGCTCTATGTTTTAGCTGTTGAATGACCACTGATATACTGCATAAGTAGAACCTAGCAAGCCACAACTTTAAAAAGAGCAGTTTCTCTAAAGGTATCAGTTCCAGTGAGCAGTTCAAGCACTGTCCCCCATTCTGGATCAGTGAATGTACAAATAAAGAAAACGTGCCTGGCCATATGCAAAATTATATCAAGACCACAAGTGCAACATTAACCATAAAAATTTTATTCAAAACTTTTCCAAAATCTAAAATACAATCAAAGGGATGTTTTTTTTATGTGGTGTTCTGTTGGGAAGTTATGAACAGTCAAAATATTATTTTATCTAAAGCTTATCTTTTTTTCCAAATGGTGAAGCAAATACCCCTGTCACACTCATGACATTTAAATAGCATTGGAAAAAAAAAATCAGGCAACCATTTCACCTTCCTAAACATTTACCACTGAAACATTCACACTTTGATCCCAAGATAAACCACAGATTTTTTGGACATATCGAAACATTCTACCCCATATGCACCACCACTAATGAATCATGTGGCAGTAATGACCCATAAATAGCAAATTTCACCTTATTTCACACTACATTTTGAATTTCCTTTTTTTTGTATGCATTGTATTATATGATTAAGAAGTCAGACACAGAATGTCTGCCTGCCGAGTTCGCCCTTGCTAAATGCTTTTCGGTGGGGAAAAACCATGCAAATTCAAGCTATGCATGCTAAAGCTAACCAGCCAATAGGCAGAAGTTGATGCTTGAAGACACACCCCTTTCTCATTTGCATAATGAGGCAGAAATGTATACGGAAATGTACAAAGCACAGGCAGCATTAACAAATAAATAGAGTAAAAATAATACAAAGGAAAAATAAAGCAGACAAAATATTAAAACATACACATAAATAAATATATTTAAAAATGAGTCATTAATAAATAAAGCAAAAAATTGTAATGGATAATAAATAAGGTTTATTATTATTAAGACTTTGGCTGTGTTTTCATTCATTTTCTGTCCAGTTAAACAATTTTAGATGATTCAGGGTTGTATTCAAACCTAACAGACTGCTTCTAAAGAACAAACATTAAACTGGATCTTTAGGCTCTTTGGTACCAGCAGCCTGCCACTATTACACAATTTGTTCTATTTTTTACTTAATGTAGGAAAAATGCTAAAGAAAAATTTGGACAAACTAAAAGGGGACATATCAGTCTAGAAAATTTGAATTTAGTCACTCCAGATAGTGCAATGATATATTTAGATGCTTTTTGGGTCATATTTGGTCAGTCTGTTCTGGTTTTTCCATTTTCTATTAGATTTCGTTCACAGTATTTTCTGTGGAACTTCTAAAGATGGTCATGGACTTCCGGCTAACCAATCCAGCGAATCCGCCATTTTTTTTCTCGCAGTATTCTTGTAATTCAGGTTGAAGGATGCAGAAGCGGCAAGCGTAAAAATCTAAATCTTCTGTTGTCAGGTGTATGAACCCACACCAGTCATTACACCGTCCCCCAGGATCAGAACCTCTAGGTAAATGTTATTTTTCATGGAAACGTGCCGACATCAGTGGGGAAAGTCCTCTCGTTTGAGCGTAGCACTTCAGGGAGGAGTGTTTCAGCAGCCTCAGCCAGTATGAAGGAGGATTAGTTGAAAGACCCCGTCTGTCTTAGGGGTCAGTTCCTTCTGTCTATGGAAGCGACGGACAGAGCAAAGAGGTTAATCTGCGATAATAAGAAAATGACAGCAAGCTTGATTGCTGAGGTGTTGATAGAACTTACTGGCTGTTGTTTTGATAGCACAGCTTCGTGCCTCCTTGCTAACGTTAGCGCTGTGAGCTTGCTTTTAGCTCCTTAAGGACATCACCTTATTGTGTATTTTGAATAACAATGTTAAACAAACAGTTTTGCAATCTGTTTGGTTGTCCTTTTTGCCTTGGGAAACATATTGTCACGGTGTGACATTTTGGACTTTGTTTTATGGTTTCTTGTGTTGGTTTATTGTGTCTAGATGTTTCTATTTTGGTTTTTGATTCATGTTTATTAGTTTGTTTTGCTCCCTCTACCGCCTCCTGGTGTTTTATTGTTTTCTTCCCTTAAGTTTCCTTTATGGTTGTTTCCTTAATACTTTGTATGGTTCTATTATTATTATTATTTTCATTATTATTATGGTTCTTTGTTCTCCTTGGATTCTTTTAGTTTAGTTTCTCATTTAGTATTTCTGTTAGGTATTTGTTCTCTCTCTCTCTCTGTCTCTCTCGGTTTAGTCCTCAGCTTTGTTTCTATAATTTCAGTCTTCCTTTTTAGGTTAGCTCTAGTTATTGTTTACGTTTATTCCAGTCCTCCTTTCCTCCTTTTCATTCTCAGTTTGTTCCCTTAGTGCTGGATTAGGTTTGTTTACTTTTGTAGTCTGGGTTCCCTTATGGTTTCTATTTTGTTTAGGCCTTAGGTTGTTGTTGTTGGTCTTCTGTTTCCCTTCAGTTTCTCTGTTTTCTGTAGTTCTTGGTTATTCTAGATTTCTTATGCTTGTGGTTATTTTATCTTAGTCTATAGTTTTGCTTAGGTCTATGTTTCTCTTTATTGTTAATTAGTTCCACCTGTCCCTTCAGCCTCCCTGTCTCCTTGTCACACCTGTTCTTAGTTCCTTTGATTACCTGCCTTTGTTCTCCCTCTGTATATTAGTTGGTTTTGTTTCATTGTGCTTTGCTGGTTCCGTTCGTCACAACCCCGTTCACTACCCTGCTAATGTTCTGTTTGGGCTTTGCACCTGCTCAGGAGACTCATGTTTACTCCTGTGGAGTTTATGCTGCATCTTTGCGTCGCCTCAGGACAGCCAAAAGAATAAAGATAAAGTCTTCCTTTAACATGCTGTTGCCCAGCTCTTGTCTGCACTTTGGTCCGACACAAACTCAGAATTTGACACATATGATCCAAATGCATGATGCTAGCGTTAGCTAATTCATTAACTATGTTGGTCTTGGTTAAAAGTTGTGTTCATTCAATTTGTGGTAGCATTAACATTTTAAAAGGTATCTTACATGAAGTTTGTGTGAAAATATTGTCAGTAACATTAGTAATGGGATTACAGCTTTTGTAACTACTGTGAATTCCTTAACTTTTCTCTGCTATTGTTAAAGAATTTACATTTTTCGTGTAGCCTACTAGGGCAGGGGTGTTCAAAGTCAGTCTTTGCGAGGTCCTGATGTTTCCCTGCTTTAACACACCTGATTTAGATGATTGCAGCTCAGCAAACACCTGTTAATCAACCATCGCTGTTTGTTGGATTTGATAGCTTACAGCTTAGTTTTAGTGCTGTTGTTCTCATGCATTAGTAAATGTAGCACATGGTTGGTGCAATGATTTTGTATATACTTCTTGTTTTTTAGACATTTGTTGACATTTATCAAGGGCAAGTAAAGGAATGTAATGGAATCTTGTTTGGCTCCACAACCTGGAGGGGGGTGGGGTGTGAAGTGCCTAATTTGCATTTAAAGAGACCGCAGCAAAACGAGACGGTCAAAAAGGAAGCTTAAAAAATGAATAAAACGCACGCCTGAGGAGCTACAATAACGACAAATTCAAACCAAAGCATTGCAGTTCCACATTATACAGACCACATCTGAATGATTTAAATAGGAAAAGGAAGGCTTTAAAAGCTTGATGTCCCTTTTAAAATAAGATCGTAGTTCCAGGAAGGCTATTGCATAGTAGCTTACTGCTGAAAACATGGAATATAGTGAGAGGATCACCTCAAGGATGATGCATTTATCAGTTTCTGTTCCAGGTGGACCTTTGCTAACTTACTCCTTAAAATACTTGACTTTTACTGCTCATTCTGTGTAGATATTAATATATTTTAGGCTATGTTCCCTGTCTTTTTAAGCACACAATGTACAGATGTGATCAGGAACAAGGACTGGACAGAAAAATAAGTAAAAACCAGCCAAGAATTCAAGAATCTTGAAAGCGCTTTAATAAGAAAAACTAGTGAACAGAACCACTTTCTATTATTAAATGGTCTGCCTCTTGGAACAAAAAGAAAGACATGGTTCAAACTTTTGTGCAGCACTAGTAAACCAGTAGCAGTACACATAAGAATTACAGGATGTTTTATGATCATAATAGTGTATATACTACGATCAGGCATAACATTATGACCACAGACAGATTAGGTAAGTGAATAACTCTTTATCATGGCATGTGCTAGTCGAGGGGATTTATTAGACAACAAGCGAACATTACTTCCTCAAAGTTGATGCATTAGAAGTAAAAAATGATTTTTATGGGGTCTGAAATGGCCAAAATTGTGATGCCTAGATTCCTGGATCAGAGCATCTCCAAAACTGCAGCTCTTGTGGGGTGTAGTGTTCTGTAGTGGCCAGTATTTATCAAAAGTGGTGATTTGGTGATTTACTAATCTAATTGAGTATGTGTGGAATATGCAGGACAAAAAAGATACATGTAGGTCCCACGTAACAACTCAACAGGTCAAGGCTTTTTTGGCAGCAAAACGGGAACCATCACTATTAGGCGAATGGTCATAATGTTATGACTAATTGATACATGGGTCTAGAATGTGTGTACTGTAAGGCAATGTAGTGATCACATATTTTTCTTCAATTAAAGCTTTGATATTATGAAAGCAAGTACTGCTGTGTGCATGTGGGTGACACTGGCTGGTGGAGAGGGGAGATAAGGATTTTGCGTGGGCCTAATTAAAACACTACCTCGCACACTGCAAAATTTCAGTCCAAATTGAATTGACTTAATCCACTGCAAGGCTGGTATCTTGCAACCACTGCCAAGAATTTAAAAATACATGTTATGACAGTCTTTAAAATTAGAGTTCTACTGCTAGAAGCATTTCCTCTTCATACAAGCAAAAAGTCATGCTTGGAATCTTTGTGACTGCAGCCCTTTAAGCATTTATTCCTCAGTTCCTTTGTGAGTGTGTGTTTATCTGAGGGTTGTACCTGGTCCTCCTCCCCTCCTCCTTCCTCGTCATAGTTAAGCACGTTCTCTCGAATGTCCTCCCAGCCATCGTGATGTGCCGAGACGTGGTACACGCCCTCTTTGAGACCTTTGTAGGTACGCCAGCGGGTGTAGAGGAAAATGCCCAGCAGCAGCACTGCAGTTAAGACAGACAGCAGTTAAGGCTCACAGCACTGACATTACAAATTCTAATTAAATGTTCAAAATCCTTCAGGCAGTTAAGGTATGCCCCCAAAGACAGGGGCTTTTTGATGGAACTGGCCTTAAGCATGATTTGGTGATAATGAGACCTAAATTAGGAAGATATTTGGGATTTAATTGGTCAAGATGTTTTAGAAGTCAAAATAATGAAGTATTTCATTGCTTAAATTTAGTAAAATATTCCAAGGTTACCTGGAAGTGAACATTTTTCTACTGATAAAAATAGTCATTCACACTTTTCACATCAGAAACTTAAAATCGCAACTAGCAGTGGTAAATTTGGCATGAATGAGAAATGAATCCCCAAGAGGCCAGTTATACCATCATTTGCAGGAAATCTTGCAAGTGATTAGAACTTAATCACAAAAGAATAACACAGCTATGCATCAAAACAAAGTAAGTGCTCATTTGGAGGAAAATTTGCAGATACTTTTGTCCATCCACCTAATGAGGGAAAGTCAATCTTTCAGGAGCTAAATACTTCTCCGTGTTCACATGCTACAACAATCTTTGCTGTTTGGTTCTTTAAATAATTTTCTAAGACCTTTTCATAGGCAGCGACCTACTTCAGGCAGACAAAAACAGAAAATGCTTTTAGAACCTTTAAATTTTACTCATTAAAAGAGATGACACACTTTAATTTAACTGAATTTATTGCATCCATTGCTAAACCTAAGGGCAGCAGAGTATGTGGGCAACAATATCCATCCATCCTTACAAAAATACTATCATGGTTTTCATAGAGGTTGCAAAGTGTCCCTATAGTGGTGTATTTTCTCTATAAAGTTCCCTTTTTAGTCCAAACCATCCAGCTAAGCCAGGAAATGTATAGAACAAGAAAGTTTGAACAATGTCCAACACAATTAACACATTGCTACATAGATTTAAAGGAGTAAGTAGCTAATATTTGGCAATGTCATTTGTTTGATTAAGTACTCATCAGTAGATGTTTTGACAGTTTGCTGCTCTGGAGCATTTGGTTGAGTGCACAACACAATGCCAAGGTGTAAAGTCATTAGCAAAGAACCAGTCAGTCTGGTAATAGTTTCAAGGACATTTTGAAGCCATTTACAAAACAACATTGTACAGTGAGGAAAAATTATTCGGTGGAAAACATTGACACAGCATCCATGTTTTCGCCCAGCAAACCACCAAAGTCACCCCAGGGTCAGGCTGTGCAAGGCTCACAGAAACTGGTTCAAAGCAGGTCCAGAAGGGCTTCGGATCTTGGCCCACTGTAAAAGTGGAGTCCAGAATGTAATGAAAAACTGTGAAGAAGTTAGACCAAAACAGCATTAATCTCAGACTGTTTCTTAGTGGTTATGGTTTAGAACCATGTACTGCCAGTCCAATTTGCATTGAAATTTGTACGTAGAATGGATTTTAAGTTAACTGAACCGATCCCGACTGTGAGAGAAGGGATAAAGAAGGGCTCCAATTGGTATTACAATCAGCTGGAGATCATTTAAGACGATTTCACCACGGCTATGGTCTGAAACTGAATTAAAATCAGTTTTATTTCAGAAGAAGTTTGTAATTTATAAAACAGATCTCTGCCAATTGAAGGTAGTGGGATAGATCCTTAAAATCTGTGAAGAATCAACAATCCAGAACAGTTATGATTGTTTTAATCTGTATCTCAGCATAAATACTGTACAATATTCTAATTTCCTTGGTTATAATGTCTTAAAAAGGCTTTAATGAGCTCATTACTTTCTCTCTCCGTCCCCATGGAGACAGTGAAAGCGTAAGTCTGTGCTTCCTTTAATTAAATATTTCCATCAAGTTTGGCTGATTTTATCAGTGAATTTGAATGCAGAATCTGTAAAACACTGCGATATTCCGCATGACTGGCTGGGTTTAAATGCTGTCTTTGCAAACACAATTACAGAACTCCTGTTGTGTAATTTAAAGTTAATAGAAAATATGATCTGAAGAAACTAGGAGATGTGCTTCTATAAAATCAGGTAAATTGAACCAGTAAGAAATGCCTAGCATGCGCCCACTATAAAACTCCACATTTACTTTAAGGTAAACAGCCCTGGTGGGTAGGTAAAGTCTTACCTACCCACCAGGGCTGTTTTAGGGTTACATTTCTTCCCAGATAATTGGATTTAGTCCTTGTTCCTGCAGTGGAAGGCACCTTTAGTTGTTTTCCCAGAATTGCAGGTTTTGTTGTTTCTAGCCTATGTAATGATTCAGTTTTCCATGAAGGATGTACAGGGGTTAGACAATGAAACTGAAACACCTGTCATTTTAGAGTGGGACGTTTCATGGCTAAATTGGACCAGCCTGGTAGCCAGTCTTCATTGATTGCACATTGCACCAGTAAGAGCAGAGTGTGAAGGTACAATTAGGAGGGTAACAGCACAGTTTTGCTCAAAATATTGAAATGCACACAACATTATGGGTGACATACCAGAGTTCAAAAGAGGACAAATTGTTGGTGCATGTCTTGATGGTGCATCTGTGACCAAGACAGCGAGTCTTTGTGATGTATCAAGAGCCACGGTATCCAGGGTAATGTCAGCATACCACCAAGAAGGACGAACCACATCCAACAGGATTAACTGTGGACGCAAGAGGAAGCTGTCTGAAAGGGATGTTCGGATGCTAACCCGGATTGTATCCAAAAAACATAAAACCACAGCTGCCCAAATCACGGCAAAATTAAATGTGCACCTCAACTCTCCTGTTTCCACCAGAACTGTCCGTCGGGAGCTCCACAGGGTCAATATACACGGCCGGGCTGCTATAGCCAAACCTTTGGTCACTCATGCCAATGCCAAACAGCAGTTTCAATGGTGCAAAGAGCGCAAATCTTGGGCTGTGGACAATGTGAAACATGTATTGTTCTCTGATGAGTCCACCTTTACTGTTTTCCCCACATCCGGGAGAGTTACGGTGTGGAGAAGCCCCAAAGAAGCGTACCACCCAGACTGTTGCATGTCCAGAGTAAAGCATGGGGGTGGATCAGTGATGGTTTGGGCTGCCATATCATGGCATTCCCTTGGCCCAATACTTGTGCTAGATGGGCGCGTCACTGCCAAGGACTACCGAACCATTCTTGAGGACCATGTGCATCCAATGGTTCAAACATTGTATCCTGAAGGCGGTGCCGTGTATCAGGATGACAATGCACCAATACACACGGCAAGACTGGTGAAAGATTGGTTTGATGAACATGAAAGTGAAGTTGAACATCTCCCATGGCCTGCACAGTCACCAGATCTAAATATTATTGAGCCACTTTGGGGTGTTTTGGAGGAGCGAGTCAGGAAACGTTTTCCTCCACCAGTATCACGTAGTGACCTGGCCACTATCCTGCAAGAAGAATGGCTTAAAATCCCTCTGACCTCTGTGCAGGACTTGTATATGTCATTCCCAAGACGAATTGACGCTGTAATGGCCGCAAAAGGAGGCCCTACACCATACTAATAAATTATTGTGGTCTAAAACCAGGTGTTTCAGTTTCATTGTCCAACCCCTGTAGTTGGTCAGAGCCAAGTACTTAGATTTTTTCATCCAGTATGTGCCAGGCTCTGTGTCACCTGCATGCCAGACATAACCGACTCCACCGACCAGTAATTAGGCTCATCGCCCAATGAACCTAACTGTTTCAATCTTCAGTCCTTTCTGCCTGCTGATGTCTCCAGAGTAAAACTTGTGTGACTGACAGTTTTTATAGGTTTAGAACAAGCTTCAGATTACAGGGACAGCAGGCTGTATATGCTATTAGAGGCCAGCTAATAATGCACAGGGCAGTGGAAAAAATAGGTAATTGGTGCCCTGACACAACTAATTAAAAAAAAACGTAAAAGAAGATCTGTGACTTTGAAATGTTTTTCTTTCAATTTCAGAAATAAATGTTGAAGTAAAAACGCAGACGGTGGGTAGCTTCCACACAATCCCTAGTTTAACCAATCTGCATGTTTTTCTCATAGTGACCTTTTCAAATGTCCAACAAATCCTGTGTTTAGTCTCGTACCTCTTGCCTTAGAATTAACCTCAAAGCTCACTAGCCTTTGTAATACTATTAACCTCCTTTATAACAATCTGTTTCATTCTTCACAGATCACCCGTGTTTTCCTCACTATACTTCTGCAGAGGTCTGAGTGCAACGTTGAGATAATGTTTAATAATTTACACCCAAATGTCATTAAGCAACTGAATTACATTCTGAGTCATACTCTACTGTATCTTCAAATCTGTTTTTTGCAAAACCTCTCTATAGGAGAGAAGCATTTAATCACATTGGAGAGAAGCGCCAATCCCATGCCGCAACTGATTTCAACAGGCAGCTGTATAAATATCCACACTGTTCAAATCCCATTAATCTGAGATATCACCATGAAAATCTGTGATCTTAAACAACTCCAAAACAGATTTAAACACATTCTCGTCTTTTCTCTCTTTGAACTTTTTTTCCTCCTTCTCCCACATCACAACTTAAGCCCAGCAGCACCAAAGTGAGGTACTCAAACTTCACGCTGAATTGATAACATCCCATTAAACAGGCATCCCCCTGACAACTGTGTAAGAGAAAATTCGCTCAGCCAGAAACCAGCTGAACTGCATGGGAGCAAAGATCAATACTCATTTACTGTCAACTTGTCGCCCTCGCCACAACTTCAGTGTCTGACAGATTTAAAGAGCAAATTGTTTTAGAGTGCCTGCATGACTGTTAATGGCCAGTGAACCCGCAGGAAGAGGAGATAAAGACACAGAAAGACCGACTGTTGATCTGGCAGTAGACGTGTGGCTCACTGCTGCATTTGGCTGCATTGATGCCGGAGAGGCAGCGAACCAGCAAGAACAAGCTCACAGGTTCAGTCCGCCGACTCACAGAGCTTCCTAAAGACAGAGGAATAAATTCACATCGAGTTGGGAAGGAGCTACTCCAGCAGCATGAAGGTTTCTACCCATGGGTATATCAGACTTCAATACAGTGAGAACAAATGAGAACAAACAGTGAGAACAAATATCCACTGTGAACATGAGGAACTCTGACATGTACACCCTCTTCATCCTAGTCAGCAAAAAAAGGCTAGGAGAAATTACTGGCTGCTGGGGCAATTTTTTTACTAGGTGCTCCCTCTTTAGAACAGTGTGGGCAGGCTGCCCACCTGACATTTCCAAATGTTACAAGTGTGACTGTCTGCAGGTTACATGTTGACCTAATTTCATTTGACTAAACTGGCTTAATGTGGGACCGCTATGGGTAAAACTCAATCTTTCCACCCATTTTCAATACTTGCCTATCATTGCAAGGTTGTGGTTGGGTCACTCCTAAAGCCCGATTATAATGTGTAAAACCTGGGACCATTATGGGTGTGTTCCCCATTTAAGTGCAAGTTAAGACCCAGATGGGCTGCTTAACTAGGCCGAAATGGATTTTATTTAGGCAACCCAAGTGGGTGTAGAGAGTTGAGAAATGGCTACATGAAAAACTTTGTTGAAATATTGCCCCCCTATTTTTGGTTATATTGTGTACATGCAATCAAGTCCAGTAGAGGGCACTCTCGTGCCACTGTGGATCTGCCAGGGAGGATGTAGTCTCCAGCTCTGGGCATGCGCAGCTCAGCATAAACCAGCTCTGGCCTGGGCAACATGCAAATGGCTGTCTTCTCTCTGGTTCACAGGTACGATAAAAGGCAACTTTCATAAGCCCCACAACTGATTTAAATGTCATAACAAATATGTTGAGATTATTATTGCAATATTTTAAGCGACTGATGATACATGTAATTCAAACAGTTTTATAGTTAGCTTTAGCCTGTGTTCGGTAGATGGCATGTTTTCTGTTAGAGCCCAAAACTGATTTTTGATGTATCTAATTGACATAATCAGTCAACGCTGTTGTATCTGGATTTAAACATTGTTACAATGTTAATCTGTCAGTAATTTTTTGTGTTGGGATTTCACATAAGTGTATTTTTTGTGTGGCAAGCTCCATAAGGTTCATGATCACCATCTTTGATTAGATGCAATGTTTTTGTCTGTTTTGTTATTTTAAGATCAGATACTCTTTTGTAAGTAATTTTGTGTTTATTATGTTATTTCATTTATTTTATGTTTAACAAAAAAAGGGATTCATGCTCTTATTTTATTTGTGTCGATTTTATTTTTCTTTCTTTGTAAGTACATTGTTGATTGTATTTTTTTTCTTGAAAATGCAGCTCAGAATAAACAAGCTCTGGCCTGGGCAACACGCTAATCGCTGTCTCCTCTCTGATTCACAGTGTATTAGCTGCACAGTACTCTTCAGCCTGTGTGGCACTTTCTGCTGGCCCAGATTCCCCTAGATCTGGTACCGGTAACAAGGGCCCCATACTAGAAGCCTAGAACCAATTCAATCTGAGCAACCTTTAGTTATAATAGACTTTCTAATTTTGTCATTCATAGTGCCCACATTTTTATGACTGTTACTAACTCTGGCCCAATAAATAAAAAATTAGGAAATTAACGGCAAGTTAAAATCATGAACACAAAATTTTGCAACAGATCAGGAAACTTATTCAAAAGTACCAAATGTGCCAATATTTAGATATAAACTTATATAAGGAGCTTTAAGCAAAACTTGAGGGTCAGTATGTTTTATACAATCAAAATTTTAAGGTCTGCAACAGCAACTTTCCTTAATAAAACAAAATAAAATTCTGTTGGCTTTCAGTTTTGCCACCAGGAAACTGTTAGTGGCCCCCATCTGTACCCCCTTAAAAATTCTCTGAAGTCGCCCCTATTTGTAGCCCTGTGTTCTATAAGCTAGTCCCAGATTTAATTTGTTAACATGAGCAAGACATGCAGGAGAGGGTGAATTTATGTCCTTAATTCCCACTTTTGGAAAAATAAAACCTGACCTCGATGACAAAGATGTACGAGAATGTAGCAGTGAGCTATGCACATCTGTACCCTGCTGAACAAACTGTCTCTACAACCAGAAGCTACAAGATATTTATGTAACATGATTAATTGAAGTTTATGCGCTAATTAAACTCATTAATGAATCCAATCTAAAGCATCAACTTGGCTCAGAAATGAGTAATATCAATTATTAAACGGGGAGGGTAATTGGTGGGAAAATGTAGAACTCATGCAGAACACAGTGCAGACAGGGAAACAATTTGTCTCTTGCAGAGGCAGCATTTGGGTCCACATAGGAGCAGCAATGTCCTCAACAACACTAAACCTGAAAATTATCCCTCTTATTCCACCTAGTGTTGTTGTAGGATTGACTGTTGGAGCATCATCTGGTAAGATGCACTGAAGAGGTTTGTTTTTATGGTCAATCATATGTAGCGAGCTCTATATTCAAGTAATGGTCTTGCGGTTTAGTTAAATGTCTTCCTTGAATGGACGAAACCTTGTATGTTTGCTCTGCCTGTATTTTCTCCATGAGAGAATGCTGGTCCACATTTCACACATAATTCATGCTAAGCACCATGGGATATACAGTAACAATAAGGTGGCTGAGCAGTCACGAATACCTTTTTAAATGTGTGTGTTTATAAGTAGCATTAAATGTTTCTGTGAGCTTTGGCCTTATCTTAGCTGAGGAACTTGACCAGACCACACCTTACTCCAGCTGCATTAAGCACAGCTTTATTGTGGAGTGAATGGCTTTTACAAATTAAGAGACTTTTAAGACAAATGTAATCTGCTTGATGCAGAAAATAGCAGCAATATTTCCTTTGAGAACATGATCTGCTTGTATGCAGTGACCCTCCTCTTGGCCAGGCCTGCTGCTAGAAATAACTGCATGGGATCTGTGATCAATATCATGTGAATATTGAGCATTTAACTACTGCAGCAGCGTTGGAGCTCTGGTGGCTTTGTTGCATGCAAATACCAGCCGGGTCGGCGTGCATGCTGCTCATTCAGATGAACTCATTTCTTGTGTTCATGACAAGACCTGGCAGACATCAGCAGCATCACAAACTGCAGTCAATGAAGGCAACAACAGTGAACAGGGGAGACTTCTATGCTCTCTTCAACACTTATTTCTTCCTATTCAAAATGTTTAAAATAGCAAATATGAAGCTGTTCTGCTAAAACAAAAATGTCTAATACATTTCAAAAACCAACATAAATAACAAATTAAAAATGACAAGTTGGAGCCCAACTTCATGTAGATTAGTGCCATCTAAACAAATAGGCATTAGATTGTACAATGACTCTGTTAAATATTTATTTCTCGCAGCACAAAAAGTCAACATGACATGAGAAGCGAAGCGTAGAAAGAACAGAAAGAAATCTGATCTTGAGCTGCTCTGAAGATGAGTGCTCTGCTCTGCTGGAATCAATATCCTGTGCATTAGAGCTTAGGCCCACATGAAGGGGAGAAATACAGACTATGATGACACGTGAAGCAAATAAACAGCAAATATGAACTGTGTTACTCTTTGGTTTATGGTGGTAGAGTCTCGGTCTTTATGTGTCTCCACTTTCTGCTGCTTTTATCTGCAGAGCTGTGTGTGTGTCTGTGTTCCTGTTTGTGCGGCTGAGTGAGGACCGTTTTTCGCATTTCACCATCAAAGTGAGGACATTTTCATTGTCCCTACTTGCTATTTTGCTAGGGGTTAGGTTTAGGACTAAGGTGTGAGTTGAGTTAAGGTTAGGCTTAGGGGTAGGTATGTACTGGTAATGGTTAGGTTTAGGGCCAGGGGCGGGTTAGGCCATAGAAAGGGTTGAAAATGACTGGACATCAATGGAAGTCAATGAGAGTCAATGCAAGATCCTCACAACATATAGTAAGACAAGAGTGGGTGTGTGTGTGTGTGTGAGAGCAAGAGAGAGAGAGCATGAAGTGGCTAGAATGAGCTCCATGGATAGGTGAGCAGGGAAGCTGGGGGTCATGGTGTACAAGATGTATCTGTGCTGTTCAAAGCCCTCTCTTGAGGGCAAACAGAGAAATGGAGGAATCTGATCGGGATTTCTGACAGGGCGTTTGTGAGCTTAAAAGAAAGATTATGTGTTTACCTGTTTACAAAGCCTCCAAGGTCCGGCGCCGTCTTTGACCATCTTTTTATTTGTTTAACTTTCTCACTCCCTTCTCTGCTCTACTGTCCACCACTACTGCCCAAGCTCTTTACTGTAATTTCCTGTAGTCATCCAGCCAACCTGCCTTTAAAGTTGTTTTCCAGTGATCATGCTATTTTCTGTGCAACAACCTCTGCATTAGCCCGCTACGCTGCCCTGACTATAAGCAAGCCTAGGTGGGATCAATTTCAGTGCATGATTTAATTCAGTTCCATTCAAAAATACTTCATTAATCCCAAAGGGAAATTAAATGTTGAGAGAACCAGCTTAATGTGAACAAGGATGACCTTCAGTTCATCAGACGGCACAGAAACAAAAAACATACATTTTTAGCTTTCAGAACTACCTAAGAAACCCACCTAAGCACTTCAGTCCCGAGTTGCATCCAGAAAAGCCACTTTGAATCTTTTTAGTGACTGAAAATTTATTTCAATCTTCTAAACACCAACATTACCCTTTATTAACCTCTAGTTTGGAATGTTTCACAATGTAACCGTATTCAGTAATATTAGCCAAGCTTGTTTACACAATTTTAAATCATATGGGAATATAGCAAAGAAAATGCTATTGATTCAATGTGTAAATAACTGGTGACTCTACAAAAAGCAGAGAAAGCTCTTTCTGATGACACTTCTCTCATCTACAGTGGCTTGTAAAAGTATTCATACCCCTTGAACTTTTCCACATATTGTCACATTACAGGCACAAACATAAATATATTTTATTGGAATTCTATGTGAAAGACAAACACAAAGTGGTATACAATTATAAAGTGGAACAAAGCTTAAACATGATTTCATTTTCACCTTTTCTTTTCTACAAAAGTAATGATGGTAATTATGGCCAAATACCACTATGTTAGTTCATTCAGACCACAGTTCTTGTCCAGAAATTAAGGTCTTTGTCCTTGAGTGGATTTGCTAGCTAATCTAGACTTTTATGTTGTGTTTTGAGTGTTGGCTTTTTCTTCTCTAAGTGACCTTTTAGTCCATATCAGTCCACAGGACTTGTTTCACTGTTGATGATACCAGCTTCAGTCAGCACCTAATTCCATTTAATTATGGTTATTTATATACTGTAGTGCTCATTCACAACAAATGTAATTTCAAGGCAATTTCCAAAAAAAATCATATATAGAAATATGCAGTCAATTCAATCAGTCATATAGACAGATTCAATAACATACATTTCAATCCGATCGTTTATAATAGGTTTAGTTTAATATTTTACTCTTTGATCCCAAAACGGTATGTGTATTAAATATCAATTTTTTTTTCACTTTCACTGCATGTGATGTTTTCAGCAACTTCAGACCTATCCTTAAATATAAAGTTTTTTATATTTTGTAAATGTTTTATATATTTCTATGCCCTTTTTGTCCAAAAAACCCAGATTTGTTTAAGGCAAAAAACACAAAAAATGTAATAATTTCCTAAAATAAACATTAAATTGGAATATTTTGGATGTGGGTGCTACAGCCTTGACAATGTCAAACATTTATAACAATATTAATTTTGATGCATTATTATTTTTTGAGCAATGCGAGTTTAATGCGAAAACTTGCACTTTTTACCTTTAGGTCCCAAAACAGTACATCTTATGAAATTGTAATAAAAGTACAAGATAAAAAAATGTTTCACTTTCACAGCATTGAAATCTTTTTAATAATTTCTGACTAAACCACAGACTAAACCATTTTCTTCATATTTTTTTATAGGATTTTTGCCATGCATCCACAACATAAAAGTATAAGTCACAGATTACGGTAAGGTGTGTTTTGCATGTGTGTCCTCCACATTTGGCACACTGGTTCCACACAGGACCCTCCAGAAAGTGGAGACAGACTGCAAGAGTGCTGGAAAACTGACTCTGTGAAAGTGTAGACCTCAACCCAAAAGAAATGCTGTGTTGGGACCTAGACTGTTGCATAAACGATTGCTTGCAAAGTTAACTAATGAAACACTAAAAGTGTGGTTTGCAGCAACTAAGGATTATGCAATCTAGAAGTAGTACTGGCAACTGGCTGAAGTTCAAACCAACAAACAAAATGGAGAAGAAAAGGGGTTTAGGTGACTTTGAATGTAGGACATTTGTTGGTACCAGACTGCCTGGTTGGATCATTCCCACACAACCATTGCCATGGTTCATAGGGAATGGTCTGAAAAAAGAGAAAATATGCCGTGGGCAAAAGTTGGTTGGAGGGAAACTGCCTTCTTCATTTTCTTCATGTCAGAGATAGACCGGTTTTAGATGACAAAAAGACAAAAGTAGCGCATATAACTACTCTTTACAACCAAGGTATTAAAAATACAATTTCTAAATGCATAACATGCTGAACCTTGATGGGCTCCAGCAGCAGAAGGTCACACCTTGTGCCACTTCTGTCATCTATGCACTAAAACTGAAGCCACAATTCACATTGGCTCATTTAAAAGCAATAACAACCTTAAAAAATAATTAGGTTTTCATTTTCCTCTGAGCCATTCAGATGGTATGGTCATAATTTGGTGTAAACCTTGCATGAAAACCTCCGGTGGTGGTGTAATGGTATGGGGGGCATTTCCTTAGGACATTTGGGCTCCTCAGTACAAATTTAGCATTGTTCAAATGCCACAGCCTACTTGAGTACTGTTCATACTAGTGTATTTTCAAAGTCCTGGATGGGTCAGGGGTTATGCAGAGGTGAACACTCTCGAAGGGGAATCCATTGTACTTTGAGAGGTTCAATTGATGCTAAATGAGTGTGTGTGAGCATGCGTGAGTGTAATGGGATTTCCAGTCTGAAAATCAATATCCGAGCTTGCCTGCAATGAGATCAGTGTCTATGAGTGCATCAACACAAGTCAATAATATTGTATGGATTTTACCCCATGAAGCTATAATTCTGTTTACTGCAGAAATCTTTCTATGCTTTTGATCTATCACTGCTCACCTTCACCACGCTTAATGTGCTAGCGTTTGATGTACGTTTAAAGGCCAATACCAATATGCAGTTTATAATCTTCGGTAAAATGGGCACATTCATTTTCCTCTTGTTCCTACTTTTAAAAACTAGATTTAGAGAAAAATGATTAGCTGTCTGGGAACTCAAATCATCCCTCAGATGCTGTAAGGAGTACCAAAGAAAAGTAACTAAATTGGTTATTTATTACTACTTTTTAAAGAAATGTATTTAGCTCGTTGGGCAGTAAAACCTTCAGTAAAATCGAATCATTTCCTCATATAAAGGCAACAATCAGACCAGTTCCTTTCTGTCTGCAGTTTTTTTTCCCTATTTACTTTGATCAGCAAGTTTATCTCCGTCTTTTTGTTCTAGACATAACCTCAGCAGCAGCCTGTTTCAAAATGCCACATGGACTTGTAGTATTCAATATAACAATGATATGATGACACAATCGAATAGAAATCTATCCTAACTATGATAATCAGAATTTGCTTTTGCAGCTGTGGCCTAATTCTGACATAAATGACCTGTCCATGGTGTGACAAACTCCAGACCCCATGACCATAAACCCTGCAAGAGGAAAAGATGCAGATGAATGACAATATATGATTTTGGGAATTCTTAAATATTTGTAGTTTGGGTTATGCTAAAGATCATTGCTTCAGTTCTATACACACAAAGGAGGCATTCTAAACATATTTCTTCTGTCTGCAGTACATACAGAAAGGAAAAACAGATGAATTACAACCTGTTCCTCCACCAGCGACCCAGTGCCTTGCAGCTAAAGCAAAGTAAGTTCATTTTTAACATGATGTAGATTACGGCTGAAACAAGGTACCTTTTACTTCGTCTTGAATTTCTTAGATTTTTTTCGTTTATACTTAAGTGTTATGAATGCACCTACACTGAATATTTGATAAAACTACACAAGGTTTGATGTCTCTTTATTCATTTGATTCTGTCTATATAGCAGATGACCCCTCATACTGATCTTGGTTCTGTTGGAGATTTCTTCCTGTTGAAAGGGAGTCTGTCACCACATGTTTGGTCAGGAGAGACAATGACTCAAATGCAAGTAGCTGGGCTTCCTTATAAATGTTTTACCCATTGGCATTAAATGAGCAAATTCATTTGACTGTATTGCAATATAATTTTAATGAGGTCGTAACATACATGTCTATCCATTCATTCTGTATATACCCACTTCGATAATAGAGCCCACATATACACACATGACAAACAACCATGCAGACACACAGTTAGACCTAAGGGCAATTTAGAGAGCATTTAACATAACATGCACATTTTTGGACTATGAGCGGAGGCTACAATACCCATAAGGAACCCATTCATGAGTAGCACATGCCGACTTAATGCAGAAAGATGCTGGCTGATTCCTTTTTAATTAGATATCAGTGGTTCTTCATGCTTTTGGCATTTGTTCTGAGTTTTTTTTTTTACCATGTCCTGTCCGGCAGAGTAGCGCTTAGAATTGTTGTCTGAGTGCTAGGAAGAAGCCCAACAGATTTACTTTCACAAGTGGAGCATTACAGCTAACGTTTTAATGCTCTGCTTGATATTTATAAAAGAAACTTAATCAGAAACTGCTTTGGGATTATTTCAAGGTTTCTCCATATGCAAATATGTGAGTGTGAGGAGCCAGAGACCTGCCCCTCTGGACCCGGGACAGATACGGAGGAGATCTGAGCCATAGACATCCAAAGGCCCCCCAGAGCACAGTAACCCCAGGAGAACCATCGCCGGGACTCCTGCAACCCCCACAGAGAAGAGCAGGGGAGAGTCCCAGGGGAATCACCCAGCAGCCACAGCGCAGAAGCCTCAGAGAGCTGCAGCGACAAGCCCACAGGCCCCCCTGGCAGCCATCTACGCCCGAGCAGATCCAGCCATGGACCCAGAGACCCGAGACCCTGGGACATATCACTCTCCAAGCAGAGACCTGACAGAGCCCAGGGGTTCAGGCCCCGACAAGCAGCCACCGGGAGTGAGCCGGCACACATCAGAGCACCCAGCCCCGGACACCAAGAACTACAAGTACACCAGCGGGCAGAAACACCAACCACCAGCAGGTAGTGTGGCGGGGAGGACATAGGCCCCACATTTGATAGGGGGCATAAACTGATCCAGGAGAGGGAGCAGTCCAAGACCCAACCTGACACAAAAAACAGGCACACACAGTCACGATCATTCATTCCTACCCTGATGCGTACACATTAAAACACTCACACCCCTGCACCTAATGTAAAGTCAAACAACAATGGACGTCGTACACTCATTCAAACTTATTGAACACATGTCCCCGAACCCAAACGCCATGAATCCCCTCCCCACAGGGGCACACCCCCAAAGGTGAGCTCTATCCCCGAAAAGCCGACGAAGCCACACCCACACAGTGCAAGCTCCACATACAGCCCCGCTTCAAGCACCCCCGCCGCATCCTGCCCCCCACCACACAGCACGCCCCGACAGCAAGGAAAGGGCCCCAAGCAACGCCATCCCAGCCAGACAACACCGACAACACCAAGCACCATGCCCACAACGAAGCCCCCGACCCCACACCAAGACGGGACAAACTCACCAGGCGAAATGAATTTACTTGTATTACTATTGTTGTTTTGGGATATTTTAAAAAGTTGATGATAACTGATAACTTTCCACACAATAACCATGCTACAAATTATATCATCCATATAGGAGAAAATATGCATGCTAAAAGCTGAGCACATAAAAAGTACCAAATCCATCTCACTATTTGGAACATCTAGATTTTTATGGAGAAGAAAAGGTGGGAGCTTACAAGGCTTTTGTGTTTCCCCAATAGGAAAGAGTCCTGACACTATCCATGCGTAGAGCTGCTTCTCAGCCAAGGCGAGTGGGCTTTCTCACAATTCAGTATAAAGAGTAGGAACATCCCCAAAGAGCAGCTTCTTCCAAAAATCCAGGTATAAATTGGGGAGGCCTTTTTCATTTTCAGCATGATACAATGCAAAAATGATAACCAAGTGGCTCAAAGATTACAAGTGAAATTGTGGATCAGGAACCCACTAACAGTGCTTTAAATCTTTGTTATGGAGAAGCCAAAAGCTGGCAGAGGGTTTCAAAAGTATGTGAAAACTTATTAAACGGAGTGTAAGGTAGACATAAAATTAAACGAGGCCATCACAAGAAACAAGGAGGATGGCAACAATAGAATCCAGCAAAGAATGACAGAAAACTAGAAATTTAAATACTGAGGGAGGCATGATTACTGGAAGGTTTAACAGGTAAGTTAACCAGCAGAATGCATGGCAGCTGTGAGTGGAGCAGGACCAAGAGAGACTGTAGGAAACTGAATAATTAACAGAATGAACACATTGGGATCTAGGGAAACATAAATCAGAAACTAGTAAAACCCAGAAAGAAAACACAGCTCAGCATGAGAATGAATGCAGATATCAAAAGTACAGACTACCAAAAAAGACACAGGAATAACAGTAAACCTGTAGAGTAATTGTGAAACAGAGCTGAAGGGAACACAGATACAAACATAAAACAGGATCAATAAGAATTTTAACACATGTAATACTGAAAGAACAGGACACAAGTAAGCACCAGAGAATGAAATATGGAACATGACAAAGCCAAAACCACAAAATGACCAAAGTACTAAGAATCATGACAAACAGGACAGAAATGGGCCACCATCAGATAGCATTTGATCCACAACAGACGTTATAAAGAAGATCCAAGATACTAAACAAATATTTGATGTATTTGTTAATAAAGTCCTCAGGATGTTTTCAGTTGTCCCCCACTATACAATGGACGCACGTAAAAACAGTAAAAAACAAGAAACCAACATCACTGGTGAACCCTGACCTTGGTGAATTATGAAGTCATATTTAATAACAAACCAGTTCCACTTTAGAAGAGATAATCTATATGATAACTAGTTGTGCTCAGACACTTTGCATTCTAGAATTAAGAACAGAACAACCAAACACAAGTCTGACACAGTGTGTTTGGTCCAGACATTGTTGTGTTGCTTTATTGATCAGGACTTAGGTATGACTTTTTATTTCAAGGAAACCACCAAAAACAAAACAAACGCCACAAATGGAAATAGACAATTGCAAGAAGGCACAAAAAAAGTTCCAAACCAAACACCCAAGCTGAAATAATTCAAGATACCATCAGGACATGCTCTATCGGACTATGAATCAATTATGCATCACTCATGTGTTGTGCAAGGAAAGATAGAAATAAATAAATAAATCTGAATTTTCACTTCTTTTTTTCTCTGGGGGACAAGAATGTGGAACACACACTGACCTGAAATAAAACAATTTAAATATTTCGGCGTGGACAAACAGGGACTTCATTTTCACAGAGAATCCGAGTCCACTTACTAATGTAGAACCTCTATAACATCCTGCTGGAGTCCCAGTAGGAAACAAAAGCAGCCTGAAAAACATTGCTTTTATCACTGTTCATTTTGTTTCATGCCAAATAATCCTGTGCGGTCTAACACACACACACACACACACACACACACACACACACACACACACACACACATCTGTGTTTTTACTGGCTGCATGAGGACTTCCACTGACCTAATTTTCATTCATTTCTATGGCCTAACACTAACCCTGACCCTAACCTAAACTCAATTCAGAAGAGAATTTAGGGAATTTAGGTCAAAATTGTTAATATAATCTTTTAACAGGCTCATTTTGATTTCAAATGGCATTAAAGAGCATAAAATATATATTTTGGAGACAAATGTGACACACTAATGTGTAATCACATAAAATATTTGTATTAGTTAAAGGAGGGAAAAAGTCACTTTGGATGAAGTTGTAGTTACACCCCCATGCCAGAAGGTAACACATTGCTCTGTGAGACACAATAGCAAGGTCATAGGTCTCCATTTCCAAAATGGCAAAGGCGAGGCATTGAGAAACTTCAGCAGTCGTCTGTATCATCATTTCCCTGTGTTTTACAGGTTAGTAACGGTGGAACTCACATGAAAGGAGTTTTAAAGAAACACAGGTAAATGTGAATGTATAAATCAGTTATTAAGCTCTGTATTTTGTTACGTTTTGAGTGAGGTGAAAAGACTAAAGATGTTGAGGTCAGGGCAGCAATGCGGGTGCCATTTTGAATAAATTGTATACTTATTTCAGGCTCCTTTTTAGTTAAGCAAGCTCCGTTTTGACATTGTGTAGTAGTGTTAACATGCCGTTAAATATATGTTTACAGGTTCTAAAGAGGCATAATGAGAATGTTAAAAGCTAAAGCTAAGTCTACCAGCATACATGTGTTGGTCCCATGCAGTCTGTGAGCTAGTAAACTAGACAGTTCTATACTAAGCACTGGTGTATGTTAAACAGTCCAGCTGCGAGTATAAAAAGGTTTCTTGGGAAAGAGCAGAACAAATAGGTAAAAGTATTAGGAACACATAATTCATATATGGTGAATTTTCATGTAAAAGGGGAATTGAATTATTGATGATTTAAAGGCCACTGTATTATAGACTAGGATTATAGACATTTCTTTTGCATATGAAGGATAGCTATTATGCTGCAGTTTGAAAATACATGTGACTGTATTAATAAATATGGCAGAAGCGAGGCATGGAGAAACTTCACCAGTCGTCTGTCTCATCATTTCCCTGTGTTTTACAGGAACATTTAATCTGTTTAACAGGCTCAGACCCTGGGTCTGTTACACAAATCCACAAACTAATTTACGGATCAGGTTTTTAAAAGTAGAAATGCATCATGTTAAGTTATTTTTATGGATGTTTTTAGGGCTAATGAGTTGTTCTCTGTCAACTTAAACTGAAAAGCTTTTTATCAAGGTCAAAAAAGGGGCATTTCAGCAGCTGACAGGTTGTACCCCTAAAAGAGAACCAACACAAAATAAACAAATAGAGCATGTTGTTAATGATGTAATTGATGAATTAGGCATCTTAACTGCCTTGTGTTCTGCCTGCAGGAAAATTTAAACATTAATTATTGAATCACAGATGACCAGTTAATTAGCAAACATGTCCATGCAGTGAAAATAGACGTGCAATAAGATAAATTCAGTTTATATCCTGATCATTTATTTTAGATCAGTTCATCAGGAAAACTAATGTGGGTGGCCAGAAGACCACATGGCCTGGAATTTTAACTGTGGAACAACACATCCACCTCATAAGAGGAGACAATATGACACATGATATCGCATTCATGAGAATTATTCTGGAAAAACTAAAAATCCCCTTTCACAATCAATTACTGGTCTCCAGTCAGTCAATTGCCCAGTTCTGTTTAGGTTAGTCTGTATGTTTTAGATTTTGAACTAAAGATGATCAGATGCAGTCCATATGGCTTAAGAAATTGTGACATAACACTAGGGGAAGCTTTAGGAAGCAGATGCATACTTGAACATTTTTAGTAGCCAAAGGTTAGCCCGTTGTTGCAGTCCCACTTTGCTTAACAAAATATTCATACCTATTCTGTCACTGGTTCATTTTTTACTGAGTTCAACTGAGAACCTGTGCTGCCACACAAACGATTGGTGGAGGCTTCTATGATGCTTGTATAAACAAGTGCTTTCAGTCAGCCTGACAGGAAGTCTTTATTGGTCCACTCAGTCTTTTTTACTTCAAAATACAAGTCTTAAATATATATGTATGTATATTTGGTTCCAGGGTTAAAGTACTCACCTTCATAACTGGGGCCTCAAATTAATAACCTACTTTTACTTCAGCAGACAAAAGTTAATGCTGACATTTACATATTGAGGGATTGCACTGCCAGTCCTATCGGCCGCTGTGGCTTTTGGAGGAACCTGGACATAATGTGTAAGGCCCAAACAGGAGTAAGGTTTACATGACCTCTTAGAACATGGCTGGATTGTGGCAAAATAAGGACAACAAAAAACAATAAAACCTCTTAACCTGTGAAGACAACTATGACTCAGCTGCGCTCTTAGGAACTGTCAGTTTCAGATTCAGAATCAGCTTTAATGGCCAAGGTTGTGTGCAAAAACAAACAATCTGACTTCGTTTTCAATCGGTCAGTGTATAGAGATTTCGTATAAATATATAAACTTTAGAGGATATAAAATAAAAGATAAAAGGTATGTAACAGTATGTACATACATGTATGTGTGTTCAGCCATTTTTATATGAAGAAGTAAAAAGCAAGGCTGTGGAAGTGCAAATATGCTGTGCAAGTAGCTGTCCATTGTTTTCATGAGAAAGACAGCCTGGGGAAAGAAACTGTCTTTATGGCGATAATTTTGCATATAGCCACCTGTAGCGCCGACCTAATGGTAAAAGTCTAAACAGATTGTGTCCAGGATAAGTGAGGTTTGCAAATATGTTGGTTATCCTTTTCCTGATCCTACACCTACACAGGTCCTGGATAGAGGGAAGGGCCCTGATGATCCTCTCTGCAGACCTGATTGTTTCTCGTAGTCTAAACCTATCTTTTTTTTTCCATGTGGGACGACGGTGGCGGCAGTGGTAGGGGTTCGTCCTGTAACTGGCCGGTTCGAATCCCGTTTTGTCTCTCTCAGTCGTTGTGTCCTTGGGCAAGACACTTCACCTACCTTGCCTGCTGATGGTGGTCAGAGCGTTCAGTGGCGCCTGTGTATGGCAGCCTCACTTCTGTCAGTCTGCCCAAGGGCAGCTGTGGCTACAATGTAGTCTACCACTGTCGGTGTGTGAATGTGTGTATGAATGGGTAAATGCCTGATTGTAGTGTAAAGCGCTTTGGGGTCTCTGGGGACTTGATAAAAGCACTGTACAAGTGCATTGAAACCAATGTTTTTCTGCTTTTGAACACTGAAAGCTTATTTTCAGATATATATTTCAAGGCCAAAGTTATTATGAAATATAGACTATAAATGATATTTGGGCTAGTTAACAATATGCTGGACATAAATGCTTAAAGACCCTAAGGGATAAAAATCAAGGTTTTAACTGTGAAAGAAACTTTCATGTTAGAGTGAACTGTTCAGAAGGCATGCCAAAAGTTTGCTCGGTTCATTGCAGAACAATTTGGATAATAAACCAGATGGTAATAAAATCCTGCAGTAAATCACTATAATTGCTATAGCTGTCGTGAACAGATTAAAGCAAATGCGAGAACAGAACTTGATTAAAATCTTAGAACTGGTCTAGGTCCAGATAAACTTAACTTTGCTCTGGATACTGAGAGCGGTCCGTTCATTTGGCGGCCTATGCACTGTAATACTATTTGAGAAGATGCCAAATGACCAACACATTATACGCTATTTGACTATAAATTCAAAGCAATTTCTGCAAATCACCCTTTTGTTACAGATTTGGCCGAAATATGCATATTGACATTAATAGAGGGGATAAAGCAGCAGTGGTGTCTCTACTTGCATTGCAAAAAGGTATTCTTGTCATGTGACAAACATGAATTTTGAGGAATAATTGAATTCCAAGAAAACAGACTAGGTGGAAAGACGCACACATTTTATTGAATAGCATCCCTTAATTCAAATTGCAAGTGTAATGGATCAACTTTGTGATTATCGGGTCTTTACATGAAGTTAACTTTCAGCTAAAATGAATGACAGAGGGACAAAGCTTCCTTCAGCCAAGTTCTCAAGGTAGTGTTTTTGTAAATGTCAGTCTGGAGTAAAACACGCATGTCAAGCTCCAAAAAATTGGCCAGAATGGATTTAAATTACTGAGAGCATTACAGAGCAAAAAATATTCTTTGATCTGAACAGACAATTTGGACCTATTTGGACTCAACCCATGGTCTGGATTGACAGATTTGAGTGTCTGTCAATCCAACTCCAAACGAATTCCCAAGTGCTCATTTCTACAGTGTTAAACTGGAGCTGAATGTGTGAGACCCCTCTCAGTCACAAAACGACCACCCAGGGGTTCAGGATAGTGCCAAATTTAAAGCGTGAATGTTTGAAACTGTCTTATTGTCACCTTACTTTTCATGGTCAGATGTCTGCATCAGAGAGGAGACGCTTACACTCACAAATCAACTGCAACTAGCTGAAGTTTCAAGAGACCAACTTCACCCCTGATTAGAACAGGCCTTGCTTGACCTTTACCTTTATCCTTGCTTATTTGAAAGCAACAAAGGTGTTTAAGGAAAAAAAACATTAGTGTGTCACTTAATGTGTCCCTGCAGGGGACTGAGCACTTGGTGAGGACCCACTGGCTGACATCTTTAAGACCTGGGTCATGTTTATGAGGCAGAAGCTCTCACTGACTGTCCAGAACTGTTTTGTGCATAACAAGAAACACATTTCTTCATCATCAACATCAACATTTAAGCATACCAGAAACCAATACATTCAGACCAGTTCCTGTTTCTTGATTTGGACAACCTGCTGGATTGTTAGCCGGGCACCAACAGAATTGAAAACACATTTGTAAATAGGATTTACACTGAACAAAAGAACTACGAGGAAATCTTTAAACACAGGAAGGAAAGCTTCTCTCCTTTTGTGTCTGGTGTATCCGAAAATGTCTTCAAACACAGAGCTGATGTGCCACAGAAAAACATTTTATCCTACTTGGCAATATATGGTTGGATGTTTAATTTCTTAGAAAAAGTAACACGTTGTGGAAGCACTGATTACAACAATATGACCTTGGTAGGGTATATTCAAGCTTCATACTGCTTTACTCAATAAGAATTAAATTTTTAACTAAACTGAAAAACATAGCCGAGAAAATAAGCTACAAATCTATCAGGTTTGCTGATGTAATAACCAGTATGCAGCTATGAGCTTTACCCTCAGTCGCTTCAATCCACATAGACACCATTTCATTTCGTGCCTTATTGAAGTACTTTCAGGAAAAGTTACAAGTTGTCCAACATTCAACTGCCTCTTATGTACTTGCAGAACTAAAGCTACATCCAGTATCTTACATCAACAATTTAGACTGTGAAACTCTGCAGCGCAGATACACCAATGCCTGTAAGGGCTTTGGGGATCTTATAATTGAACAATGCAGGAAACGCCATACCACAGGTATAAATGCTCACCACAGCATTGGTCTCATCAATAAGTTTCAAACAAAGGCTTTTCAATGTTGCAGTTCAGTGCAAGGAGCCTTGCAAAAGCATTCACATTCTTTCAACTTTTTCACATAATAACTATAAGCATCAATGCATTTTATTGATAGACCAACATAAAGGTGACTATAAATATGAAATGCAACAAAAATATATATCCTGTGCCAAAGAAAAAATATGAAAAGTGTAGAGTGCATTTCTATTCAGCTCATATTGATACCAATTAATAAAATCTGGTGCAATTTCAGAAGTCCGCTATTGTCCGCTTTTATAGTGAACAGAGGCAACATGTGTGTAATTTAATCTGTGTTAATCCGCATGTTCTATGTAGACTCTGGAGGTTCGATGGAGAACATTAGAAAACTAACAGCATCAGACAGTTTAAGTAAGAATCAAGTTAGAAAACAGATGTTCAAAGCTTTAAACATCCCAAAACCTATGAACAGTTGACTGACCACCAGAGGTGACAGGCCAGGCAAGGAGTATATTAAATTAAGAGAAGCTGCCAAAAAGCATATTGTAGGATATGTAGCAATCAGCAATAGCTTAGGTGGGAACATGTTTTGACAAGGCAACTATTACTTGTGCCACATATGTAGCCTTTATGGATGAGGAGCAAGAAGAAAGCCCGTTTTTAAAAAAACTGCCAAGGAAAGTCCTGTTTAAAGTATGCCCCAACCCATGAAAAGTATATGAAGAACAAGTTGAAGAGGTGAGGGTGAAAATTAGTGTTCAGAGTTGCTCTCCATCTAATCTGACTGAACTGAATCGGGATAAATGTCTTTTCGTATATGAGGGAAAACGAATAGAGGCATAACATGGTGTAACTTTAGCAAAAGGTGGCTCTGCAAAGTATTGTAGAGTCATGTAAATGCACACCACACCAAATAGTTTAAAACCATATATAATTTTCTTCTTTACAATTATGCACAACTTTGTGTTTATCGCTTAAAGTCCACTTAAAATACATTAAAGTGAGACTTGTGAAATGCTGCAGCATTATTGAAGCCTTTTGTAGAATCTGTGGCAATCAACCATAGCCTCAACCAGAGCCTAGGTTATGGTTGTAGGATTACAACCACAAACATTAAAGTTTGTGGTTGTAATGCTACAAAATTAAAAAGGTAAAGGGGTACACATACGTTAATATAGTCTTGTTAAAGACTACTGCCCGTCCTCTGTTGCTCCAATTCAAACATACGGAGTCAGCAAAAGAAATTTTTGATAAAGTTGTTTTAAAAAAATGCTGCTCTCTTGATGCTACTTAAATTTCAGGCAGAGGAATGCTTGACCAATCGAGCACGGAATGCTCTACTGATTGAAATTACTGCCAGAGCCCCTTGAGCATTGATCTCAATTTCTGCAGGTTTGAGTAAACAGCACCTTATAGGCCTACAAATCAAGTAATTAACACTTAAAACAGAACTGAGCTCCAGCAGGATCAAGGTTGGATGTCGCATTTAATATGAGCCTGAAGCTAAATTGCAAGGGAGAGCTGTGGAATACAGGTGAAAAGGAGAGAGAGAGAGAGAGAGAGAGAAATTATCATTTGAACTGTGTCTGACTAGTTTCAGGGTATGAAGGAGGTGACCTCTGAAATACCAATGAGACACTCCCAGAAGCTGCGCACACTGTCACCATCCTTCTCAGAATTCTTGCTTTCCTTTTTTCTGATTAAAAACAAAAACCCAAAAAAGTTGTTTGCCACCTCTGCTTCACAATCTCATCAGTTCTCTCATTTTTCTTCAGTAATTTTCATTGTCCTGTTTATTTTTGTACCAGTTTGATCTCTTCTCTCTGCTTTAACTGTGTCTGTCTCAGTCTTCACATGACTCTTCAGTTGCAGTGTCCTCAGTTAAACAGAGGGAACGTGTCAGTGGCAGTTCTCTCTGTCCGACTGACTTTCTCCTTTAGGAATACATTTACGGAGCTAAAGGTACAGGACGATGAATATTTAACAGACAAATACAGACAGTCAGTACAGAAAAAAATGTGGATTTTAATGCAGGCAAACTAGACACTAGTGTGTTCCATGTTCATCTGCATACAGGGAGGAAGTGGAGCTGGTGCAGACATTTACTTTCTGCTACTGCTTTCTGACCTTCTTGTTATGAAAGGCTGAATATCAAGAAAACAGTTTTATCTTTAGTGACTTCTAGTCCTGTAACACCGACAATTTCAAAGGCAGATCTATGAAACTTGAGAATATGACTCTTAAAGGTGTTTGCATGATTTTGTATGAACAGCTGATACAGTGTGATACAATCATTAAGTGTAAACAACTATCAACACATGAGTGACACCACTTCTCAGACACATAGCAGCACTACAAGAATTTATGGGGATTTAAGATATGTGGAAAGAGGGATTTCTTACAAGAAGAAATACAATAGAAACCATGGAGTGCCTGCATGAATCAAACCTTTGAAACGATCAAAGACTAAAGAAGAGGTAAGAGAATGACTTTGAATGTAGTCTGATTACCCACTTTGCTAGTACAAAAAAGACTCAACCCATGGTCCATAGTTCTGACCATCTGAGGGATGGTTGTACCTAAGAATTCCAGTAGAGCACCAGTTCCTGAAATACTCAGACCAGCCCATCTGGCATCAATAACCATGCCACATTCTGTCACCTGACAGATTTTGCTTGATGAATTTCAACCTGCTCTTGCAAGACACTTAAAATAAAAATAAAAAACTAACAAAAAATAAAACAAATCCTAATGGAATCCTTAATAGAAACTATTTCATATTGTTGCAGTTTGGAATCCAATAGTGTATTAATCAAATGGAGGAAATAAATGATCAATTACAAAGTAGATAATTGATAAGAACTGCTAAATTACAAAACAGTTGAATGTGCATACAATTAATTTTACAAACACTCAGTTTATACTAGAATGTTCAAATGTGTTTTTTTCTTTCTGTAACTAATCCACAACTAAAGGTATCAAATAAAAAGCCCCTAGTGAATCATTCAGTTATATAGAGAAATGATATGATTTTCAAGGATGAAGGGTGGAAGTGACACCAGGCCAACAAACATTTAGGGGAACCTGTCAGACCTGTACTCCTTTTTATTCCTTCGCTTAGCTGAGTTTGTCATTGTTAAATGAGCAGTGCTGCAGCTTGGGGATTTTATATAGAATCACAGCTGATGCCAGAACTACCTCTTCTGGAGAGAGATCAATGATAATTTTCCAATCTGCTGCTGATAGTTTGGAGGCCACAGCGCAAACAGTTCCATAACCATGTCCTGCTCATCGTGTTCCATCTTGTTGATAGATCTGTCACTTGGCATCTGGTCATCTTTCTCTATGTGGGATTTACAAAGACTTCTTTTAGAAACGTTTAATTTCTCTTTGTAAATAATAAAGTGTTTTTGAATTAAACTGTTTTGTAGTTCATCAACCACCACCTTCACATCCATTTGGCTCTGTCACCTGGTTGTCAGCCTTGGTCCCAAAGACCTTTATGATCCTTAACCCTGACTTTTCTCCACTTCTGCACCATACAGAGCTTGGCCGTTCTTACACAGATTTCCAGCCTCTTGCATATAGCAATACATGTACAGTGATGTGTAAAAATAGGATAGTCTATTAAATATTCCGATTTTCAGATGGATTGTTTACATATCGATGTCTCATATTTATTCACTTATTAGGACCTAGGCTTTGTCTTGGCCCAGAACTTGATTTACAGCCAGTCTTTGGTGGATTGTTGGTGTGTTTTAGGTTATTGCCATGTTGCAGAATACAGTTCTGCTTCAGCTTTAATTTCATTTCATTTTACAGATGGTCTCACATTTTCCTCAATAACTGCCTTATAAACAATAGAGTCCATTGTGGATTCTGTGATGGGTAGCTGGCCAGGTCCTGCTGCATCTCTCTGCTTCATAGTTGGTATAAGGTTCTTTTTCTGGGATTCTGTATTTGGGTTATGCCAAACACGGCCTCTGTTCTGGAGTCCAAATAATTAAATTCTAGACTCATCTATTGAAATAACATTATTTAAGTGCTGATCTTGGCCTATGTCCTTCCTTGCAAACGTTAGTAGACATGCTGCAGAATGTGTGCTTGTGGTTATTCTTTCTCAGAGACACATATTGTAGTCTTTAATAATTAAAAATCAGTGAAAACTGATTTTATTTCAGTTTCACGGATTAACCGCGATGAAATTGATGTCTGTAGATACTGGCTTTATTCCCGGAGTTGTCCTCTCCTTTCTTTTTGTCTGTCCAGGACAGAGATGGGACTTGGTATTGGTGCTGCTTGTTTAAAATCTATTCTGACATATTCTACATATTTCACACAGTTTGTAAAGGTAGAACGGTGTTTTAAAAAAAATAACTCCTTTGAAAAAATCTGAGACTAATCCAGTATTAGATTGTTTTTGCTGTTTTAATTAGGAAATGAGAAGAGATTTATGCAGAACTCCTACAGAAGGAGGAGCCATTCCACGCCAGGGGATGTAATAAGCCCAGTTATAAACCCTGCAGTGGAAACGCACCAGACCCGGGCAAGTTGGCAGTTATTTTGAAAGTCCTTCTGTCATGATCCACTAGTGTATTGGGTTTTTCTTGTGTTTGTTGTCAGAACATTATGATTGTCATTAGGGTCTTTCCATAATAGTTAATTCCTTTGTGTTAAATTTCTTGGTTCTTTCCTGTGTTTATTCCTCTGAAAATTCTGGGTTTCTTATGTTAGTGTTAGGCTTTTTCCCTTTTTAATTTGTAGATCCTATTGTGTCCATGTTCAGCTCCCTCTGTATTACCTATGTTAATTAGTCTCCTTCCCTCAGCCCCTCTGCCTTACTCTTTTCCACAGCTGTTCTGCATCCCCCTGATTCTGCTGATCTTGTTTCAATGCCATGCTCCACCCCTTTCTCTGTATTTTAGCTTCTTTTTTCAGCGCTGGGTTCTTTAATTGTATCCTCCAAAGGTCTTTGTCCTGTTTTCCTCTCGCCTTGCTGTATGTTTTTGTCCTTATTAAAACCCACCATGTTGCTGCCTGTCTGTGATTTGGTCCAGCTTAAATGTCACAGAACATGACACCCTCACCTGTAAACTATTTTCCAGGAGGTGTAATGGCAGATTTCAAATTCTTATGAAACCGCTTTAAATTCCTTACCAGTCTCATAAGATGGAACAATCTTTTTGAAGGCATCAGACAGCTCATCATGGTTTTCACTATCATTTTAACAGTGCTGACCTTATAGGTCTGCTGCATGCAAACTTACCACCAATCGTTCAATAAGTGTAAACTTATTAAATAATTGCATTGATCCACAGTGGCCACCAGGGATATGCACAGATAGACACAGGTGGTGCTAGAGCACCTGCCCTTTTATCCTATGGATGAAAAAGTGCCCTCCTGAAACCTTTTTGTTTTTTTTTGCAGTGTATAGTGTGGGGAACAAGGTAACATTTCTCAATTTAAAGGCCTATAATACCAATGCCCCACATTTTGAAATTTTGATCGACAGCTAATACCCCCTCGCCCACACACATACGTGTCCCGCCTCGTGTGTCTCTCAATGGAGAGGTGGACGTGCGCTGGTGCAGCTTACCTCTTCTCTCCTCTCCTCTGCCGTTAGGTAGAGCCCTGCTCTGCCGACAGGCCGGCTTATCATCCAGGTAACAAACAAAACGAATGTATTTGCTTCCTAAACTTCAGATGAAAAAGTTAAAACTTCACTTGCCACCATTTTATCTAAACAGAAGAGGCCAATCAATGGCATACCTTTACCCACTCTGTCATATATGGCCGCCACCAGGCGCCAGGAGAATGTCTACTATTTAACTCTTAGATTAAATTAGAATAAATAAATAAATTAAAATCTTTCTCATAGATGTACGTATTACATTTGCTATAATGGTGCCTGATGACTTCTGTTTGACTCATTTTTTTACATCGCAAATACGGCCAAATGACCTGGTGATCATTACAATTCATACACTACTAATATACCTTTAATAAAGTTCAGTAAATGTGGGGCATGTAGGCTAAGTTGTATTTTCTACTTCTGTGTGTGTAAAAATGATGATGTGATCAGAGTATTTTAATTTCTAAATGGCAGACATCTTATCAGTTCTCAGGACATGGAATCTCATAAATTTTTACTCTAAGAATAATTTCTGTCATATATTACACTGGCTACATGCAGAAGTATAGATGATTCTTCTTATGATGATATTCTCTGCTGTTGGTTTCATTTTGACTATAAAGATTTTATAACTCATTTTCTGGGTATAGTTGATTTACACTGTAGAATGGTCACTGGTTACTAACCTTTCTGAAGATAACTCACTTAGTGTGACCTACCTGGTAAATGTGGCAGTGTATCCTGCTTTGCTACAACATGAGGTTATTTGGTGCAGAAGACATTTTGTGATAAAAGTACAGAATGATATGGTCAAGACAAACACGTTGTGCTCAGTGTGTAAAAAGAAAAAAAAATGAAGGATAACGTAAGTTTCAAATTTGACTCAGGAAGTTCAGGTTAAAGGCTGGTTGTGAATCAGTAATCTAACTTTAAATCAATCTATGATCATGTTGTTGCCTTATTAATCTTAAGAATTTTGTAAAATGCATTCTTGTTTTGAGTTTTTTTTTCCTGGGTGGTCATTTCCCTACATCCCACAGGACAGTTCGTTATGTGGGTGCTTAGTAATACATACAAATTATGTTCATGCTGTGCCTGTAATAAATCTCACAAAAAGCAACCGACAGCTCCATGTGCCACACAAGGCAAGGTGCCCTTTTTTTCCACTTGAGCACCTGCCCCCCCAAAATGTCTGTGCACGCCACTGGTGGCCACATTGCAAACAGAAAATGCATACTTGGAAAGCTAATGTAATGTGTGAATGTTGACTTCATGAAGAAAAACCTCCTTACCAAAGTTTTATTTAGTGTGAAAGGCAAATACTGAGCACATGTCTCCACGTGTTCCAGAGTTTTATGGATTCCTAAAGCCTGAACAATATTAATAGAATATTAACCAATATCTCAATGACTGAATTGCTTTATCAACCTGTTTAAACAGGTTTGTTTAAACAGGCTGATAAAGCAATTAATGTGATGAATCTTATATCTTAAAAAGGACAAAATCAATACCTAAGGTTTTACTTGCATTACAAGATATCATTTTTTGCTAGTAATGAGGTAGAAAAACACCCTCCAGTGCTGGCTGTGTGAAGGAGTAATTACAACCCTTCCACCATTTCTACCTCAAACAAAGAAAAGGCAATTGATTAGCTTCCCTTTTCTTCCAGGTTGTACTATTTCTAAGTGTTGTATGTTAACATGTTCCTGTTAGTGTAAGTTTGATAGCAATATTCCAAGGGCTTATAATGATACCTACAGGGGTTGGACAATGAAACTTAAACACCTGGTTTTAGACCACAATAATTTATTAGTATGGTGTAGGGCCTCCTTTTGCGGCCAATACAGCGTCAATTCGTTTTGGGAATGACATATACAAGTCCTGCACAGTGGTCAGAGGGATTTTAAGCCATTCTTCTTGCAGGATAGTGGCCAGGTCACTATGTGATACTGGTGGAGGAAAACGTTTTCCTGACTCGCTCCTCCAAAACACCCCAAAGTGGCTCAATATATTTAGATCTACTGACTGTGCAGGCCATGGAGATGTTCAACTTCACTTTCATGTTCATCAAACCAATCTTTCACCAGTCTTGCTGTGTGTATTGGTGCATTGTCATCCTGATACACGGCACCGCCTTCAGGATACACTGTTTGAACCATTGGATGCACATGGTCCTCAAGAATGGTCCGGTAGTCCTTGGCAGTGACGCGCCCATCTAGCACAAGTATTGAACCAAGGCAATGCCATGATAGGCAGCCCAAACCATCACTGATCCACCCCCATGCTTCACTCTGGGCATGCAACAGTCTGGGTAGTACGCTTCTTTGGGGCTTCTCCACACCGTAACTCTCCCGGATGTGGGGAAAACAGTAAAGGTGGACTCAACAGAGAACAATACATGTTTCATATTGTCCACAGCCCAAGATTTGTGCTCCTTGCACCATTGAAACTGCCGTTTGGCATTGCCATGAGTGACCAAAGGTTTGGCTATAGCAGCCCGGCCGTGTATATTGACCCTGTGGAGCTCCCGACGGACAGTTCTGGTGGAAACAGGAGAGTTGAGGTGCAAATTTAATTCTGCCGTGATTTGGGCAGCCGTGGTTTTATGTTTTTTGGATACAATCTGGGTTAGCACCCAAACATCCCTTTCAGACAGCTTCCTCTTGCGTCCACAGTTAATCCTGTTGGATGTGGTTCGTCCTTCTTGGTGGTATGATGACATTACCCTGGATACCGTGGCTCTTGATACATCACAAAGACTTGCTGTCTTGGTCACAGATGCGGCAGCAAGACGTGCACCAACAATTTGTCCTCTTTTGAACTCTGGTATGTCACCCATAATGTTGTGTATTTTGAGCAAAACTGTGCTCTTACCCTGCTAATTGAACCTTCACACTCTGCTCTTACTGGTGCAATGTGCAATCAATGAAGACTGGCTACCAGGCTGGTCCAATTTAGCCATGAAACCTCCCACACTAAAATGACAGGTGTTTCAGTTTCATTGTTCAACCCCTGTAGAACTGTAAATTATCATGCTTCTAAGAGTAGAGGCAATGATCTGACACATTTCATTAATAATTTGAAACACCCAGTTTCACAGTTAATGTATTGTGTATAAACATTATATTGCCTAAAGTAATGAGACTCTTTTGCCTTTACACACATATAACGTTAATAACATTCCATTTTTAGTAAATAACCTTTAGTACTGAGTTAACCCACCCTTTCTAGTTTCAACTCTTCTTGGAAGGTTGTCCAAAACGTTTTGGAGTGTGTTTTTGGAAACATTTGACCACTCTTCCCGCCGAGCATTTGGAAGGTCGTGCACTGATGCTTGATGAGAAGACCTGGCTCATGGTCTCTACTATAATTCTATGGAGCTTCATCAGGTTGAGGTCAGGACTCTGAGCCTGCCACATGCTGATTTATGCACTGCTGTCAAACTGTTCCCACAAAGTTGGCAGCATGAAATAACAATGTCTTTGTAGGCTGAAACATTAAAATTTCCTCTCACTGGAGCTGAGGAGCCCAAGCCCATAAAACATAACACAACACCTTTAAGCAAACTTTACCCTTGACACAGTGCAGTCTGGCACTTATTATTCTCCTGGCAACTGCCAAACCCAAACTCATCCATTGGTTTGCCAGAAAGAAAAGTGTGATTTGTCACTCTAGGGACCACTGCTTCAAAGCTCTTATGAGGAATATAACATGTGAAACCACATGTTATATTAGCTGCATTGAGTGACTTCAATTGTCCTTGTTTGATTAGCTTATTTTGGACAGCTGCTAGTTTGATTATTCTGCCAATAAACCAAATTTTCTGTGGGGGTTGAAAATTTTTAGGTGCAACTCTACTGAGAATCCCATGTCACTCAAGGGTCCACTTAACCAAGCATTTAATTTCCCAACAGGAACAAGCTCAGCCTGTTCCTAATGTGAATAATACTGCATTTAGGCGTGGGCTTAAAAGAAGCTTCAACTACTGTTCATGGGTTGAAAAATACAATCTTGTTAAACATTTTTTTAGAAATGTTTGGCCATGCTGCTGCTTTGTTCTGCTGCAAATTTAAACAGCAGTTTTCCACATTAATGATGTTACCTTTGTAGCAAGGAAAGACATTTAGTTAGCCCCTTTCCACACAGCAGTTACAGACAATAATATAAATTGTCGTATCATAGCTGAAGAACATGTTGAGTGGAGCTTGTTTTCATTTCTTGTCAACATGGAGCCCAATGTTTCTGAGAATTTCATTTAAATCCCTGCGTTTTCAAAGACAACTTGTTACTTGTTTGTTTTTCAAAAGTTCACATGTTCTGCATGCAAAAGGTACAAGCCTGGCTTCCCCGGCTGTTTTATGTTACTTGTTAAAATGTTAAGCCCTGGGCTACATTTTGAACCTTTTACCTAAAAAACATCCTTAGATCAGATGCTAACACCTCCTCAGCTGCAAGAGCAAAGTAATAAAACTTCAGGAAACAGGACACTAAGGAGAATTTTGAAATGCACGTTTTTAGCCTTCTGTGTATGGAAGGGTGAAATAACCAGCTGAACATGACATTTGTACCTCAGTCTTATCAGAAGTTTCAATTAGAGAGCAGTGATACATGAAGCAATTCCTCTTGCTGTGAAAGGTCTCATTTTTACCAAATTCATTACTGAAGGACAGCAGATTCTCAAATAGAGCAGACACTAATGTAGCAGCTTTGATCATGTGTACATATATTTAGAAACCTTTAAAAAATGCATTCTAACCTTTTCTGTGCCAGAGAGCGAAAGGTTAAATTTGTTAAAACTCTCATGTAATATAGATTACATGAAATGTAAGGGCAGGGTGGAATGTCATTTTAAAATATGGCCTTGTAATGAACCACACTGTTGCCCAAAGAAGACCTAATATGGCTGCTCATCCTGCTGTAATATGATAGCACTGGGAAAATCTATTTCCCTCCCTACAGATTTCTTCTCTTTTTGTTTGTTGTCACACCTAAATGTTTCAGTTCATCAAACACATTTTAATAACAAAGATAGCTTGAGTACATATGAAATGTAGCTTTTAAATAATGATTTTTAATTACTAAGAGAAGAGAAGCCACTCAAAGCAAACTGGGCTGGTGTGAGAATATATCTCCTTGTTGAATTAACTGTAATTAAAAAGATTTTTGGTTTAGCTTTATAAATCCCACTCAGATTGAATAAATCATTTCACTGGAAGCTGTCTGACAACATGAAGCATGCAAAAAGATCTAATAGAGCAACAAATCATTCCCTGATCTAAATAAATTCAAGAACAGATCAAAACTAAAGTTAGCGACATCAAGCCTCACTTGCCTCAGTTACGGTGAGAGTTCATGATGGAAAAAACACAAAGACTGGCAAGTTCCATTTCCAAACCACTGCTGTTTAAAAAACACGAAGGCCAGTTTAATCTTTGCCAAAAAAACATCCTGACAATTCCCAAGAATTTTGGGAAGAAGGAACCAAAGTTAGACTTTTAAAAGGTGTATATCACGTTACATCTGGTGTAAAAGTAGCACAGCATTTAGAAAAAGAACATCATACAGTCATTCAAACATGGTAGTGGTAGTTGGATGGTCTGGGGCTACTTTGTTGCTTCAGGACTGGAAACACTTGCTGTAGTTAATGGAACCAGGAGCCCTGCTCTTTAATTGAAAATCCAGAAGAAAAATATCTGGCTAGCAGTTTGCGCTGGGGCGGTTCGCAGTCGAGTGTGAAGCGGCTGGGATGAAGATCAGCTCCTCCAAGTCCAAGGCCATGCTTCTCGACCGGAAAAGGGTGGTTTGTCCTCTTCAGATTGGAGGGGAGTTCCTGCCTCAAGTGGAGGAGTTCAAGTATCTTAGGGTCTTGTTCACGAGTGAGGGAAGAATGGAGCGGGAGGTTGACAGACGGATCGGTGCGGCTGCCGCAGTAATGGGGTCACAGTGCCGGTCCGTTGTGGTGAAGAGAGAGCTGAGCCGAAAAGCGAAGCTCTCGATTTACCGGTCGGTCTACGTTCCTACCCTCACCTATGGCCATGAACTTTGGGTCATGACCGAAAGAACGAGATCCCGGTTACAAGCGGCTGAAATGAGCTTCCTCCGTAGGGTGGCGGGGCACTCCCTTAGAGATAGGGTGAGGAGCTCGGCCATTTGGGAGGGGCTCGGAGTAGAGCCGCTGCTCCTCCACATCGAGAGGAGCCAGTTGAGGTGGCTTGGGCATCTCTATCGGATGCCTCCTGGACGCCTGCCTCGGGAGGTGTTCCAGGCTCGTCCCAATGGGAGGAGGCCCAGGACACGCTGGAGGGACTATGTCTCTCGGCTGGCCTGGGAGCTGGAGGAGATGTCTGGGAAGAGGGACCTCTGGGTGTCTCTGCTGAGTCTGCTGCCCCCGTGACCCGGTTCCGGATAAAGCGGAAGATGACGAGTAAGAGTACGAGTTTGTGACCTTAAGTCCAAGCACACAGGGGTTATGCAGCGCGACAATGATCCAAAGCAGGGTAGCCAGTCCACTTCCGAATGGCTCCAAAAAGAAATAAAGTGAAGGCTTTGGAGTGACTTAGTGATAGTCCTGATTTAAATACCATTAAGATGCTGTAGCTTAATCTTAAACAGGCCACTCATAAATACTCCAATCAGTGACATAATGGACTCATTGGCAGATACCACAAACACCTAATGGCAGTTGCTGCCACAAAGGACGAACAATTAATTGCTCGGTTTTGGAGGCAATTCCTTATAAGAACAAGAACAGGTTGGCTTGAATAGCTTTTTTTCCTAAAAATAAACTCATCACTTTAAAACTGCATTTTGTATTTACTCTAGTTATCTTTGTCTAATATTAACATTTGCTGATAATCTGAAACATTTTAGTGTAACAAAAAAAAGAAAAAACTGAAAAAAACATACAGGGGAACAAATACTGTGTATTTTCCCAAAACTGTAACATCCCAGGTCTAAAATCTGGGCTGAAGATCAAAAACTATTACATGCAACTGAAGCAACACTTACCCAGCAACGCCATGAAGCAGATACAGATGGCAAAGAGCGAGCTAAAGCTCAGGCCCATATCCTCTCTGTATATTGCTAATGTTGTCTCACAGTGGCGCCCTCTGTAGCCCTCTGGACAGTGGCAGGTGAACATAGAGGGTGACTGCGCCACGCAGGTCCCCCGGTGACAAGGGCGCGTAGCGCAAAGGGTGTACACACAGGACTTTTTGGTGCCATTCACACGGATCATGTGACCGGGAGGACACCTGCAAAAAATAAAATCAGAGAGAAATACGAGGAGAGATATTACTAAAGTAACTACTTGCAAATGAATGAACTAAAGTCAATTAGTAGTTTACTTGTGATTGCTATGGTAACTCCCTTCTTAACCTTAAGCAGTACAAGGACTAACAAAACGTCCTGTTTGGTGACAGAAAAGGTTTAGGATAGAGCAGGAATAATACTAACCAGTGCCAAAAGCTATCATCGACAAAAAAAGTCAGTCAGTCAGTCTCTACCGCTTATTCCATAGTGGGTCGCGGGGGAGCTGGTGCCTATCTCCAGCAGTCTATGGGCGAGAGGCAGGGTCCACCCTGGACAGGTCGCCAGTCCATCGCAGGGCAGCACACAAACAACCATGCACACACTCATTTATACACCTAAGGGCAATTTAGAGAGACCAATTAACCTAACAGTCATGTTTTTGGACTGTGGGAGGAAGCCGGAGTACCCGGTGAGAACCCACGCATGCACGGGGAGAACATGCAAACTCCATGCAGAAAGACCCCCGGCCGAGAATCGAACCCAGGACCTTCTTGCTGCAAGGCAACAGTGCTACCCACTGCGCCACTGTGCAGCCCGACAAAAAAAGTAATGGTCAATAAAAAGTCAAGGCAAAACCTGATTCTCATGAAACAAACAGTTCTTAGTCTCTGTCAACTATTGGTGAGGTGTGGTATTATAGAACAACAGATGAAGGAGTGAATTTGCGCCCTGGCATTATCAAACACCAAGCACTACATACCAGTGACGATTGCTCTAAGACTGCAAAGGAAGCTCAGCTTCCCCTAAAATGTCAAAAAATAAATGATCAAATATATACTGTTGTGTGTACATGTCATTGACTAAATATGCGCTACAACGCGCTCAACTTTTGTTCAGAATCAGCTTCTTATCACTTGTAACGATGCGACTTTCCTCTCACTCATTCCCGCAGCTTCACAGTGCTTTAAACAGTGAGTTCAGTAACGAAGCAAAAAAAAAAAAAAAAAAAAAAAAATGCTGGGCTTTGTCCCGCCCATCGGACGCTCAGCGTCTCTGTGGGTCTATGGGGCAGCTTCGGCTGCAGCGAAACGAGACGAGTCATTGGATAAATGCTGGGCTTTGTCCCGCCCATCAGACGCTCAGCATCTCTGGGGGTCTATGTGGCAGTGGGCTGGCCTCGGCTGGCCCGGACGCTCAGCTTCTTCATGATGATTGGATGATCTGTCTGAGGCTGAATCCCTTTTTGATTGACAGCGAAATGAGCGAATCAGCGATCTTGAAATTGAGCTTTCCCTCCTTGAAAGACCAGCATCCGCCACTGCTACATACATATACAGAAAAAACACAAACAACTTTTTCTCCAAAATACAAGAATTTATTAACAAAATACAACTTCCAGTTAAAATATGTCAGTCAACAAACTCTAACTAGGCAAGTAACATTCAACTAAACTACTAATTAAAAAATTAAAAGATGAATAAGGAACACTAATACTAAATAAAACTGATGCCAATAACCAGGAAATGATGCAATAAAATCACTGTTCAGTGTGACTATAAATGTTTAAGAACCAAGGTTTGTTTTGAGGAACTGGGATTGAGTCAAATTAAATTTTAAAGGCAACCAAAAACAACCAATTCACAACGCAAAGAAGAAAGAAAATTTAAAACAATATTTAATATAATATAATAATATATAATGTTAATATGTTTAATATAATGTTTCAAAAATCATTTGGTGAATTAGAAGTCAATAATGAAGTCAATAATTAGAAGTCAATAATGTTTTGTTCAACTGAGTCTTAACGTTGAAAGAAAAAATACTGAAAGTGCGTTGTGCATTTTTATTAAGATTAACATTTTGTAGAAACATCTTCAATTGCAATTACAGCTGCAAGTCTTCTGGGGTATGACTATCTTTCTACATATAAACCTTTTTCGCATTTTTCTTTGCGAAATAACTCAAATTCAGTCACACTGGATTTGTGAACTTCAATTTCCAAGTCTTGCTACAGATTGTCCCTTGAATTTAGGTCAGAACTCTTACTGGGCCATTCTAACACATTAACAGACTTTGATCTGAACCCCTGGTTTAGATCAAAGTGTCCTCCAGTCCTCAAGAGCCGCTATCTTACAAGTTTTAGATGTTTGTCTGGTCAAATGAATGATTTACTAGCAGACACTTGCAGAACCTGATGCCATGCTGGGGAAGTTATTCAGCCATTTGAGTCAGTTGTGTTGGAGCAAAAAGACAACTAATACCATGTAGGACACCAGCTCCTGAGGATATCAGTTGGACCACTGTAGCTATGGTTCTGTTTAGGGTTGCCGTCCTGCTGGACAGTGAACCTCTGTCACAGTTTTAAGTGTTTCACAGCCTGTTGCAGGTTGTCTCCAAGTATTGCTCTGTATTTAGTTCAGGGCATCTTCCTATCTCTAAACTTTTCCATCCCTGCAGGAGAAAAGCATCCCCACAACATGATGCTGCCACCACCATGCATCTTCATGAGGAAGGTGTTTAATGACGTACAATATTAGTTTTCCAACAGAAAAGGCATTTTGGATGTACAGTTAAGCCCCCATTTTTATACCCCTGGCAGTTTGGATTTCAAATAATTTTCCATCATGCAAGAAGTTTGGTTTTGATGTGAATTTAGACAGACTCTCAAAAGAAGGGCTGTAATGATACAAGTATTCATATCGAAAAGATCTGGTACCGCCCTGCATTGTTTAATACCTGAACACATGCAGAAGGCTTTTGTGTGGAACTAAGCGAGCAATGCAACGTTCTGTTGCACAACATTAAACAGAGACACCAAAATATTACAGAGAGTACTCCCAACTATCACTAAACTCTGCTATTTGGGAGAAGTGCCCCCAGAGATCTTTGACGGAGGGTGCATAGAGCCATTAAAAATCTTGGGGTGGCACACCAAAACCAAAACCAATGACTGACTTTAAAAAATGCCGTGATTTTGTACTTTTACTATATTATGGGAACTACAAAAAACTACACCATTTGTCTTTTGCTTAGTTTTGCAAATTTATATTTCAGACTGACTAGAAATGAGCAATTAAAGTAAAAATAATCTTTATGTAAACTATTTACTAAACTCTGAGTAAGAATGACAAATTTCAATCACCATAGCTGTGTTTCCATTGACAATCAAATTGCGCAAATTGTAATTACAAAAAAAAAATCACTTAAATGAAACACGGCAATTTCGAAAAAACTCCTGTTTTTCCATTGAAAGTTTTTGCGCTTGGATGAGGTGGTTTTTTGGCCGTATCAAAATTGGTGTATTTCGTTAAACTGCAATGGCAACACTTTTTTGCATCACACGAGTCACGTGATCAACAACCGGAGGGTACTACTGGCGAAAAAGGCAAAGAAGACGACAGGATGTAGTAGGAGGATAATGGCGCGGCATGTTTGGATTCACCAGGAGACGCAGCATTTTTTAATTTAGTTTGCTACAGGGGCATTGCCAGCATGTTAGATTCCAAAAAGCAAAGAAATGCGAGCATTTACCAAGATCTTGAAGCGGCCATCTGTCTGTTTTAATGAGTTATCGTGTGATCAAGCTTATTCACATGTGATTTTAATTGTTCTTCAGTTGCGAAATTGTGTATTTTCGACATTGGCAGAATTTTGACGAGAAAGGAACTGAACCAAAAACGTAGTCAGCGTATGCATTTTTCAATAGAAAATAGAAATAAGGTATGGAGCTCACCTTGCACTTAACTAAATTTCTTTGCTGAAACAACTTCAAGCCGAATGTAAGCATCAGTGGTACTGAAGAAAAATCAGCTGATGTCTAAATGGCTAAACTCCATAGATGGTATAAAATGAAAGGTGAAGGAATCTTCATTGATAAAAGGAGAGCTGCACATGCTGCATTCAGGTATAGCTGGGACACTAGGTTGTTGAAATATTAAAGCAACTTCAAAATGATTTAAACATTCTCAAATATGCACGCAGTCTTATTTAATAAATTCTAGACATCAATGCTGACTGTTTTCAAGTGGTTATAATATATAATCTATATATTCAGGCATTAGCTATGCCTGCTTTATTCTACTCTATTCATTAAAAAAGATTCAACCAAATCCTCAGTAACTTCTTAACTTTCCACTTTTTTAAGCTGTAGAAGATAATAAAATCAAATTAATTTCAGAAATTTAAAAAGTTGTAATGTTCTAAAGTAAAACAAAATCATATAGTTTTATTTATTGTTCCTGATTAAAGTGTACAGAAGATGCAATAAAGTGTGTTTGTTGTGTGCAGTTTCAGCCCTACTCAAGAGAAAATTAAAAAAAATGTGAAATCAGTATTATTCTATCAAATCAATGGCATAATGAAAATGACTTTTTCTTTCACAGGAATCAGTGTAAAAAACTTCATTGGCTTTACAGAAATCAAACCAACACAGCAAACAAGAGGAAAGAGACTTATTTTTGCCACTCCTCCAAAAAGGCCAGATTTGGTGGCCGCATGATTTTTAGTCAGCGCGTTGCCCGTGGTAGTTCATCCAGACTTACAATGGGATTCTTGGAAGGCTTTGTGATTAATAGTTTCATTGCTTTATCTGTCAGTTTAAGTGGACAGCCCCTACTTTGCAGTTTTGCAGTTGTTTCATACTCTTTCCATTTTTAGATGATGGATGACCTAAGCCTGCTTAAAATATCTCCACAGTTTTATCCCTGATCTCTCTGCTGCGTGTCCTGGTCTTTATGATGACTTTAGAATAGATGCACTAAAATAAGTTAAACAGAGGTGGACAATTGTTTAATAATTATTTAACTTCTGAAGGCAATTGACGTGTGAAGTGTGAAAGTGAAGGGGAAAGAATACAAATGGACAACACATTTTTCAGATTCTTTTTGTGAATATCGTTGCACACTTTTGAAATGGTCTGTGACATGATCTGAAAAACCTAAAGGGGTATGAATATGTTTCCAAGACACTGTACATAAATGACTAGAAAACTTAGGCAAATGTGCCAGGTCAAGCATTAACATAGGATAACAGAAATGAAAACAGAGAAACATTAATCTGAATATAGCAGGGAAATGATGACAAACGACCAACAGTATGTTTAGGATTTTAGGAATATGCGTAGACCCACAAAGCAATAAACATAATGCATGACACACTCAATTACAGCTGTAAAACATTTGTACCCAAATGTAACCATAAGAAAGTCAATTTTTATTGTTCCTTAGTGAAGATTTTAAATGGTTTGGGGAATAAAACCATTCCTTTAAATATACTTTGGACAGCTACTTTGGAGCATTTATCTGAGTAAATTTGACTCATTACCACCCACATCTAATCTTATGGAATATTTATTATAACTTCCCACCAGTGGAAGAAGTTAATTACTCCTTTAATCATTGATCTTACAGGGATGTAGACTTTAATAGAGAAGGAACTGTGGGAGATGAAAACGCTGACTGTGGTTCTGGCAGTAACAAGGGTGATTTTATGCAGATGGGGCCACATTTTCTGCCTCACTTCAGAAAGCACTACTGTAATTAAAAGCTCATTTGGGTGAAGCAACTTAAACAAACATTTTATGAGAGCCGCATCTCATTTCGTGTATGTGGAGCCGCTCTGGGCTGCACGTTCTGATGGTATCGGTAATGAGTTTTGCTTCTTGTTTCTGGTGAGGTGTTCATGTTTATAGGTAATGGCTTAAGTTTACAGTGAAAGATCAACAATACCTTCTGAGCAAGACTTCCATTTATCTCATTGTTTGTCTTCTGCCACCAAAGAAATGGAGAGTCAATGTACTGTGTCTTCTGCCAAAATGGGTCATTATTCTGTAACAATACTAATCAAAATAATTAGCATCAAAATTAGCAATTAGCATTAGCATCAAAATAATCTGTTTAGGTTTTTACACTTGTTTTGTAAAGAGGTGTTTCCAATGGTATTATTTGTATAGAATGACATCTCAGATTCTTGATTCGGTGAAGAATTATTATTATTAATATAAGATTTAAAGAACTGCAGCTTCAAATTGGGTATGTAATATCAGCATGTTTTATATCCCGACAACTGAGTGAACTTTGTCAGTGGATTTAACAAGCCTGGTTGTTCGGATTCTAAGGCTTACAGACATCCTGGATAAAACTTAGGGTTTTTTCTCAACTCGTCAGGCTCTTAATGCTTCTGACCATTGAGACCAAGGACATTAGTGTTTGAGACTTAGGACTTACTCAGAGGAAGGCAATTGAGGACTTCAGTTTGCCTTCCATCCAAGAAATCATCTTCTTGTCAGCTGAAAGATTCATCCAAGCAGGTACATGCAAGATCCTCCATCCCTCAAAGCCTCCACTTCAAATTTCCTAATCTCAGCTTCAGGGAAAGCCAGATTAAGTTGATTGATTATTTGCTCCTATTTGATTATTCTGTGTTACCAAATTTTATGTTGTTCCTGACCTCTGGAAACGCATTACTGATTAAAGAAGCATACAAAATTTTAGTGGACCGCATCACCATGGCTACCGCAGTAATGTGCAGTTTGGCCGGCCGACAGAGCGAGCCGCCCCTCCACCCACAGCTACGGAGGTTAGCTGAAGCTAACCCTTTTGTTCACTGTGGAAGGTTTCTTCAAACTTCATCGTCCGGACAACTGTTCCTTTGCACGGTTCACCTGAGAGGTTAGGTTTGGGCAGAGACAGAGAAGTAATTTAGAATTAAATAATCTAAACATTTTTTCGTTTGGTTTTGTTTGTGTTGAAACTCAGCCATCTTAGTGCTAGCAGATTATCTGTTCAGCACATGTGCTCAGTTTATGTGTTCTGTGTTTGTGTTTTTTTTTTAAAGCTAAGACAAACTTTATTTAAAGGGTGATTTTTAACACAGAAGATGGCCCCATAAGTGCCGCCCAGTTTAGTTTTTTTAAACCCCCTTTATTAGTGGTATTTTAAAGGTATATGGTGATTCTGAGATAAGCTAAAAGCTTTTTTTTTTAGCTTTAATACAACAGCAAGAACACGTTTTTGCCTGTAAAGATCATTTACCAAAAAGGTTTTTTCAATCCAGAAAATAATTTTTTCCCTAAATTTTTATTTCCCAAAATTGAAAACTAAGAAAAACACCATCAGCCCATTTCTCCAGAAATTTTTGGGTTTTCTTTTCAAAAAAATATTTCTTTTAAATATTTTTTTTCAAAATAAAGGCAGCTAAATTTTCACCCTTTAGAATTGGTCATCCCGAAGGTTGTTTTATTAGAAAAAACATTCTTTAAAATATTATTTTATTAAAATAATTTTTATTGATCTGCACTGTGAATGGTTGTTTAAAAAGGTATACCAATTTTTGCCAAGTTAGTTCCAAGTAACTTTCCCGCACTTCCCCATTTTCAAGATAATCCTTTGGTTTCAAAATAAAAACATTTCAGGAATGTTTTCATCACTCTTTGGTCATGGTTTTTAAACCATCTTTTATAATTTGTTTATATTGTACAAAAACCCTTAGTCCTCCCTTATTTTTTAATTCTGCTTTTGGTAGTTTAGTTGGATTGTTTTAACATGGGGAATAGTTTGTTGATTGAAATATGTTTGCCCCCTTTAGTTGACTTATTTTTGTTAATAAAATTTTGTATTTTAAAAAAATTGTGGAATTCATTCATGGTGTGCAGAGGTTTTTTTGTTTAAAAAGTCGAGCTTGGTATTTCCCTTTCACTTTTGTCCTAATACCACCGCCTTATTGGGCTGATATTCACAGAACAACCCTTAACAGACCGAAATATTATTTAATAAATATAAATATTAATCTTTAAATCAAATAATATATTCATATTCATAATTACAACAATTGGTTGAAAAAAGGGTGTGACTCCTGGATGTAGGCTATCAGAGGCTAAGCGTGTGATATCAGCTTAAATGGATTCTTTTGTGATCCTGTTCAGATAGTAAACTGGTTTGAGCAATCCCCTCAGAATTAGCAAGTTTCATGAGGGTTGACCTTTAGTTTCTTTTTGTCTTGTTATGTTTTATTGTTTTTAACCTTGAACTATCGTTGTCATTTCTAGTTTCATGTGCAACACTTTGGCAACCTGCAGCTGTTTTTAAATGTGCCATAAAATGCATTTTATTTTTTGACTACCTACCTCTGAGTGTGGCTTTTTTGCTCTGGTTCAGCTGAAGACACTGAAAGAGCCTGGGCATTGACCCTGACCTATGTCTACTATATCTCCAGACTTTTCCAGAACAAAAACACTCTGTATTTTCACATTAACTCCTGTAAATTCAAGTTTTTGTGTTGCAGCATAGATTTCCCTTAATGCTGCTTTAGTTTTTTTCAGAACACATTTGTCTGTATTTTCCCACTGATGTACTTTTTTGTCATTTTTTTGTAGTTTGTGGATTAAAAACCGCTACTGAAGAAACATATCTTTTTTCCTACCATAAAGCACCGTTGGGTACAGATTTAGTGACTGGATTGTCAGGTAAATCTCCATTGTTTCAGTTAAATTATTAACTATATCACTTTTTTATTTCATGTATTTTGCATGAGAATAGCAATAGAATCTGGTAAAAATATGTGGTACTGATTCATCTGATTGTTATTGTAGGCTAATGATTAATACTTGAATAAAATTGATTTAAAAAACTGACTGAAGATTTCTTGACTTGGGTGGTGGCTTGTTCGTAAAGAGTGATGGTGGATTCTGAAGCCTGACAAGTTGAGAAGCACTACATCTTAAGAAGTATTTGATCTCTGGTCATTTTAACTTATTCCTATTATTTTAAACATTAGTGTAAAACATAATACATCAGAACAATGCACATTTGACATTATGGTGGTTATTGTGCTAATAAAAATATGTTATTTGAGAGTGTATTTAGATTTGTCAGGGGACTTGGAAGCACAGCTCCTTCCATTTCATGTCCATGTGTGCCCCTTAATTCACAGATTCAAAGGTCCACTGTGTCCAGCTCAAAGTCAGCACTGGAAACTTCAGAGCACTTCATGCTTCCTTCTGGTGACAAGCTTTATGGAGATACTAATTTCATTTTCAAGCAGGACTTGGCAGCTGTCCACACTGATAAAAGTACCAATACCTGCTTTAATCCCCATGGCATTATTGTGCTGGACTGGTTAGCAAACTGGCCTGACCTAAACCCCAAAGAGAATCTATAGGGTATGTTCAAGAAAAAGCTGCAAAACCAGAGCCAATAATGCAGACAAACTGAAGGCCATTACTAATACAACCTGGGCTTCTCTAAAACCTCACCAGTGCCACAGGCCATGCCGCACTGATGCAGTAACTCATGTTAAAGGAGCCCCCATTAATGTTTATTGCAAATACTCTTCAACACTTTGACATATTTTTTAGTAGGCTCATATTTCTTATTTTAATATAATTTTTTATTGGCCTTATGTAATATTTTAACTTTCTTAGAAACAAAAATTTGTAATATAATAAAATTTTTGATTTGAAATGACTGAAATAGTTTTGATATGCTAAGTTATTGAGCTTTACTTAAGTTTTACTTGCAGAAAATGATCAATGTGGCAGCAATGAAATGGTCAAACACAACTAACAGAAGGTCAAATCTTAATTTCTCTCTGATGAATAACTATAGAATTACCCTTTTGTTCAACGGGGTTTCCCTCTAGTTTCAATGTGGAAACTGGTGAAGGTTTAGGGGTTTCCTGAACAAAAGGAAACAATTCAATGCATGTGAGTGTTTAGACATCCAGTGATGTTGAATTTCTGCTTAGGAGCAAAAACAAAGTGGAATGGATTGTATGAGGCACACTTCAGAATTAATTTCCGCTGTTCAGAGAAAATGCCCGCTATCCTCGTAATGCTGGGAGAAAACCCAGTCCCAGCTGTTTGAGCGATATTTCAGAGGATAATTTGCTTTGGTTGGGGATTAGTGTGCCTTCACCAGAGCTCAGCACTCGGTGTTCATTATGCCTAGCTGCAGACTGTGTAAGTGTTGAATACATGACACCCGTCAGTCAAGCAGACATCAGTGCTTCTCCTGTGCACTTTCAATTAACACTGCTTGTGATTCATGCATTAGGGATTGCTGCATGAGGGATTGCTGCAAAGCCAATGCAAGCGACTGTCTACTGTCGCTACATGCTCATCCAGAAGGAGTAAATGCTGCAAGTCACTGACTAGATGCAATCTGCTGGGTTTTCTTAGATACATTTTTTTAACAAGTTTGAATTGACTGCACTGTTTGATAATTGAGATCAAGTGGAATTTATGTACTTGACTTGAAATCTGCATGATTCGATTTAACTGACTTTGTAAAGTGCCTTGAGACAACATGTGTTGTGAATTCTACTGTATAATAAGCTGAATTTAATTGAATTATTGTTACAGCAATTATTATGTCTTAAAAGCCTAGGTTATTGCAAGCAAGCTTGTCCAGTTTTAGGATTGCTACTCCCTATGGATTTATGTTTCGGTAGTTAGAGTAATGAGAATTTTGAATTGTTTTTGATTTAAGAAGATTAGGTTAGTTTAAAAGACCTCTGCTGGGAAGGGTTTTTGTTTTCTCAGTTAATATTGTTATGCTGAGCCTTCATGGACATCAATCACACCGTGACTCAAATACTAAAACAAGCACGTAGGAATATTATTACTTAATCTCCCCCCTTCTGTTCTGTATGCACTGATGAAGATTAACTTACCTTGGCATGCCGAATGCTTGAAACTAGCACAAACCACTGACATGATCAGCTTTCTGATTAAGTTTGCTAATAATTATCTATTAGAGTTATATATTTTCTATAATTTGCTCCAATGTGCTAATTAGTAACTAGTTAATTGACCAGGTTAAGTGTGTTGGTAGCAATCCTGCGGTAGACTGACTGTTTCTATATGCAGTTTTTTTTAAGCAGTGTTACCTCCAAAAACCTACCACCTAAAAAATTACTAATATAACATGACCTTGTCATTTTTATGACAGGAAGGTTTGGGGGAATCCATTTGCTTTAGTCATTATACACAGCTCACTGACAGCTAGCAGTAGTAAGTAGATGATGGAGATCACAGAAAAGCCCTCTCTGTCTCAAATGTCATGAACATACAAAAAGATCTGAAAAATATGTTTAAATTGCACAACTTGATTCAATTCAATTCAGTTTTATTTATATAGCACCAATTCAAAATAAATTTCATTTCAAGGCACTTTACAAAGTCAATTATTGCAAACAAGACATAAGCCATGGCTTTTTAAAATCATGATACAATTGTATGCTTTGTTATACCTTGCCATTCAGTATGCCTGACTTTAAAGAAATTCAGTAAGGCCAAATGAATTATTTTTAAATCAACATAGCCTTTCAGCTACTTTTATTTGCTTATGTTTGATTAGTCTCTTGGCTGGCCTGGAAACGCCTCGGGTTTGCCCCAGAGGAGCTGGAGGAGGTGTCTAAGGAGAGGGAAGTCTGGGCGTCTCTGCTTTGTCTGCTGCCCCTGCTACCCCCGGATAAGCGGAAGACAATGGGTACGAGTGTTTGATTTATTAAAATTTGCACAGTTTGGCCTCTCAAGTTCCATTTAGATGAGTAGTTTCAGATCACTGGTCATAATAACAAAACTGGAAACACATTTCACTAGATCACCACCACACACATGGCCACTGGCCATGTGTGTGGTGGTGAAACAGTGTCATTCTCTCATGCACCGGGGATTTTCCCGGTTGCCCCGTGTGCCAGTTTGCCCCTGACTGTGAAGCAGTTCAATAAATGAAGACCAAACACGTTTTATTCAAAAATGCACCAGAAACCGATACCCGAGTCCAGTCCATGTTAAAACAAGTCCAGGCTTAATTATGCAAGGATATTCGGAAAATACCTGCTCGTTTTGGATCTGGTTTCATTAGTCGCTTAGTTCGCTTAGTCTGGCGGTTCTTTTGCTTTATGTTGAGAGCATGGGAAATCTCCAACACGGACTTAAAATGCTGTGCAAATCTGTCAAGATCATATTTTCTCCTCTGAGATGCGCGTTGTGTATTCACGTAAGCTGCTTCTATCGGTGAAGCATGTTATCTTTCAAAACCAATCACATATATATAGAATATCGATGATGTTTTACAGATATTTCCAGTTCCCTTGAATGCAACAGCAGGGAATATGTTGTTCAGCCGCTGTGTTGAGCTGTCAGTCATGATTCCGCACCCCCGTGATCTGAGGCCCTGCCCCCTACACCAAAACAGGGCCAGAAGTTTGAAGCCGAAAAAAGGTTGCTGGAGCAGACCTTATTAAAACACTTTTTAGCTACACATTGCTCTCAGCTATTGGTGCTTGGATTTAAAGGTTGTTTTGGAAGTTAAATGTTCTTGCTGCTCTCTGCTAGTGCAAACTATCAGTGCCTAAATTGTGCAGGCGCATATTTAAGTCTGTTCGTGGTTTCTACTCCAGGGTACCTTTTCTAGGCTTAGGGCAGGAGCCTCTGGGCAATATAGGGCCCTTGGAATGCTTTTACATTGACGCAATTTCAAGTAAGTAATAAAACAACTGAAGCTCGGGAGAGAAAAGCGTTAGTAATGCATATATCCGAGCCAGCGTTAGGATCAGTGAACACAACAAAGTCCAAACTGAAGCGGCATTGCAGAAGTAGTGTTAAACTGGAGGACCTGAGTGGGCAGGTGTGGACCAATACAGTTACTGCGCTTCGTCACATTTTGGATGCACAAAAAGGAGTGTCCTGGGCCTCGGGGCTTGATGTTTTGTCTATGGCCCCGGATCAAAATAAGTCTATAAAAGTCAGAAACAAACTGAATTTATCCTCGCTTGATAATTGTTTTAAATATGCATTCCATGTGTAGATATTATCAATCTCTGATGATTCTTTATTTATATAATTTTTTGTGCGTTTCATTTTATATATTTATTTTTTTTTCCTGATGAAGTGGAAGACGACGAGTACGAGAATTTATTTTTAAATTTTATTCTGCTGTGCTGGGCATGCACAATCTGCTCTCCATCAGAGCAGTATAGATCCCGGCGTCCTGAACAGAGGAGCGGATCTTCGACATGCGGACTGGAATCTCCATCACGACTTAATCTCTGTCAGAACTGGAGCAGATTCGGCAGAGCAGCAATGGATCTGTTTGCTACACAGGGGAATGCATAGTACCAGCTGTGGTTTGCACTGAGCCCTCAGGATGATCCACCATTAGGAATGGATACCTTTACTCAAAGTCTGTGGTCGAAGATGCTCCTCTGCGCAATTCCTCCAGTTCCGCTGATCCCGCTGTTCCAGGATTGGGTTTGGGAGAAAGAACTGTCAGTAATTCTCATAGACCCCGAGTGCACAGGTGTGCCGTGGTTCCTGGACCTGCAGCAACTGGTATCAAGTTGCCCTTGGCAGCTGGAGCCAAGGGAGGCTGTTCTTCACCAGGCGGGGAGGGGCTATCAGGAGCACAGAGAGGCTCAGCCTTCTGTAGGATGCGGTGTACACGATTCAGGCCGCACGAGCCACTGCTACCACAGTGTCATATACATCTAAATGGCCAGCTTTTGGGCAATGGTGTGTGAAGCAAGGCGTGGACTCCATTTCAAGTCCTTTAGCCTGCACATTGTAATTTCTCCAGCAGCTGAAGAACAGAAATAAAGCTTTCAGTACAATAAAAGAGAAAAAAAAGGGCCTGCAATTGTATAGCACTCAAGTCTGAAGACTCCAAAGCACTTTACAATACAATGAGTCATCAACCCATTCATACACACATACACACACTAACAGTGGTAGACTACTTTGTAGCCATAGCTACCCCGGGGGAAAACTGACAGAAGTGAGGCTGCCATACAATCAGGGCCACTAGGCCCTCTGACCACCAGAACCAGCAACCACCGGTTACAGGACAAACCTTTATCACCCGAGCCACCGTTGCCCCATGCTGTGGCTATTTCCTCCTGTCATGAGGGTTTTGGTGACAGAATGGTCTGCTCTCTGTAGCTTTTTCCTGTCTCACAATATAGTGGGGATAACAAGTATTTGATACAATGCCGATTTTGCAGGTTTTCACTTGCAAAACATGTAGAAATCTTTTATTTTTATCATAGGTACTATTCACATCTTCACATCTAAAACAGATCTTCTCCAGATCCTTCAGGTTTCAGGGCTGTCGCTGGACATTAAAGACTTTAAGCTCCCTCCAAAGATTTTCGATTGGGTTCAGATTTGGAGACTAGATAGGCCACTCCAGGACCTTGAGATGCTTCTCATGGAGCCACTCCTTAGTTGTCCTGGCTGTGTGCTTCGGGTCGTTGTCATGCTGGAAGACCCAGCCAAGACCCATCTTCAATGCCCTTACTGAAGGAAGGAGGTTGTTGGCTAAGATCTTCTGATACATGGACCCATCCACCCTCCCCTCAATATGGTGAAGTCATCCTGTCTCCTTTGCAGAAAAACATCTCCAAAGAATGATGTTTCCACCTCCGTGCCTAACAGTAGGGATGGTGTTCTTAGGGTTGTACTCATCCTTCTTCTTCCTCCAAATACAGCAGGTGGAGTTCAGACCAAAAAGCTCTATTTTTGTCTCATCAGATCACATGACCTTCTCCCATTCCTCCTCTGGATCATCCAGATGGGCGTTGGGAAACTTCAGACAGGCCTGGACATACACTGGCTTGAGCAGGGGCACCTTGCGTGCGCTGCAGGATTTAATCCATGGCGGCGTAATGTGTTACTAATGGTCTTCTCTGAGACTGTGGTCCCAGCTCTCCTCAGGTCATTGACTAGGTCCTGCTGTGTAGTTCTGGGCTGATCCCTCACCTTCCTCATGATCAGTGATGAGAGAGAGAGTGAGATCATGCATGGAGCCCCACACCGAGGGAGATTGACCGTCTTTTTGAACTTCTTCCATTATCTTATAATTGAGCCAACAGTTGTTGTCTTCTCACCAAGCTGCTTGGCTATTTTCCTGCAGCCCATCCTAGCCTTGTGCAGGTCTATTTTATCCCTGATGTCCTTACAGAGCTCTCTGGTCTTGGCCATTGTGGAGAGGTTGGAGTTTGTTTCATTGAGTGTGTGGACAGGTGTCTTTTATACAGATAACGAGTTCAAACAGGTGCAGTTAATACAGGTAATGAGTGGAGAACAGGAGGGCTTCTTAAAGAAGAACTAACAGGCCTGTGAGAGCCGGGATTCTTACTTGTTGTTAGGTGATCAAATACTGATGTGATGCAATAAAATGCAAATTAATTACTGAAAAATCATACAATGTGATTTTCTGGATTTTGTTTTACATTCCGCCACTTTTATCATGGGTACTGAAGAGTACCCATGATAAAAATTTAAGACTTGCTTTGCCGGTTTTCCCACTTGCTTTGCTTGCTTGCAAGTGGGAAAACCGGCAAAATCAGCAATGCATCAAAAACTTGTTCACTCCACTGTATGGGGTGACGGGAGCTCAGCTGTGCTGTGTCCTAACACTGTTTTTCCCTCTAAAAGCATCACAAGCATCAAAAGCATCAGGACTTCTGCTGTTATTTGTCATTACTTTTGAATTTCACTAAGCCTCCGGTCAGTGATTATTCCACTCTGCTGTGGTGCTTGAGGCATGCAGGGGTTGTTACACTACATTATTACGCATGATTCAGCTGCTGATTTGTCCTCATTTGTTTTTATGCTTCTCAGGATTTGCTGACCTGTTCTGCTTATTGTTAGACTGTTAAGTTTGCAAACTGTGTTGTTACTTTTCAAACCAGCAGGTCTGTCACCTCAGCCTCTGCCCTGACCAGAGATTATTTCTCCCTGCTGTTGTTCAGGTGTGAAGGACAACTTTGAGTGCATAATTATGCATGTCAAAGTCTGTGTTTGTCGTTGTTCTGTGCAAACAGATGCTTCATAGTTGTGGTCCGGATGGACCCAGTGAGGCATAGACTACATCCTGCTTGCAATACCCTTAAAAATCAAAGCCTACATGAAATAGAACGTTGGTTATGTACTGTAACCCCAGATTCTATGAATGAAGCACAGCCCAGTGAGCTCTGGGCCTCACTGGTTCCTAAATGGCACAAGTAAAAAAAATGCTATTTGGGACCCTTTGCCCAGCTTTCTACTCAGTGAGACCAGGGTTAGGCCCACTCAGCTGGTGAGCAGGCGTGGACATCATTTTTTTCAGTACTGTGTTGCGCACGAGGGATAAACATAGTGGGGGAAATGCAAAAATACGGACTGGAAAGGGCATCAACATGTCTTCCAGCAGACATCAGATGCCTGGCTAAGGAGAAGCAGTTCCAACCATCACATTAGGTGAGCATCCTAACATCCTGCAGGATGTTACACATTAGGTGTAACATCCTGCAGAAAATCATAATGCTTATTTTATAGCTTTCTAATTACGTCAACTGCTCATATTCTAAAGAAAACCATTTACTTCATGAGTGCCTAATAAAAATGTAAAACTGAAAATAATCATTTGGTTTATGTACAATAAACTGCATGTGCCTCATTTTATTTTTGGTGGTATCCTATTCTACTATTTAGTGTTTTAAAATACAGCAAATGTAAAGAAAAAAAGTAAGAAGGGAAATTTACAAATGTTTGCAAACATAAATATGCAAAAACTGATGTTGTGGTTTTATGACTTTATAATTGTTGCATCATACAAATTGAATGTGGCCCTCAGAAGACATTCCAAAAACTGAAATGGCCCCCAAGAAAGAAAAGGTTCCCATCTCCTGCCTTAGGAGCTCAGTGTCAACATTTATTGAACTCTCATTATCTTTTAAGGTTTAGATCAGGTGATAAAAAAGGAACAAATGCACAGGATAAGAGTAGAGAGGAAGACTGTGTGTTTGGCAGATGCAGAACTCATGAAGATGAGTCATACAAATATAGAAACAGATGGATGGAGGGGCTGATTGTGAGAATGAGCATTGTTGGAAAAAGGTAGATGGATGATGTGGGTGAGTGGATCAGGGGAATGGAAAGAAAGGGGTTGGGGGGGGAGATTAAAAGCTAGAAAGCTGGAAGGCTGGACAGAGTGATTAGAGGCTGATGTTTCCAATAGCAGAGAAATTGCTGAGATTAGTGGATGTGGCTGAGAGCACTGTTTGATTCAGTCTGTGCAACAGGAGAAGGTTGGCAGCTTGCTGCAGCCCTGCACAGCACAACATTCCCACTGATTCTGACGAGTGGATACACAGAGATGCGTGTGAAATGTTGATTAATCATCATCAGAGCATCAATCATCCACAGAGACCATCAATCTCAAATGAATCTGCCTCGAGGCAACAGGTTTTCAGACTCTTATCAAAGTCTATGAAGGCAAATATGTTCGTTTTGACTTCTGAAAGGCAGATTTTACAACTCAATATTAGCTATTATTTTGCTTCACTTATAAATAATTTTCATGCTACACCACAATCATAATTAATGGTTCTGACACTATTCTAAGTAAACAATGATACTTCTACTATTGTCAACTACAAGTTTCAATGTGATAAAAAGATGTTCATAACAGTTTGGGAGCATAATTAAATTTTAGGAATATTTTTGGTATCAGAATAATCAGTGAATTCAAGGTTTATTTATTGGCTATTTAAGAAATGAAATCCTAAATAGATGACTGAAATTTGTATTGAGATTAAGGTTTTAAAAGTGATCAGCATCAAAATGGGACACTGACTAACTTGCAATATGACATTGGAATTTTTAACTACTTACATAAGAATCCTACTTTTTAATGAATAGCTTTAAAATTGGTAACGGCATTCTATATTTTAATTTATCTTTTACAGGAATAATATTACTAGACTAAGCATAAATGGCTCCAGAGCAAGTTATGAACTCAGAATCTGTTATCGTGGCGCTCTGTCTGGGTCTAAATGCAGCTTCAGTCAGGTTTTCAAAGACTCATCATGTTGTAGAAACTTCGGGCTTTTAATTATTTATTTGAACCATTTCTTTTTGAGAGAGGGATGATTAAAAAAACATATACACAGACTGTGCCAACCAAGAAAGAAATGTTATGGTTCGAATTCTGCTAGAGCTTGTTGCTGGATACAAAAATCACTGGATCAAAGTATATCTTGCCAAGTGGCAAAAGTAGAATTTACCACAACATAACCCTAAAACTTCACAAGTTATGTGTTACATGTCTTAATGAGTGCCATACACCTTAGGCATATTTTGTCTATTGCATATAATACAATAGGCTTTACAATGGTAATTGACAACAGAAGAAATTCTATATAAATTCAAACTTGCCCACCCAGTTATTTTTTTTCTATACGCTCATTACAGCCTGATAGTGTACTAGTCCAAATTAAATATCAACAGCCCAGTATTAATGTTACTTTCAAGACCATGAAGAGTGTGTGTAAACTTGTTGTCCACAACTGTATTACCCTCTTCAGTATGCTAAAACTCTGCAGCCCTCTGTTATTGTGCTTGTGTTGATAACAGCTACATTTCTAGATGAAAATACATTATCATAAATAAAAGTTGCTCTATTGTAACTTGTAAACACACAGTTATGAGTGATCTGATGAGGTAAAGTTTAGCCCTGTGTCCTATAGGCAGTCTGCTCGATCACATGATACATATGGTAACTTTAAAGCCTAAGTGCAAAATACAAGAAATAAAAATTAAACATGTCCACAAGATGCAACTCCATGTACAGAGGACATAGAACTAAGAATATACACTCTGGCTCAGACTCAAGAGGGGTAATAAGAAATAAGCAGGAATGAAAACTGTTTAGAGATCCAGATCTTCTGGAAGCAAGCAGTAAAGGGCCAGCCGAGAGAAAATGTCCTCTATCCATCTTTTACAACAGCAGGAGACTCCTCTGAGCCTCTGTTACAGTCACCTGAAAGGCACTTAATGGGCCTACTATATCACATTTGTTTAACTAACGGCTAAAAAATTAAACATCTGAAAAGAACGACGCACAAATATGCAGCTGAAGTTGATATGTTTACTTGTGAAGCACAGGATCCTTCAATTCCCATCATTTCCCAAAGTATTTGGCAGAAATTGTGTTATGCTTGATGAATGATGACACTTTACCTCAGAGTTTTACTGCAAATTGTATTGAGATTTGAGTGTTTGCCCAGGCAATCTATACAAATATTTCTGAAGAGCTGGGAGTAGAAAACACATTGTGCACATTGATCCCTGTGTACAATATTCGGTTATTTAGTGAGGCAATTTTCTGGATGGAATACATACTACTGGTGACTTCATTGGTGGTGTGGTAGATTTTTTTACATTTAAACCATAAAACAAGAATCCAAAAATTAAGCAGTGCATCTTCCTTGTAATGGAAAACAGCATATTGTGTGACTGCATGCAGCATTAAGGTTAGACGTTTATTGAATTATGGAGAATCTATAGGAGGGGTATGAAAGAAAGGTGATAGTTGGGTTCAGTGAAGGTTTCTCAATTTTACTCTGCATAGGCCCAAATTAACTTCATTTTGTGTTGCAATCAAAATATAAAGGAAATATGACAAGACCAAAACTGCAAACTATTACTTTTATTTCTTTAGTTGTGGCCTGGGCATTTTTTAAATCAGGTTATTCCTTTTTCTGCTATTTTCTTCACATGTTTACCTGGCAATGGTATTTTCATCAGTATTTTGCCACATTAAAAGAGGTGAAAAAAACGTGTCTTCTTTTCTTGAGACCTACAAGAACTGCTTTTCATCAGGTCCTTGTTCCTGATGGTGGGACCCAGACTCTCCGGAATAATACCTTGTCTTGCTCAAAATGATTATGTCTGAAAGCCCATCAATTCATCTCAAAGTTCCGTCTAACATGAATATTCTTAACATGCTCAATTAGAGATTTAGAAAGCTTTGAATTAATTTCCAATGAGGTGTAACTTTAAATACTGAGTATTGTTTCTAGTCTTTTATGGAATATAATGATTACATGACCTGTCATGAGAAAGTTATTTTGGCTACTGTGAAAGATTTCAGCCATTAGGTGAACTGAGAAGTCTCTCCGAAAATCAGCATAAAATGTTTTAGGAAAAATAGTAGAATCAGTTTTCTTTGGCTGGCTAACAAGACACCTCTCGCTTTACCCCAAATCCACTTCTGATTGGTTGACCAGATCCTTTTGACATTTCCTTGTCCAGATGTAGTGGTTCCCACTGAGTTAAATTTGGAGACTCAGATATAACTTTAGAATTCATCAAGAAGGATTTGTAGGTTTGTTTGTTTCTGAGTAAGGATGTGCAAGATTCAAATTTTTCCCCTAAACATCTTGAAAGTGTGTTATGTATCAGTAGTTTTCTTTAAGCATGTTTATTTTGTATTAGCGTTCCCGTTCTGTAAGTAATCCAAAGTGAGGAAGCTCCAGTGATCAACAAGCACAAAAAGACCAGTGGTGCTTGTCAGTCTCAGAGTGACCTTCAGCAGTCTGACTAACTCTCAAGCCAAGAGAGATTTAGGTGGAAGAACTGCCTGGAAAGAAACAGAAGCTGGCTTCGTAAAGTTACACAGCCCATGTCTGACCAAGTAAGGCACTTTTTCCTGTTTTGTTTTCACAGTTCTGGTGCTATAAGATGACAGACCAGTTAATCATTGGCAAATAAAAACTGGTCTGAATAATAGTACATATAATTCTTGAGTTTGTTAGCGATTAGCTCTAGTTGATTACTCCTTTAATCCTTAGGTAGAGTGCATTTATCTTTGATAGTTCCTAAATAAATTCAAATATTGAAGCTTATATAGTCTTTGGGGCTTTGACTTATAGTGATGAATATGTAAGTGTGAAAGTGCTCCATAACAGCTACATATGTGTGTATGAGTGTGTACCTGCATTCATGCACTCTCCACAAGTCCACACAGGTAAAAGGGGGTTTACAGTGGTTCTTTTTGCAGGAGTCAGATGAGCATCCAACTGAGAGACCTTGCGAGCTGACCTGGGAAACCCCGTCCCGTGGTTGGCTGTCCAACGGCATGTAACGACCATTAAGGCGTAAATCCCTCATGCAGCCTGCAGAAGCAAAAAAAAAAAAAAAAGCGTGAAGGACTCAGTGGAACAGGAAAATGATACCATAGGACTTCATCTGCACAGACATTAAATGGAATAGTTTACCTATAAGCCTGTGTTACTGATAGATTACAGGACTCTGGGCTATGTTTTAATTTACCATAAAGGTTTTACTGAGTGCTGACATGTTTTATGTTAGTTTGTGTGCATATGGGATATACCAGTATGTGTTCCATATTGCACAGTTATCTGCACTAATTAGAAGGTCTCCTGGTGCAGTCACCAGATACGCAATTAAAATAAACACATCCCTTGTGATCAGAGTGAATGAACGCAGCAGGAGCTGATTCACCAGGTACAGAAGGAAGAAAGGATGGCTCAAGTACTTAATGCTTAATGTGCAACAGGAGAAAAAATAAATAAGCTACATAACATTAGACTGACTATGTCTCTTAGCTAACTGATGGCTGTTCTAAAGAGATGAAGTTATGGACTGACATCCAACAGTACTAGAAGAAGCTGCACCCAAGATTAAACTAACCCAAAGCACATCACTTCAGAGTAACACATTTTTAGTGTTAGAATTGCCCGCCTGTTTGCTACAGTGGACTAGGCAATGTTAGCATCACTGCAGTGTGGATCTCACTGTTGCCTTTTATTTACAAATTAGTGGTTTTGGAGGATTTCAAGTGTTTGGGGAATGGGACCTCTTGTGGAACTCAGTGGCAGTTTGTGATGTAGGTCATATGGCTTCCTACCAGGGTGTCCTACAGTTATGGAGCGGCACCAGTGTAGCAATGTTCACTTAACGGGGAGTTGGTGCCCCCTTGTGTTGCGCATCCACCGTTAGAAAATCTGGCTGTGCATCCTGGGTGATTGATGGAGTAGATGGCAAAGTTCCCAACGAAACTAAAGGGCTGATTCATTGTTTTTCAATGAATGATTTCAAAACTTTTATTTGGGAAAAAAAAAACAACCTAAAAACCCTGTATCCTTCTGTTTCACAATTTTTTCAACAATAATGAAAAATATATTATTTTCAGGAAATTATTTTCTTAAAACATTAAAATCATCAACCAAATCTTTTCATTCTCATATTTATTGAGATCCAGAAAACAATATGGAGTCTTTTTGGTTTTAGCAATGTTTACACAAGCTATAAACTTTTACAAAAAGAATCCATAACCGGAAGCAACGTTTATCTAGAAAGCTTTTAGCAAGCTAACAGACAGACAATAAACACCTTTACATTGTGTTAATGACCACGCAGATCATTCAAAGAACAGCACTGTCATATACAGCTCATATATTCTTTGCACTCTGGTGTTTTGCCGTTTTTTCTTTGTCATACACACACTCATGCACCATTGAATGATTCTGTAAAAACCAAATCACCAAATAGCAAGTTAACACACTAAACCAGTATTTACACTCCCAGAGTTAAACTCTATGTCCTGAATGTAAATCAGTTAAATAGAGGTAATTGTATTTGTTGGAATAATCTTTATTCTATGGCTCAATAAAATAAAAAAAACTTGCCGCTTCTTCAAAATTGAAGAGGGGCCATACCACCCAGAAACACAGCATTTAGAGCCTTTTTTATGGTAAAAGGACAATAAAATACACACCATCCCATACATTTCTATTCAGAAAACAAGAGAATAAAAGATATACAAGCACACAAGAGCAGTAAGAATGAAAGCTATATACAATATTTAAAACATGCAGGACAAAGAGTAAAACAAAATGAGATAATGGTTTTTAATTTAAATTAAGTCAAAGGAGAGAGAGTAAAGTGAAAGTCTCTGCCTATTGTGAAATTATAAAGGATCCCACTGTTTTAGAGCTGCAGTAATAATAATATCACCTCTGAGTTTTCATAACACCATTGGAACATGTAAAAGCATCTGGTGTACTAACCTGAAGAAGTGAGATTGTACACATGGTTGCAACAGTTCAGGCAAATTAAAAGAGGCACAAATGTTAAAACATTTTAAACAAATAAAATAATTTTTAGAAACCCTGAAAGGCTGAGAAGGGATACCAGAATTTATGCTCTTATTTGCGCAGACCAGTTATCAAGTAAAAAGCATTTTGCACGAGTTGTAAGTGAAATATGGCTAAAAAACTGACTAAATCCAAAAGGAAGCAGGTTGCAGTAATTGAGGAACCATGTTAAAAATGTATGAGTTATTGTTTAACAGTTTCTTTCACACAGAACAGTCTTTATCTTTAAGAACAAACCCAGCTGAAAAACATCAATGATTTTACTGATCAAGTTTAGATGAGAGGTCCATTCTCTCAGCCAAATCTGTGTCATATGATGTCAGGAAGGAAATGTTGATGCATCGGGTCTTTATGGTGCCTTACAGCGTTAACAGCATGGCTTTTGTTTTGTTTTTTTCTCATTAACCTTGAGAAAATTAAGTGCCATTCAGCCAAGCATTTCAGTAGAAAATGATCGTGGTTGTAATCTGCTTCAAAAAATTAAAGGAAATGTCATGCTTCTGGAAAAAGCTCCAACTGACAGCAGGTAAAGGAAAGAAAAAGGAGGGCCAACAATGGAGCCTTGTGATACTCCACAGGGGATAAAATAATTTATGCCGACACAAAATTACCTAAAACGTAGGACTGAAACCGTAATTCCAACCAAACGTTTCCAGCCTAGAGATGAGAAGGATCTCATCACCTACAGTGTCAGGAGCACACATCTATACGTTTGTTCCCAAACATGAACTTTATCGATATCATTCCTACAAGTGAGAAGTAAAACTTTAGGCTTAGTAAAAAAGAAAAAAAAAACCTCAATTTTAATTTTTGTTATACGCAATAGTGTTCATTTGTGTGGATAACACATTACACTGACAAGATTAGGTCATGGCTCTGAAGCGGGCAACAAAGGCTGAAATAACCACAGGCTTATATTTATTTAACGTGCATAATGAGGAGAATCTTTTCAATTTTAAATTGGTTGATAAGTTAAAATGTGTTCAAATATGTTACACAAAGGCTCTGGCCTGCTATTGATGATATATTTCTGGTGTTTCTGTTTTCATCACCTAATTGCCAACTTATTGTATTCAGTGAACATTTCTTTCACTAGCCATCACATTTTAGAGAGAGAAATTCACAAAAACAAAAGCAAATGAAAACATTTACGCAGATATTTAGTCCCACATTCCCTGCCACAATCTCTCAATCTTCCCTCTGCTAAAGTGAAATGCTTTAAAAATCCATTTAATAAACTCATGCATTGTCTTTTATTGCCTGAGGCACAGCTGTCTAGATTTCTTACTGTCTAACTCCAGGGAGCTCTCCATCTCTCTTTCACTTTGTGCCTGCATCTTTTATTTGACTGACCTATTCCTTTATTAATTATCAAACAGTGTTTCTTTTTCCAAACCAAAAATGTTTCCTCAGACTCATAAGTGCTGAAAGAAAAGGCAGCTGGACTTATTTTCTTGCCTCTTTGCTGTGTGTTTTATAGGTTTTTAGATATCTTCTTCAAATGTAACTGATTGAATTAGGGACATCTACACACATTCACACCTTAATATGAGTAGGGCTGCACGATATTAGAAAATCTTGTGATGGCAATAATATTGGTGAATATTGGAAGACCATTTTTGGTGCTTTACATGCCTATTTCCTTCTTTCCTCTCTTTCTCATCTGTGCTTCCTAGAATCTGTAACCTTAACATTTTGGGCAAAGTCATTTGATTTCAATGTAAACATCTGCTGCAATGAGACTCTGTCCACCTGACTAAATATTACGATGGATATTGGACACACTGATACTGTGATGACAAAATATTCCCGATATATTGTGAAGCCCCACCTATAAGATCATATGTGTGTCCCTAACCCTCTCAATCATGCTGATGATCATTTGGGTCCTTTTTAGCTTTAAGGGCCTCCCTGTACAAGACATTTTGCATCGTATAATTTAAAGTCATCTAGGAATGTCAAAGCTGCACTGCAGGTGGTTGACAAGCGATGATAAGAGCCACCACACCTCTGTTGAAATATGGTGATAGGCCTTTGAAACTGAAGAAAAGAAGTCTTGATTCCTTCTTTGAACATGAAGAAACAGATATCGTCTGGACTCTTTTCATGTCAGTCTAAACTGATTTGTACAGGATGTAGAGTATGTACAATATGCACATAAATTAAAAAGAGTAATGAAAACAAAGAACGGTTTTCTCACCTAATAAATGCAAGTCAGTGTATTAAGAATTACAATGTCTTAATAAAGTGGCCATTGCAACCACAAAATTCTATGTATTTTATTGGAATTGTATGTAATAGACCAACACAAAGTAGAACAAAATCGTTAACAGACATAAAATAATAATTGGTTTTCAAATTGTTTTACAGAAGAAAAAGGAAAACTCTGAAAGTATTGTGTCCATTTATAATATTTCAACCTCCTTTACTCTGATATCCCTGAATTCTCCAAAACTGAAAAGAATATGGCATACCTGCAAACCTACCAAGTCATGACCGACTGGATAAGGAGAGCACTAATCAGAGAGGCAGCCATGAGGCTTACAGTGTTGTAATATGAATATATTATTTAATATTTAATATTAATACTTTATATTTTATTAAATAATATTTCGGTCTGTTAAGGGTCGTCCTGTGAATACCAGCCCAGTAAGGCGGTGGTATTAGGACCAAACTGAAAGGGATGAGCCAAGCTCTGACATTATAGAAGAGCAAAACTCTGTACGCACACAGAATGAATTCACACAATTTCTTAAAATACAAGAATTTATTAGCAAAAATAAGTCAACTCAAAGTCAAACATATTTCAATCAACAAACTCTTCACCATGCTAAAACAATCCAACTAAACTACCAAGCAGAATTAAAGAATAGGGAAGACTAACGGGCTGTGTACAACGTAAACAAGTTAATCAAAGATGGTAAAAAACCAAGACCGAAAGAGTGATGCAATATTACCATGTTATGTTATTTATGTTTGAGAACCAAGGATTATCCTTGAAGAATCTGGAAGTGAAGTTAAATTAGTCTTGGAACCAACTTAGGCAATAAATGGCATACCTTCAAACAAACATTCACAATGCAAGATTAGAAAAAAAACATTATTCAATAAAATAATATTTTAAAGAATGATTTGCTGAATTCCGGATGACTAATTCTCAACGGTGTTTAATTAGCTGCCTTTATTTATTTTATTACTAGTATTTAAGAAAATATTATTTTGAACAGAACCAAACGTTTTGGAAGAATTAATTAGCTGGCTTCGCCTAGTACAAATAATATTTAAGGAAATATTATTAAGGAAATGTTAAAATAATATTTGAGAAAATATTATTTTGAATGAGGACCAACAACCATTCTGGGTAAATGATCTTCAGCTGACTCATAAAGTGGGCAAGCACGGGTTCTTAGCCGTTAGCGGTTGGAGCTAACAAACGAAGCTTATAGCTTGTCATCAGAATCAAACACATACCTTTAAAATACCACTAATAAAAGGGTTCAAATACATAAGCATGGACGGTGCGTTATGGCTGATTTTTTGTGTTTAAAAAACACCCTTTAAATAAAGTTTGCCTTAACTTTAAAAACACAACACAGAACACATCCTTAGCTGAGGGCTAGTCTGCTCGCACTTACTGTAGCTGAGTTTCTCAACACAGACAAAAACAAATGTCATTAAATGAACATTATTAAAATTATTTAACTCTAAACTAATCTTCTCTGCCCAAACGCTACCTCTTACGTGAACCGTGCTGAGAAGTTGTCCTGGGCGACGAGGAAAACATCCCATGTGTGGGTAAACAATGGGTTAGCTTGCAGCTAACCTCTGTAGCTGTGGGGAAGGGCTTTTAGCTGATCCAGTAGAACCGTAGGACAGGCACGTTCGGCTCCTTGAGTGGCCGTGATGGGGCAGGGTAGCTCTCGCTACCTGGACGTACACGCAGGAAGGCATGCGATGTGGTCCCTGCCTTCTTTTCCAGGCCATGGGGGAAAACCGCTTTGATTAGGGCTACTTCTGGAGGCCTCAGAAGAAAAGCCAAGTCAAGCTTGTCTTATTACCGCTTTATATGAATGAATGCCGGATACTCAAACAGCAAATCATTACTTAACTTTGTTACATATGATCGTGTGATCGTATGACACTCTTGGATCCAGTTTGAAGAGTTATGTCTGCTTGCCAGCATGAGACATTAGCGCGCTGTCTCTTCTTCCAGCTCCACTGGGGACCTGTGTGGAAGAGGTCTGTTTGTTGGAATGCGGGGTTTTTATTTAAACATGGACGTCACGGGAAGTCCGCTGTCCTTCTGTTCCTGTTGCTGGCTGAGCTGGAAGTAGGTTACTGTGATTTATTTTGGAAATTCCAGAAAAGGATCAAACTGGCCTTAAATGTTGTAATCCATGGTTGGACCCAACAACAGTAACCCTGGAGGAGCTGCAGATAACCACAGCTCAGGTGGGAGAATCTGTTGACAGGACATCTCATGCTTCTACACCACACAAATCTGGCCTTTATGAAAAATGGTGAGAATTAATATTTTTTTAAAGAAGCCAAAAAATGTTACTTTTTGGTCTGCATCTATAAAGCTGTGAAACATGGTGGTGGCAGCATCATGCTGTGAAAAAGAGGGATTGCTTAAGCAGGGACAGGGAAGAATGCCAGACTTAATGGAAAGACGGTCCGAGTTAAATATAATACAGTTGTGGAAGAAAACCTATTAGAGGCGGCAAAAGACTTGAGACATGGGTGGAGCTTCACTTTCCAGCAGGAACATGCTAAACGAGGCTACAAGCTACATGTGTTAGAATGGCCTAGTCAAAGTCCAGACCTAAATCAAATTGAAAATCTGCGGCAATGCTAAAATATAGACGTTCACAGATGCTTTTGATCCAATTTGACTGAACCTAAGCTGGCATGCAAATAGAACGGATACAAAAAAAAAAATCAGTCCCTGCATGAGTAAAGCTAGTAGAGCCATGTCTAAAAAGACTTAAAACTGTAATTGCATGGAAAGGTTTTGTTAAACTCATTTTCAAACCATAAATCCTTTTTCTTCCATGTCATGGTAACACACTTATTTTTGGCAGTCTTTTATATAAAATTCCAATAAAATACCTTGAAGTATATTGCAGAAAAATGTAGCTTCATACCCCTGGAAAAAAAGAACAAATATGTTTGCAAAGCAGTGTATGATCTTCAATTAGCCACACAACTGAGCACTGTTAGTGAGCATTTAACCAACCCTGGTGAAGCACACCAACCAGTGCATTTGAGTGAATTAGTCATTAAAGTGTCATTTCAATCATCCATTAACACTTGGAAATGTCATAATCCAGCCCTGATGAGTGCATATGAATATATAAAAGGATCTATTTTCGTTGCTGCCTGTTAGATAAAAAACATACTTCTTAACCCATCTCATATGCACTTGATGGCAAAACAGCACGTTTACTTTTGCTCTGTGACACATCAAACATGTCACATCATATTTAAAGCTTTATGCTCAGTTTCAAACCTCTACTGACACACGTATGAAAGATGCCCAGCCAAATCTTTTATGGAATATGATTGCATTTCTCTGTGTGTGAGAGACTTTTTGTTTAGCTGTTCGCTGTCACCTGAGATGCTTTGCTATGTCTGTTACTTGTGCCATGAAAAAGAAGTTTCCAACCTTTTTCCCTTTGAGCCATTTATTTACAGTGTTTAGGATAAAGGTTTACTTATTTCATGCTTTGAAATGACAGCATTGATAGTAGTTCAAACCACTTATATTTGAGCAGTCGACCCCATAAACAGGCTTAAAAAATAAATGTTGAGTTCTAATTCACGAATGAGTTTCACAGACAAGCACAGACGAATTCATAACAAAAATCAGAGCTGCAACGGATCTAAACATGTGCTGTGATTTCAATAAATTCTTCCACACCAGGCTAATTGATTTATGTGGCCTTTTAACAAAAAATAAAGACCAGACTGCTTCTCTGTAGGATTACATCCAACACTGGAGATGAAATAAGAAACACTGGAGAAACATAGCTTTTTGTTACCAGTCATATTTCAACTTGGGTGCTACCTTAAAGATTCTAATCTATATTTTTAACAAATTAAATCTTATTATTTTTTCATTGTATACCAAAATATGCCACAATACAACATGAGGTTTCCCAAGGATCTATAACCTCCTCTATAAGCCCCTTGTTAAATCACCAATTAACTGTAATTATCCACACTTTATTGGTTCAATTTCACAAGTCACAGCCAGTCATGATTACTGTCTGACATGTAGAATCAAGAAACTGTCTGACAGCAACACATCAAAGATTACTCCAAGTGCAGATCGTCGATTCATCCAGGGGGTCACATAAAAATAACAGAACAACTTCTAAAGTGATGCAGGCCAGGTCAGCATTCATGATTTAAAAATAAGAAAATTGCTATCCATATTTCCCCAGGTTATCTTGGTCTCATAAAAAAAAGCAAAAACGGGAGAAATCTGTAAAGGGCCCATTATTTTTCATGGCACTATATTACTATGAAAAATCATGAAATACAAAGAAAAAATACATTAAGACACTAAAAGGTTTAATGATATAAAACACACAATCAAACAGCAATTCAGAATTTTAAGAGCTTAAGACAGAAAGCTGTGTGGCTGTCTGGTGGTTCTGCTGCACTGCCTGATGGCAGTTTTAAGAGTTAATGAAATATGTGTGAGAATTCTCAGATCAGGTCTCGGGTCTTATAGGAGCTCTAAAAGAGACAGGGTAGTTCCGATGACCTTCTTGCTCCTCTCACTACCCTATGCAGGGCCCTCCTGTCTCCCATATTGCAGCTGGAGTACAAGGCTGAGGTGCAGTATTTCAACACACTGTTCGGTGCAGGTGAGGAGTGATGGTTGCTTCAGTTTCCTCAAAAAGTGCAACCTCTGCTGGGGACAATTCAAAAAAACTTCATTCATTCCACGCTCTTTACAAGACACTTGATGATTGAAAGGGGCTGTGTGCTCAGGTCGTGACCTCCAGGAGTCAGTGATCATCTACTTTTTTTGTCCATGCTGAGCACCATGTTGTTGTGTCTGAACCAGGCCTCTAGCTGTTTGACTTGCTTCCTGAAAACTGAATCCTCATTCCAAGGAGTGACTTTCACTACTATGGTACCACCTGCAAATTTCATTTTCAGGTTTTCTTCATGTGTCGATGCACAGTGTGTATTAGCACTGTGTAAGGCAAGGATGCTTAGCAGTCTAACTGCAGTTAAGGTATTTTGCATAGAAGAACAGATGTGCAACTCAGGTGGGCTGAATACCAATGCACTTCTCAGACTTGATGAAGATGAACAAAGAGGAAAACCATGTGTCATTTTCCTTTCTGTCCACAACTATCTACTGCTGTGTTGGTCAATAACATGACATCCCATTAAAAAACATGGACGTTTGTGGCTGCAATGTGACAGAATCTGAAAAGGGGCGTAATTACTTTGCAAGGCCTTTGTAACCATATCTGTAAACCCTGGCTAGGACGTGAAAAGACATGATTGACGAGGTTTCATAGAATGCTCAGCAAGTGGTAATAGAAACATTGTCTGATGGGACAGACCAATTTATGTAAGTTACAATCAGACTTGATGATTCCCAAAAATACTGAAAAAGCATTCCAAGAGGGGTTCCACAGGGAGCTCCTCATGGAGTTTAAAAAAACTGTACAAACACAAAATCTTTCATGGGTCCTGACCTTAATTGACCTTAAAACCTGCTGTTTGCAGGTATCAAGATAGTACGCACACTATGCACAGAAACATTAAACGAATTGTACCCACCTTGAAAGCTCTTGTTGATTTCAAAAGGGAAAGAGTTTCCTAGCATCACAGCAGTGGAGTCGATGATGATTTGCCGGCTTCTGCCCTGTGATCCTTTCACCTCCCGCTTTCCTCCACCACCATCCAGCTGTAACGTCATCTCATTGTCATGTCTATCCAAAAACACCTCATGCCACTCGCCGTTGTCAAGGCGATAGCTAGGCAGAGTTAGGTTGTAGCCACCGTCACCGAGGTTGTAGAAAACGCAAAGAAGGCCCTGAAAGATCTGCAGAAGGAAAACAGGAGAAGGGAATGGAACAATATGGATACTTGCATAGTTTGTTAAACAGTTTGTTAATAAAACAGAAGTAAAATGCTAACCTCAAAAGCAACATGTTTTTTTTATGCTATTAAAGATGTTCCATAAACTTCAAATGAAAACTCCTGCTCTAACAGATCAACAACAACACAAACAAAACAATTCAGTCGATTCTAAGGTAAGGTAAGGTAAGGTAAGTTTATTTATATAGCACTTTTCAGTAAAGAGACACTCAAAGCGCTGTACATACAGTTACAATACAATCACAAAGAAAATAAACACAGATACAGACAATGATACGGAAAATCAAACAACAGGTAATTTAAAAAAAATAAAAATAAAATAAAGAGAATAGAATGATGAATAAGAAAATGAAAGGGAAATTGGACTGAAAACGTAACTGATAACGTTTAGATGGCACAGTCAAAGGCCACTCTAATCAAATACGTTTTTAATCTTGATTTAAAGCAACTTAGGGTTTCGACGCTTTTACAGTTTTCTGGGAATTTATTCCAGATTAGTGGAGCATAAGAACTAAAAGCTGCTTCTCCATGTTTGGTTCTGGTTCTGGTTCTGCAGAGTAGATTTGAGCCAGAAGACCTGAAAGGTCTGGGTGGTTGATACACTGACAACAAGTCTGTAATGTATTTTGGTGCTAAGCCATTCAGTGATTTATAGACTAACAGAAGTATTTTAAAGTCTATTCTCTGAGCTACAGGGAGCCAGTGTAGGGATTTTAGAACCGGGGTGATGTGCTCCACTTTCTTAGTTCTAGTAAGGACGTGGGCAGTAGCGTTCTGGATCAACTGCAGCTGTCTGATCGACTTTTTAGGCAGACCTGTGAAGACACCGTTGCAGTAATCAATTCTACTAAAGATGAACGCATTAATTAGTTTTTCAAGGTCCTGCTGAGACATAAGTCCTTTAATCCTGGAGATGTTCTTTAAGTGATAGAAGGCTGACCTTGTTACTGTCTTTATGTGCCTCTGAAGGTTCAGGTCTGAGTCCATCACTACACCCAGGTTTCGAGCCTGACTGGTGGTTTCTAGCTGTATTAACTGAAGCTGTGTGCTAACTTTTAAACGCTCTTCCTTTGGTCCAAAGATTATTACTTCAGTTTTGTTTTGATTCAGCTGAAGAAAATTTTGGCCCATCCATGCATTGATTTCATCTAAGCATTTACCCAGCGCTTGAATGTGTTCATAGTCACCTGGTGACACCGTAACGTATAGCTGTGTGTCGTCTGCATAGTTATGATAACTTACGTTGTTGTTTATTAAATTCTGAGTTAGGGGGAGCATGTAGATATTGAATAGGAGGGACCCTAAGATGGACCCTTGGGGAACGCCACATGTGATTTTTGTGGTCTCTGATGTAAAGTTACCTACTGACACAAAAAAGTCCCTGTCTTTCAAGTAGGATTTAAACCAATTGAGTGCTGTACCAGAAAGGCCGACCCAGTTTTCCAGGCGCTCTAATAAAATGGAGTGATCAACAGTGTCGAATGCTGCACTAAGGTCCAATAATACCAGCACTGTGGTTCTCCCACAGTCTGCATTTATACGGATGTCATTGAACACCTTGACAAGAGCAGCCTCTGTACTGTGGTGAGCACGGAAGCCTGACTGGAAGACATCGAAGCGGTTGGTCATTGTTAGGAAGTTGTTTAACTGTTGAAACACAGCTTTTTCAATAATCTTACTGATGAAGGGAAGGTTTGAGATAGGCCTGTAGTTCTGTAGTAGCAGCTTGTCCAAGTTGCTCTTTTTCAATAGAGGTTTGACAATTGCTGTTTTCAGGGCCTGGGAGAAAACACCTGACAAAAGGGACACGTTTATTATTTGTGTTAAATCAGATGTTATGACAGGCAAAGCTTTCTCAAGCTGTGGGTAAAACATCGAGACAGCAGGAAGAAGAGCTTAGTTGCTGTACGATTTCTTCTACAAGTTCTTGTAGTTTATTTGGTGAAATTGGGAAATTTTGTCGAAATCAGTTCTAGTTGGAGACAACTTTGGTTCTGCAGTTGATGTGGATGTGCTGACTGCCCCTCTGATCTTTTGGGTTTTTTCAGTAAAGAATTTAACAAATTCATTGCAGGCCCTGGTAGAGTGGAGTTCAGATGCTACAGTTACAGGAGGGTTTGTTAACCTGTCGACCGTGGCAAATAATGCACGAGCATTGTTCATGTTTTTGCTGATGATCTCAGAAAAGAAAGATTCCCTTGCATTTTTCAGTTGTAGGTTATATCTGTATAGTCTATCTTTATAGATAATATAGTGAATCTGGTGTCCAGTCTTTTGCCACCTGTGTTCAGCTTTTCGACACTCCTTTTTTCACTTCTGACTTGTGGAGCACTTCTCTACGGAGAGATTTTCTTCCCAGAAACAACTTTCACTTTAATTGGAGCAGTTGAATCAATGATGTCCGAGATTTTAGAATGAAAGTTATCTACCAGCTCATCTACAGTGTTACAGGGTAAAGTGGAGGTTGAAGAGTAAATCTGGTTAAAGGTTTCAGCAGCACCATCCTTAAAGATGCGTTTTCTTATCATGTCTCTTTGGCAAACTGAGTCATTGCAGATGATGCTTTCATAAATAACAGAAAAGTGGTCTGATAGGGCAACATCAGTTACAGACACCTTGGAAATGTTTAGACCCTTAGTGATGATCAAGTCCAAAATATGTCCCTGTTTGTGCGTTTGCTGTTTTACATGTTGAGTCAACGCAAAATTTCTAAGAGTGTCACATTGATCAATTGCACTTCTGTCTTCAGGATTGTCCATGTGAATGTTGAAGTCTCCCACAATAATTAAACAGTCATAATCAACACATATCACAGATAAAAGCTCATTAAAATCACTGAAAAAGCTTGTTTTGGACTTAGGAGGCCTGTAAATATACAAGAACATAGTTCAGACTGGGCTCTTTACCTAGAGAGCCAAATATTCAAATGAGTCAATTATGCCCAGAAAAACTTTTTTACACTCTAATAAATCTTTAAACAAAGTGGCCCCCCCTCCACCTTTTCTTTGCTGTCTGCTCTCACAAAGAAAATTGTAGTTCGGAGGCGTCGACTCTATCAGAATGGGAGTTTCATTAAATTCATGTAACCATGTTTCTGTTAAAAACATAACATCAACATCGTGGTCAGTAATGAAATCATTGATTAAAAATGATTTTCCTGACAGAGATCTAATGTTTAATAACGCCAGTTTATATGACTTAGTTGCTGATATTAACTCTGTGTCTGGTTGTACCTGACAGTTTATAGCTTTTTTGGATTGTTTATTACTGTCTCTTATCCTTTTGGCTTTGTTCTTTCTGTCACGTATAAGCACAGAGATTTTACAACAATCTCCTATTAGGGGCCCAAGTTTTTCCTGGACATGCTCATTTCTGATAGAGTTACCACTGGGGCCCATACTTTATCACAGAGAAGGGGTTTGAAGGTCCTGGTTAGGAGGAGATAGATTAGGAGGTGGTGGGGCTCTGTGGCATTTGGAAGATGTTGGTTTAGGAGCAGGGCCTCGGCCATGGGGGGTGTTGAATGGAGAAGATGTCAGAGCCATTTGGGTCCCGATTTTAAGAGCTCCTTTCATGTTATCAGGATCCAGTAAAGCAAAAAGCGGTCTCAGTGGGGAGATGGGAGAGTTCTGTGCGGTCTGGGTCGGGGTCTGGGATGAGGGGGTTTTACCAGGGGTGTCGGTCTTGGTCTGGGTTTTGGGGGAGGGGGATGTAACGGGGGGTCCACCTCTCCTGTGGATTTCGACGGGGAGACCTTTTGTGATGACCTCTCTTTCTCAGCCAACTGGCCGGTTGTTTCTGCTGGAGCTGTTGGAGGCAGCGTTATCATTGTTGTTGATACTCCATGTTCTCTGCTGAAGGTCAAAGCTGCTGGCGGATTATTTACTGAATAGAAGAGATTAGATGTGAGACGTCTGGCTCCTGGCTTGTTCAAACAGAAACCATCTTGCTTGAAGAGTTGTCTTTTTTCCAAAAAATATTAAAGTTGTCGATGAAGTTCACAGATGTGGTAGCACATGTTTTTTTCAACCACTTATTAATCATCAGAAGTCTCGAAAAAATCTCATCTCCACAGAAAATCGGTGCAAAGGGTCCGCTGAGAAACACCTTGACATTGAGACCTCCAACAATATTCAGAAGACGAGTGAAATCCTCCTTCAGTTCTTCTGATTTTTTCTTAGCAACGTCATCCATGGCTCAACAGTGTATAATAAGGTTTTCTAGAGACGGGCGCTTTTCTGTGATTGCCATAATATTCTCTGAGATATCGGACACCACGTTACTGGTACCAATCATAACGTCTGTGTTTTTCTTGTTGCAGAAGTTTTTATTACCATCCACAGCTGTGTTGCCCACTATTAGGGTTCTTGGTCCGGTGGGGCGCTTTTTCTCTGGCAACTTAGGAGAAGACTGTTTAGAATGAAGGTTGTTCTCAAACCTTTTATTGATCTCAGAAGATGGATCATTTTCCTGGTTTTCATTCTGTAGTGGGGCAAATCTGTTTTGGGGGGGAATTCCATTATTTCCAGCTGTCTCACTCCTATCTGTTGTTGTGTCAGCAGCTCCCAGTCGAAGTCTCCTTTTCCCAGGGGAAACAGGGGCATTTCTCTGTAATTCTGGCCATTCTAAAATATGTAATTGCTGAGATCTTCCAGTGAGTCGTCCACCTTGATTTTTTGGGCATGCTCCTAAAACATGCCAGGGGGGTCTGCTGGTAGGTTTATTCTCAGGGTTCTGATTGCCAGCTGAGTCGTTGAGCTGGCTGTCACTGTTTGGGATCACAGGCAGAGTTAAATCATCGCTGTACCCCATATTCACCTCCACATTCACTTCTAGTCGATTGATTTTCATCTCCAAAACAGCCAATTTCTGTAAAAGTTTGTCGAAGTCCTCTGTGGTTAAGGAAGGCATCTTGTGCTGATTAGCTGGCGTCAACTTGTCCTTTCGGGTTCGATTATAAAAACATCAAAATCCTTTAGAAAAAAAAAAAAATAATAATCCTTGGGAGTCGCTGGTAAGAAGTAGTTTTAGCCCAATATTTCCGTAATTTTGGCTAAGAGATAAAAAGGTAGGAGTAAAAGAATGCAAGCAAGCAGGGAGCTTAGGGGAAAAGCGTCTGAGCAGGCAGAGAGGCGGAAGCAGAGTGGCTCAATTAGTAAATGATTACAGTACCAATCATCATGGAGATTATTCTGTGAAACAGATAAAATGTTGCATGATAACAATAATGTCTAATGTTGACCAGGATTGTCACTTGCTTCAACTCAAGCCTCAAATCTGAACTTGATTTAAGTCCCTCAAATTTGTCCCCTCACAGACTTCTTTTGCTTTTGTCCCTTTTTACACTTAAATGTTTCAGGTCATAAAAACAAATTTTATTATCAAAGAAAGATAACCATAGTAAAGTATTTATTAAGGTAGACGTTATCCAACTCAATTTAGCCCTGTTTAAAAAAGTAACTGCGTATTGTTACATCATAAATAAATTATAATTACCCACATTGTTGGAAAATTGTGCTCTATTTCAATACGTGAGAGTGGCCAGTCTACTAAAATCCCTGCAAGAGCACTTCAGTAACTCATCCAGGCAGTCTCAAGAGAACCCAGAACAACATGAAAAGAAATGTGGGTCACAGTTGCCTCAATTAAAAGCCTCTTTAACAAAACATTTCCATTATAAAAAGGCAAAGACAAGCTTCCTCTGAGGTCCCTCTGGCCATTCATAAAACACAAGTAAAAACTGTGATATCCTGCACAGCTGTGAGTTTTCAAAAAAGAAGCTGGCAGTGCGGGACGTCAGCAGGTGTGGTGCAGCATTCATGTCAGTACTAAGCATAAAGTCTGCACTGGGAATCTCCCCTCACCATTGTTTTCAAAAGAAAAAAGCATTGACGAACTAAGTGCAGTGATTTTGTTGTTGATCTAGCAAATGCTTTAGATTGAATAATAAATTTGACGTTCTTGCTCCTCTCATTGGAAATTATTTCTAGGTCTTCTTTACGCCTTTAAATCCTGTTGCTGGCTGGCTGCACAAACCCTTGACCCACCAAGTCATCTGATGCGGGATGGTGACTACCTTGCTTGACTAATCAGGGGTGTAACTTCTACCACCTCACCAAATAGGTCCTTTCCCAGGACACATTGACACAACAAAAAAATGATTTAATCCCCCAAAGGGGCTCTTCCTTGTTAAACAACAAGGAAGAGCCTGAACAAAAATAGAATTTATGGAAGAGTTCCAAAGCAAAAAGCATGGTTAAGGACTCAATACCTTTTAGAGTATTCTACAATCTTTCATTAAATGAGAACAAGTACAAAAACAAAGCTGACAGAATCATCATGCAGTTAAGTCATGTATTCTGGTAACTCTTACAGGTAATTAATTTACCATAAAAATAACATGATATATATCAAAGAAAAGGAGGCAAAAATCATCCATGTCTCAGTTATCAAAGTTGTATTAACAAGTAAAACACTTTTAAAAGCCTGATTTATGCTGAAATTGCTCTTCACCCAAAGATCTTCCTGATAGAACAATAACTTTATTTGAAATAATACTTAAAAAAAAAAAAAATGTATTAATTATTTTTTTCTTACCATGTCCTGTGCGGCAGAGTAGCACTCAGAATTATTGTCTGAGTGCCAAGAAGAAGCCCAACAGATTTACTTTCACAAGTAGAGAACTACGGCTGACACTTTAATGCTCTGCTTGATATTTATAAAAGAAACTTTATTAGAAACTGCTTTGGGATTATTTCACTTGCAATGGAGATGGAAACGAAAAGGGAACAAAAAGAAGCAAGAAAGAGAGAGAGGTGTGGCAAAAAAAGGAAAAGGGAGAGGAGAAACGAATAGAGGAGAGAAAGAAGGGTGAAGAGACTACAACATAACACCCTAGAAGACTGCTTCTACACCTGCAGAAACATATATAACAGCATTCCTACCGTAAAGCCCATGGTAATAATGAATGCAAGATGTATTAGTGGTATTAGTGGTAAGTGCGGCTCAATATAGAACACCTGTGTATCTGTTAACAGCTGAATCTAAACACCTTTGGGTGTAAGTGTGAGCGCGCTTGTGTGTATAAGGTTTCTCCTTAAAAATATGCAATAGCTAGTGTGAGGAGCCACAGACCTGAACCCCTAGACCCCAGACAGACATGGAGGAGATCTGAGCCACAGACATCCAAAGGGCCCCCAGAGCACGGGAACCCTGGGAGGACCACCACCGGGACTACCGCAACCCCCCCAGAGAAGAGCAGAGGAGATCCTTAGGGGAACCACCTAGCAGCCACAGTGTAGAAGCCCCAGGGAGCTACAGTGACGAGCCTACAAGCCTCGCCAGCATCCATCTACACCGGAGCAGGTCCAGTCATAGACCCGAGACCCTGGGTCACATCATTCCCCAAGCAGAGGCCCGACAGAGCCAAAAGGCCCCCCATATGTCCTCCAACCCAGCACCGCAACGCAACCACGACCTGGCCACCGGAGCAACAAAACACACCAACACCTAGGTAGCCAATAAGCCACACCCGACCCAAAACAGCAGACTCACCCACCCACCAGGACCACCCAGCAGACAAGCAAATCCCACCCCAGTACAAGGCCGAAAAGCCCGATGCAACCACTAAGCTCAGCAACCAGCACACATACACGATGGCCAGAGATGCACTGCACAGGACCGCCTCCCCACTACCACAGCATGCCATACAGAGGAAGTCATAAGGCAGCAAAGAGCAACCAAAGCAAGAGCAGAGCACAAAGCCCCCACCAGCCTCCCAAAAATATGTCCCTCTCATGAAAATTCCCCCCCCTTCAAAAAGAAGACCCACAGTTTTCAAACCCTAGAAAACAAATGCCCGACACCCATACACCAGCCAGAAGTAGCCACGCGAGTGAACCCACACTGAAGCCCACAAATGGCAGAGAGCTCACAGAGCCAAAACCCACCGAGAAGCCAAGACGAGAACAACTCCGGCCAGCCTGCCCGCCCAAACCATGCAGACCAATCTGACCCCTCCTCCAGACAGAATTGGAACCGAGAACTGTCAAGAACCTGAAAACAAGACAAGGAACCAGAATCCAAACTGGAACCACCCAGATCTGCCTATCCCCACCCAAGGCCAATTACCCACCCCCACCCCAGAAGAAAACCTACACCCACCCCAACATTTGAACAACTCCCAAAACACATAAGACATTAGAAACCCAGGTTTACTTCGCCCCACCCCCTCCTACAGACCCTCCGCCCCACCGGTAGAATGCACTCCTTAAAGGTGAGAGCACCTACAATGAGGTGGTACCTCCCTGCCTTTTTAGGAGGCCTGAAAGCCCACCAATGCACCGAAGGCCCCTTGGTCAGTGTGGGGCATCAGGGCCGGGCACCACTGCATGCACCAGCCCAAAACCCAGGGGACATATCCGCCAGGACCCAAGCTCCCCAGGCCCAGCCAGGACTCCAGGCGACACACACCAGGAACCCTGGGCCCTTGAGCCCACCCCAGACCTACCCAGGAGCAGCACTCCGATCAGACCAGCAACCTATGTCCGCCGGCACAGGTCCCCCAAACGCATTGCATGCAGCCACCAGATGTTAACCAGAGAGCCACCAAAGCCCCACCCCAGTGGGGGGCACAGCCTTTGGCGCCAGGCCCCCCAGCGACCCCAACCCATGGACAGCACAGATGCCCCAAACCCAGACACGCCCCGATATCTGCAACAACGCCCTGGCTGTCTCCAGACTTATGTAATCTAACAAAGGTTTCTATACTGGTTAAAACTAAGAACATTTTTATTTTTCCAATTCATGAGGATAGTTTCCTTAGCGATACATAAGGCAGTGAAAACCATGTGAAAAAATACTTTTACAGTTATGACAAACTCATGTCAAATTCAACTGATTCAACACAGTAATAACAACTTTCTGACGGCATGAGATCTATCTATCTACACTCACCGGCCACTTTATTAGGTACACCTGTCCAACCACTCGTTAACGCAAATTTCTAATCAGCCAATCACATGACAGCAACTCAATGCATTTAGGTATGTAGACATGGTCAAGACGATCTGCTGCAGTTCAAACCGAGCATCAGAATGGGGAAGAAAGGTGATTTAAGTGACTTTGAATGTGGCAAGGTTGTTGGTGCCAGACGGGCTGATCTGAGTATTTCAGAAACTGCTGATTTACTGGGATTTTCATGCACTACCATCACTAGGGTTTACAGAGAATGGTCCGAAAAAGAGAAAATATCCAGTGAGTGGCGGTTCTGTGGGCACAAATGCCTTGTTGATGCCAGAGGTCAGCGGAGAATGGCCAGACTACTTTGAGCTGATAGAAAGGCAACAGTAACTCAAATAACCACTCGTTACAACAAGGCATGCAGAAGAGCATCTCTGAATGCACAACACGTCGACCGGGGCGGATGGGAAAAGAAAAGCAGAAGACCACCCCGGGGTGCCCACCCCCTGTCAGCTAAGAACAGGAAATGAGGCTACAATTCGCACAGGCTCACCAAATTGGACAATAGAAGATTGAAAACGTTGCCTGGTCTGATGAGTCTCGGTTTCTGCTGCGACATTCGGATGGTCGGGTCAAAATTTGGCGTCAAAAACATGAAAGCATGGATCCATCCCTCCCTTGTATACAACGGTTCACACTGGTGGGCGGTTTTGGGGGTTTTGGGGGTTTTTTTTTGGGCACACTTTGGCCCTTAGTACCAATTTGAGCATCGTTTTCAACGCCACAGCCACCCGAGTATTGTTGCTGACCATGTCCATCCGTTTATGCCCACAGGGGCCCCATCTTCTGATGGTTACTTCCAGCAGGATAACGCACCATGTCATAAAGCATAAATCATCTCAGACGGGTTTTCTTGAACATGACAATGAGTTCATGTACTCAAATGGCCTCCAACCCCAGATCTCAATTTAAAATAGAGCCCTTTTGGGTGTGGTGGCGGGGATTCCCATCATGAATGTGCAGCCGACAAATCTGCAGCACCTGTGTGATGCTATCATGTCAATATGGACCAAACTCTCTGAGGAATATTTCCAGTACCTTGTTGAATCTATGCCACGAAGGATTAAGGCAGTTCTGAAGGCAAAAGGGGGTCCAACTCGGTACTAGCAAGGTGTGCCTAATAAAGTGGCCGGTGATTGTATAGTGCTATTTAAAAGTAGAATATTGTACATCAGAGATCAGTTATTTACTTGTTATATTTAAATCTTGTAATCTACAGTATTTATTAATTTGCAGGGACTTCCTAAACCTTTCCATTGAGTGATTTATATCATACATTTAAAAATGGCTTATAGGTATCAAGTTTTTGAAAAAATATCATATTGTATAATATCTAACTCGTATAGAAATCAAATGTAACACAACCCACTGTTACCAAGTGTCATACATAGTCATACATATTTAAGTGTCAGATTTATAAGTGTCAGACAGTCATACATATTTTTAGAAATTAATTATTTTTAAAAATGTGAATGACCCTGCATAATAAACACTGTTCACTGATAAAGTTCAACAAATACAAAAAATAGAATACCCTGAATTTTAGTGATAAGAATATTGAAAATTACAACATGAATAAATATAAAGGTTTTACACATTTTTCATAAATCCTGCATCAGAAGTTTGACAAAATTAATGAATAGAAATCCACACACATAGAAATGCCACTACAGAAAAAGAGAAATTTGACTCTGTAAAAAATTTAAGAACAAAACATCCAGTTTAATGGTATTAATTTTCCCTTTGGTAAAAAGTAAATTTAGGGGATTTTAAAAACCCCTAAAATAACAGAACCTTTTTTTAAACGGGTTTAGGCCTTATAAAAAGAAACTTGCTAAAGTATTCCCATTATACAAAAATGTACATCAGTGTTTTAACTACAGACCTAAATCCCTGCTACCACAGTTCTCAAAGGTATTGGAAAAACTGTTTAATAATAGATTGAAAACATTTTTAAAAAAGCATAAGTTAATCAATAAAAGTCAACATGGTTTCAAATGAAAACAATCAAAAAATTAGCCATACTTGAAGCTATGGAGGAAATTACTGTGACTGGCAATAAGAAAATTGCTGTTGCTCTATTGTTAACATCAACAAAGCTTTAGACACAATAAATAATGATTTACTGAATATTAAAATAGTACATGAAAACAATTTCCTTGGTATAATTAATGATGACAAACTAAAATGGAAAGCTCACATCAAACAAACATAAGACAATAAATAAGAACAATGAAATAATGAAGAATCCTTCAGATATTTTAATATCTAACCAAATATACTGTTTATTCAGAACTCATTAGACTCTCCGAAACCTTGTTTGAAAATGTCTTCTGTTGTTCGGCTTTCTTTCTAGCTCTGAGGCAAAGAGATTAAAAGGGTTTGATCTGGGATCTTGCGAGAATAAAAGTACAGTTAATTATCCCTTTCTCTGTTACGGTACCCTCAGCACATATTACCATTAAAACAAACCTGGTGTCACTCTGAGGAAGAAATTATGCCTCTTTTCCACTGGCTCTTTTTAGGCAGCCTGGTTCCACTCTACTTCGTCTTGCTATGCTCGGCAAAGAACCTGTCGTGTTTCCATTCAGTGCACTGTGCCACTATTTTTTTATGTGGTCTGTGCACCAGAATAGCACTCAGAATTGTTGTCTGAGTGCCAAGAAAAAGCACAATAGTTTTACTTTTACAAGTTGAACATTTCAACTTTCGCTATAATGGTCCACTTTATTTAAATAAAAAACGAATTAGAAATTTCTTTAGGACTATTCCGAATGCAATGGACACGGAGATGGAAACGAAAAGGAGAAAAAAGGGAGAAAGAAAGGGAGAAAGGTGGGACAAAAAGTCAAAAGGGAGAGGGGATAATAATAGAGGTGAGAAAGAATAGAGATTCTGCTTCTCGCCTGCACAAAGAGAGAGACAAAGAGGAAAAAAAACCCACAGGAACAAACAACAAATGCATATATAACAAGAACGTTACTGAAAAGTACACGGAACTAATGCAGGATGTGTTAAACACCTGAATCCAAACACCTGTAGATGTATGTGTGAGGGCGCTGGTGTATTTAACATTTCTCTATAAGAATATTCAATACAATGATGTGAGGAGGCACAGACTGCCCCCCAGGACCCAAGGTGGACGAAGACATTCAAAGCCCGAATCCGAACGACCTCGGCCCAGACTCCCCATCCTGACCCCAGGCCCCCATCGACCCTCGACCTCATCTAGAGACGGGGCCACAAATAAACAAAAACAAAACCAACCTTCTCTCTTTTATCCTTCAGGCATGGTTTATGATTTGTAAGTAGTAAAATTATACTTCGATTTGACTCTGGCCATTAATATTATTGTAATTGCTCTTGAGTTGTATTTTCCCAACTTTTCCCACTACCTCTTCAAAAACCTTCTAATTTCTCCTCGTCCTCTGGGCAATCAGTGAAAAGCAGTGTGTTCATGTCACATGTAGTACCTATTCAGCCCTGTACCTGCTTTGAGCAGGGACGAAAAAAACTAGATGACTGTACAGAAATAAACAGTAATGGAAATGCTTGCAAAGCGAGCTGAGTTTAATGGAGCTGGGCGAAATAGAGTCAATGGAAGCCTCAGTACAGCTTCCCAGCTGCAAAGTACAGGGGCGGCAGCATCATGTGTGTGTGTTTTGGAACAGGAGGGACTGGTGAACTTCACAAAATAGATGGCATCATGAGGAAAGAATATCATGTGTTAAATATTGAAGCAAGAATGCAAGACAACAGCCAGGAAGCCAAAGCTTAAGGACATTTAGGTCTTCCAAATAAAAAATGAGCCTAAGCATACAACAAAATCAGTTACAAAGTGGGTAAGTCCAACAAAAATCTATGTTTTGGAGTGGCCATCACAAGTCCTTATGTCAGTCCCACAGACAATTTGTGGGCAGAGCTGAACAGGTGTGTAAGTAAGGTGGGCTACAAAGCTGACTCAGTTACACCAGTTTTGTCAGGAGGAATGGGCCAAAATTCCTGTAAAATATTGTATGAAGCTTGGAGAAGAAGACCCAAAATGTTTGCACTGGATCAGTGCTTCTGTGTTCTTTTGTTTGTAAGCTCTGTCTAAAACCTCCAGTCAGTGGCAGTGGATGGCCGCTCACACGGAGCCTGGTTCTGCTGGAGGTTTCTTGCTGTTAAAGGGGAATTTTCCTCTTAACTGTTGCTACATGCATGCTCAGTATGAGGGATTGCTGCAAAGTCAATGCAAGTGACTGTCCACTGTCTCTACATGCTCTTCCAGGTGGAGTGAATGCTGCAAGTCACTGACTGGATGCAATCTGCTGGGTTTCCTTAGATAGAATTACTTTTTAACCATTTGAATAATAAACTAAATTCCAAGGCATTGTTTGATAACAGAATTAATTTGGAATGTATGTTTTAATCTGTCTTTATCAGTCTGTATGATTGGATGGAATTCACTTTTTACTGTAAAGTGCCTTGTGGTGAACAACATGTGGTGAATTGTTGCCATAAACAAACTGAATTAAATGGAAAGAAAAAGGTTATGTGTGTTTTTATACAGTGTATGTAAACATCTGGTTTCAACTGTATGCCAGTTTACAGGAACCAGGTTTTATAGGATGTCTGGCCACATTATAATAGTTTTTTTCTCAAAAACAGGTCTCTTAAATCCAAGATGGCATTTGTCTATTAGTTTAAGTAAAAAAAAATCCAACTTCAGAAGGAACCTCCATTTTTCTGAGGAAAAATCTAATGAAATTCAGCCCTTTTTGCTTTAGAAAGAGCAGAGATTAGATCAAAAGCATAATTCAGGGACTATGCTGACATTCGTAATGAGATGCTGATTTTAGTAAAGTAAAGACATCAAATGTATTTACAAAGGCCAGTGTAAATGCAGTATAGTCTAGTTTTTACAAGTAAAAGAATGATGAAAGACATGCAGGTGGAAAGTTTACTAGATAAAAAGTTAGAAAGAGTAACTAATTAACACATTTATTTCAATAAACTGAACTCAGAAACAACGATAAAAAAAGAGACACTTTTTCTGGTATTATTTCATCCTAACGCCTTCTTCTCATTCATGCAGGGAATCCAGGAAGGTTGGGGTATTAGAGTTGGATCGAGAAGGAATATGTCCGAAGGCTGTTTTAAGAAAGACAGAGTGGTGGGTGAGTTGTCCTCATTTCAATTTCAAACTGATCCTCCAAGTGTCCCACTGAGCATAATTTCCTCCCCTCCATCTTTGTCTGCCACTGCTGCCATGTAAACAAAGAGCTGAGATGAGAAGGGCAGGGAAACTGAGACAAAGCAGGAGAGATGTGAACGGGACGTGGGTGGGCACCATTAACTTCACCAATTCTTAGCTTAATAAAGATAAATCAGGTTTCTGAAGAAGACCTTGGTCAAAAATGTTTAGTTACCTTAATACCAATGTCCATGTTTCTGCTTTTTCATCCATTTCGCTCACATATCTCTCCTAATTCTTGTGTTAACGATTACCCACTTTCTATTTTAATAAGAAGTTGGGTAAAATGTTGATCAGCTGAGCTCTAAGGTTGTTTGGCTGGGGATCGACGCTCATTCCAAGGCTCTATTATAAGGTAATAATTATTTTCACAATCCACCAGGGCAGTACTTTTTAAACAGACATGCTCACAGCCACCTGATTTAACCCCAATTAAAGCAGAACAGAGTGGTGTGATTTGACTCTGGCTTTGCTTCCTGGGTGGCATTATAAGAATGTGGTAGATGGTGTGACTAGTGTCTGCAGGAGCAGTTTCCACTTTGTGTGTAGGAATGCGTACCATGTCAAGTTGCAGGCAGCAGCTGCACAGAAGGGAAACTTTAGTCCCTTAACTGCTTTTTTAACTCTGCAGCGTTTTAGCATTGCAGACATACAGATAACATCCTAATCTAAACACACATCTAATGATTGCTTATATGTTAATTCTGAGATTTTAACAATTCATGTAGGCAGTACTTATTTTGGCTCAGGAGATGAGCATCGTTCCTTTGTTAGTTTTTGTTTTTTCTGCCTATGCGCATTCCCGCCAAACTACTTCAATTTATTAGTTTCCTTGATAAGTAATATAGATACTGGACCTGGTCCGGACAAACACCAGACATAAATAGAAAGCATCCTCTCATTCCCACTACTCGCACTTCTTTAATGCTCAATTCAACATACAAGCACATGTAAACCGAGGTTTCCCAGCACCATCAGTGGCTTTGATGGCATATACATTGTGAACAGTCCTTTTTCCAGGTGGGATCATTACACAGTAGGCATGGGCGGCCATGAGATTTTCACAGTAGGATTACTGTGAGCAAAAATACTATGGTTTTATGGTATCACAAAATTTAAAAATTTATTTTAGAACAAAACAGCCAGGCCATGGGGTGCCTCATTATATGGCGCCATGTATGGCATACCATATACGGCATATAAGGCTGGATGCATTGAAACAACTGTCTGGGATATGATTCCCAACCCTAGGCCATTTACAATTGTAACACTACTACTGCTAAAATAATATTGATCATTACAGATATAATAATGTTGTCTATGATATTTATTTATTGTAAAGAGTCTGATGAAGTTTCAGTGAGTGTCAGCTAAAACAGTAGGTCATTTTAAGACTTTTTCTTGTTTTTAAAGATGTAGACTGTTGTGCAAGACTAAAGCAAAATATGGAATGAGTAGAATTATATATGTTCTTATTGCTCAGAAAGGTAATGCCTATTGCAATTCTGCTACTCATGGAGTAACACTGAAAGGTAATATTAGCTGGCAAATACGCTGGGCCTGCTTACTTACCTAGCCTTCTCTCGTACTGAGATAGACTTTTGCCATACCAGTTTTACTTTCAAAAGAGTATTACCTTAATAACAGTAATGGGCAGCATCCTTTAGTTTCCACACTATAACTTTCCACCAAAGCTGGGACAGTCAACTGACTAAATAAATGAAGTAAAAGATGGCTCTTGGTAAAAGCCCTTATGTGAGTTCTTAGCAGCATAAGGACTGCAATTTGTTTGTAATTTTCAGCCCTAAGAGCTTTAGTTTGATGCATTACTAGGTACATACTGATAAAAGGGTTTCTGCACATGTAATTAGGTGACTATGGAGCAACTTACAAAAATAAGTAATTCTTTGAAAACAACATCTGCCAAATTGCACAAGCAGATATATTTTTAATTCTAACAAAGGTTCAGCTGACCAACAATGAGGAGCATTGACAAGTTTGGTCAAGTATTTCATTCTTTTATGCAGAAAGCCTTGTAAAAATAAATGAGCTCAGCAGTGTGACCTTTTCAAAGCAGCAAAATGACAGAGCAGCATTTTAATGCCTTATCCTAATTAGTGAATGTCAGGTTATAAACCGTCCCTGTGACTTTGAAGAAATGGAAATGGCATTACCTGGTTAAGACAAAATAGATGCCAACTTTTTTCTCTAAGGGAATGGGGATTCTTTTATTAACTCTTATGTAACTTTAATGAAGGTGCTGGCACTAATAACTGGAGAAAATCTACAGTTTAGATTTTAAAAAAGGGTTTTAAAAAATTGTTTTACGATATGATGGCATGACTTAATGAACTGTCTTTTCCTTGAGCAGGAATGTGATGAGCATTACTTGTAAAGAGTATTCATACAATACAAGTTCTATGATAAACTATATACAATGTTTATAAATGGGGGAATAAATAAATGAATTATGACAGAATTTAATATTAATCATCTAAAGATGTATCTTCACCACATTATGGGTGTATACTATAAATTTGCGTATACTATAAATAAATTCCATGTGCAATGAGTGGCCGTGTTGCGTGCGATTTTCAAAGATTGCGCGTGCTATGGATAGCAGCTGCAAAACAGGTGCAGACCACCTTAAATGAGGAAATTGCATGTGCTACTGGCTGGAACAAGAGGAAAAGCAAACAGATCCTGAAATTGTTACGCTCTATCATTATAAATGATCCAGTTGCTGAATTTTTCTTTCTGTTCCGTTCGGTCCCTGCTTTTCTGGAATGTTACAGTTAGTTAACTTTTGTTGTGCTACTCACAGCAGGTTTGTCATCTGCACCGACGAAATTATTTCTCTTATCTTGCTCGACATAACTCGCAACAAATTGGCCAATCAATATTAACAATATAAAAGACAAATATGTGTGTTAATTAATTTGTCTCCCTTGATCTTTCAATTCTTTTCGGAGACTCAGGTTCTGGTGTTTTTTTGAGAGTATATGTTTGAAGAGTTAACCAGCCACAATATTTAAGCCTCTACGTAATATTAGCAACATAAAAATAGATTGTTGTAGGAGTTGGCAATCTGTATGTTATAGCTTTGCTAATTTTAAAACATAGCGTCACATGACAAAAAAGTTAAATCGAACATTTATGTACGTAAAAATAAATTATTTTCCAATGATTTTACTAAATTTGTTTTGTTTGTTTTGCCAATTTTTTAATGATATACAACATGTTTAATTGTTTAAATTGTTTTTTGGTGACACAAAATACTTTTTTAACTGCAAAAAAAACCCCTCCCCTGGCATATGTTCACATTTATACAACATAATCAAACTGATCCAGCTCCGATTGCCCTACAATGACACGACATTACTGTCAATAAAGCTGTGTGTTTTATTTAGTGACAAGGTTAAAGCATACGCTGTCTTTGTCACCACATGGAAAAGCTGCCTTAAAATGGTGATCCAGTTTGCAAATGAAGGATTTAATCTGCCTTATAATGCCTTTAGTTCTTTCCTATTAATTATATTATCAACATTAAAGCACAGTGGGTCTTTTGCATGATGTGCGATTACAGGCTGTGTGCGCTTGACCCGTTATATGCGCATTTTGCCATGATCAGGTATGTGCGCATTCAGCAGATGATCACTGACAGCGATGTTACGCTGGAATGATGTTACAAGGAGTTTTACCATAGGAGAAATATCATGGCTTTTGTTTGTGATTGGCTCCAAATCAGAGCTTAGATAATCTTACATAGAATCCTCTATTCTCATCTATTTTTAATATTTTTATTTTTGACAGCCCAAATCTGTTGGCACATGTACAGAAGATTATCTCTCCCTGTCATCTGTCTTTCTATCTATCCCTCTTTCTGACAGCAGAAATTTTTGCGTCCCAGTTAGCACCTGCATTTCAAACGTGCTAAATCCGCACACAAAAATTGCGCCCGCAAACCTTTTCAGGCTTTCAAAATCGCATTGCGACTGTTAAGGGATGAAATGTGAATATACTCCTCCCATGAATTTGCATGTTTGGATCATTATCATTATCATATATTTTGCATATTCATGAAGGCAGACACACTAAAAAGTTTGCGCCCACAGTTTCATTGATTTTGCACACGCAATCCAATTACCACCTCGTTTGTAGATCAGCGTTGCGGACGCAAAGAGGTTTGCGTGCGGTTTTGTACACACAAACCTTTTGAAGATCAGGCCCTATTTAAGATTTGCCACTTAAAGGGGGCATATTGTTTTAAATCCTTACTTTTCACATATAAATCATTCCGTTGTGGTTTCACATAAAGTGGAACTACAGTGCTTTGATCTGAATTTCTTGTTATTGTAGCTCCACAGGTTCCCCCTTTTCCTGTTCTGAGGTGCGTCTGAGAGCAACTCGATTTAGTGCAGTCTCTTTAAATGCTGTTGAGGCACTTAACACCCCACCCCCTCCAGGTCGTAAAGCATTCCGCTCCACCCTGTTTGGCTTCTTTTTTGTAGTTTGATAGCAGTGATAGAATTAACTAGAGGCGCAGAAACTTTTAATTCCCAAATTGATTAATGGAATGGATCCAGCTGGTCCTGAATATGCTAGAAAGCCTCAGGACCGGTTAGAGATGGCACATGCGTTTGCTCGGCGACAACAGGAGCAGGCTGGGGTGCGTCAAAAACGGAACTATGATTCAAAGGCTAAGGGTGGACACTTTGCGCCAGGGGAGCTGGTCTGGGTTTATAACCCTAGGAGGAAGAAGGGCCGCTGTCCAAAGATGGACAGTCAGTGGGTGGGTCCCTGCCGAGTGTTGGAGCGCATGGGGGAGGTAGTTTACAGAGTGCAGATGCTGCAGAACATGAGGACACTAGCACTGCACAGGGACAGGTTAGCCCCGTATCAGGGCAGAGCGACAACCCACCCCACAGTAGCTCATGTGCCTGGGCCACTTCTATCGCCACCGTCCTCCCCAGGAGCCCTACCGCTGACACAGTCTGATATGTCTGTAGTGCAGCCTGTTGAGCCACGGCAGGCACGCCCACGGCGGACAAGGAGGGCCCCCAGGCGGTTTGATGACTTTGTTTGTTCCCTCGGGGGCGAGGAACTTTGTGGTGGGGGGGTAGTGTAACGACTGTGTTTTAGGGTTCTGTTCGGGGTTCATGTTGTTGTTATGTGTAATGTTCTCATAGTTGCCATATTTTTTATGTATGCCTCTGCTGACTTACGCTGCGTTTGTGGTGCTGGTCATGTGGGCGGGGAAACCACCGAGGGGTAGAGAGAGGGCGGGATTCGAAAAAAGGAGTAGGGAAGTAGGCAGCCTAGAGACTGGCAGTTAGTACTGTTGTGTTTGAATAAAAAACCCAGTTCAACAGAACACCGTGTCGGCATCATTACAGTATATCCAGCCAAGACTAACTCACACTAATTCCTCCTTCTGATTAAAAGCAAACAGAACTATTACTAGAACTAGAACTATTACAGAGAATAACATAACCCTCGAAGCCAGATGCTTATACTCCTAGCAGAGACAAAGGCAGAAAATCCTGTGTTTCACTGCGGGGTAGCTTTTTTTCTAAGATTCACATATCCCCATGTTGTCTACACCCAGGAATAAATGCACTTTATGCAGTGGATAAATGATGTGAACCTGCTCCCCATGTGGCTGTGCTGAGGGAGCAGTGTGACATTTAAGAGGAAGTGCAGAAACGGATGAATCGAAGCAAGAGACAGATGGATGACAGACAGGGATCGTAGGAGAGGCTGCACTCTAATGGTGCCTGTTATATGGATCCTGTAATCATCATCAGTTAGACACTGAAGTTTGATCAATACATGCAGGCACATTGTGGGGTGACAAACAGGAACGAGCTTCCGGGAAGCACAGGAGACACATTGCGTGGTCCAAGACAATAAGTCAAGACAAAGCAGAGAAACTGTCAAATGAACAGAAATGAAGGAACATTTAAAGTGTGAACAGAACATTTTGCAGAAGAGTGGGTGTAATGAAGCCCTGGAGACAAGAAAACCAAGTGTTTTAATGCATTCAGACCTGACGTTGTTTTTAACGAAACCCTAACTGCTGGAAGGCTATTTCAAAGCATTCATTCTTGTCACTGTCCACCAAAAGTGAGCACATTTCTAGTGAGAACGACTACTAGTGCTACTACTACTACTGTTACTACTATTACTACTACTACTATTGCTAATAATGTGAATATCAATAATATTAACAATAATGATTATGTTGATACATTTGCTGTTAGTTCCCTTTTAGGAAATTAACTTCGGCCAGTAATTAATTTCTGCAACTTTCACAAATTTCAACTGAACTGTGATAATACTGATAACCATGATGAATTTGCACCCAATAATAGATTGTAAATTTTCATTGTTACATGCCTAGTTCCAAATAGGTGCAACAACACACCATCATTCTTCAGTAAACGATAGGCCCACGTTCAGCTAACCTGAAGCTTGGAACACGTCAGGACTAAAGGAAGAATTAACTTTTTTATTTGTCAAAAATTCACAAAAACAGGTTTTAAAAACAGTTCATCACAAAATATAAGCAAATGACAATATGCAAGTAATTACATGGGCAAAGACATGACAACAAGTCTCCCCGTCTGTTTGTTTACATGGCCTACTTACCTCTAGTCGCAGGTATTCACTCTGGTCCCTTGACACCAGACTGACAATGACGCTGCTGTGTTTACGGGTTCGAATGAGCACTTGGATCCATGTTCTTCGGGGAGGCAGCATGGACGCCAGCTGGTAATGCACATGGCTGTGCCCATCAAAGGAATACTCTGGGACCTCTGGAATACAAAAAAACTCAAATTAGACAGATACTGAATAATCCAGATGATCACTATAATCTCCGCAACTCAGTTTAATTCCACTTTTATTCGGTTTTCTGAATGGATTTTGCATGCAAAGCAGAATCAACCCAACCGATTGAAAATGTTTTCAAACTTCTTGTTTAAGCAATGAAAAAAATTCCTCTGTCAATTAACTTTAAAAGTCTTTGTATTTTTCTCCATGTATTTAAGTCTGACAAAGATGAGTACTGTAAAAGATCCAGTTTAAGGGCAGAGCCATACCAACCCTTTACTTTCTTGTTCAGTGCTGAATTTGCAGCATGAAAAATCCATCCAACCAACCATCCATCCATCCATCCATCCATCCATCCATCCATCCATCCATCCATCCATCCATCCCATCCATCCATCCATCCATCCATCCATCCATCCATCCATCCATCCATCCATCCATCCATCCATCCATCCATCATCCATCCCATCCATCCCATCCATCCATCCATCCATCCATCCATCCATCCATCCATCCATCCATCCCATCCATCCATCCATCCATCCATCCATCCACTTATTTCACTTATTCAAGATCAGGTCACAAGGGGTAATGGGGTAAAGAGGGAAATCCAGATGCCCCCCTCCCCAGTTAGACCCTCTAACAAAGGCAGGTGTGTCCCACTAGAAGGCATCAAGATCACATGGCAGAACTGACTCCTTCTGTTGTAAAGAAGCAGCAGCTCTTTTTCAAACCAGCCACTAAAAAAAGTAAACTCATATCAAGTGATTGCATCCAAAAAAAAGAGTAAATTCAGAGCTTTGGATTTTGACTAATCTCTTTCTTCGCTGCAGCAGACTAGAGCAACACATACATTACTGCTGAGATGAGGCCCCAATATGGGTATCCATCTCCTGGTCCATTCTACCATCACTCACACAAAAATACTGGATATGCTCCACTTGAGGCAGAGACTGACTCCGCGTCAAAAGGAAGTAGAGATCTATGTACATAGAATTTGTAAATTCAGTGTAATTAATTCTATTTTCTTTTGTGTAATAATGCCTTGTTGATTGGAAAGTGTTACAGTTAAGAAAACAGTAACGTTTATGATGGTGATTACGAAAACAAAGCAAATTAACAGTAGGCATAAATCTCCAAAGACATAGAATCGGGATGTGGAATTGTGTGCAAAGAGTCTAAAACCTGATTAGTCAAAAACAAATGCTTCCTTTTAATGTTGCCTTCTTCTCTGTCTGTCCAAATTTAAGCCAGAGTAAACAACACTTTTCTCTCTTCCAAAGAGGGTCTCTTACTGGTTGCCAAAACTCCGCCATGTGACCTGCTTGGCAGAATTACAAGGCAAGTCATCACATGAATAGCAAGAGTGCTTAACTGCTGTTTATCATTCAGCTATTCATCTTTTCACTCATTAAATCAATGAAGATGTGATGTTTGCCCCATTGTTGGCTGCAATTGCTGCTCACATTGTTGCAGAAAGTCCTTATTGGCTGCTGCCTTCAAACAGACAACATGAAAAAAATAGCAGGATGTGTTTAGGTTCTTGGTCTAGTGTTATTTATATGACAACAATGTGTGCTCTATACTGAGGCATTTGAGAAGGCCCTGTCAATTAGTGTCATTCTGAGGCAGCGGAAGAGAGGACTGAGAAGCCTGGCACAGTGTGCTGCGGTCAGCGGAAAGCATCAGTCATCAGTACACTCCTCAAGCTGGGATGTGTGCAGTACCGGACCAGGATCATTAAACATCCCATTTCATTCCAACAGTCCTCTCCAACAGCTGCAGTCAAGCGCACGCCTCCACAGCCATGTGGCCAGCACAGACAAGCTTACAAGGAGAGCTCGTCCCCAGGCCAGAAGGATCCTTAATGTGGGAGCTGCCAAGAGGCTGCATGCTGCTCTGTGAGCAACACACAGCAGTAGTTAAGAATGCTTAAAGGGAGAAGCAGCTGACCTGTAGGCTGATTTTCCATAACAGAAAACACAACATCTGCTCAGCGTATGCCATGAAGGAACGACAGCGAAGCAATGAAATCAGATGGACAGGAATATAGGTGCATAGAGGTAATTGGATATGAGTGGTGTTCAGCTAACAAACACTTTCTAGTGCAACTGTTCTTTGCAATGACAGATGTAGGTCTCTTGTGGTATATGTTGTACTTTGTATGGAACCTTCAATTTCCTTTTTAAAAAGATTTTAATTTACCAAAAAAGTCCATCTGCATCAGCTTACTACGCTGGAGTTCAAAATTAGTAGCTTTCTTAAAATGTGACATCCAAAGGGCCACAGATGGCCCCTGGGCTATTCATTTGACATCACTTCCCTCATCAAACAAGCAGAAAACGTTCACAGCAACGTACATACATGTGTTAAAATGGCCTAGTCAAGGTCCAGATCTCACTAACTGAGTAGCAGGAGATAAAAAATGAATTTTCCCTGTTGCCCTACATCCATTCTCACTCCGTTAGAGCTATATGACAAAGAGGTTCTCTGGATGTATATATACACCACAGGATCATTGCAATTGCAATGAAAGGTGAGTCAACACAGTATTGAGTTAGACAGCTGAATACAAATGCTTGCCACACTAAGATTTTTGTTTATTTAATTTTTGTTTGGGCTATCCCATAAAAGCTTAATAAAAGAAACGTTTTTGGTTGTAATGTGACAAAATGTAAAAAAGTTCAAGATTTATGATTTCAGGGCGGATTATGTGGATTTAACTGCTGGCAGTGATGTAGTGTTAAAAGGCTCTATGACCTGCCCTAAGACCTAAAAAACACAGTAACAACGTTTTATACAGTTAGAAACACTGTTACTTCATGAGTCCAACAAACATCTGACTTACCTTCTTCACACTGGTGTCCTGTGTATCCAGCCACACACTGGCAGCTGAAGGAACCCCACTCACCATGACAGCGACCTCGATTGCCACAGGACGGATACCCCATGTTGACACAGCTGCTATCAGTGGTGAGACAGCCTGGAGAACTGGACTGCCAGTCAGCTGGGGAGCCTAAATCATACAGCTGAATGGTGAGATAGAGGTGAGAAGATGGAGGTGTTGTAAATACAAAGAAAATGAGATGGGAGAAGGTGAAGAAAGGTGAAATGGGAGAGAAGAAAAGGGGGAAAGAATACAGTTTAATACAAATCATAAGAGGGGAAGTTGTGTAAGAAAAGGCAGTGAAGCTGAGGTGTGAAGGTAGGAAAAGAAAAAGCTACCAGTAATTGAGCAAGGTTATAAACAGGAGACAAAAATGTTCACCAGGAACAGAGGAAAGGGGGTTTGAGGAGCGAACAGTACAGAGATCCAAGCAGCTCCGCAGCTACAGGGGGAGACAAAGTTCTTTAAAAAGCAGTAAAGTCAAGCAGAGTGAAACAAAAAACTAAAGAAGGAACTTTAAATGTGCTGAAGGACATGTGCTCAGGGTACACTGTGGACTTCTCCTCATTTCCACTTGCAAGTTCATCCCTTGCTCTGTTTACTGTGACTCTCGCTCTCTGTCTTCTCTAGCAATGATAACACTGAACACAGGATTGGTCCTCTGATGGAAATCCTGCATGACCAGCTGCGCAAAGCAGTGAAAGGACGAGGGACCTTTGAATACTTAAACATGGGCCCTTAAAATATCACATATTCTGTGCAGCGTTTTTGTGCTGCAGAGAAGATGCAGGAATGCAAAAGACTGTAAACTGACTGAATGGAGCTGTCAGGGTGCTGCTGACCCCAAGCAAAGTGGCATTTTATTGGTTCCTCTTCTTTAAAACTGCAGGGTTTGTACAGATCAAACTGGTGAATGAGAGCTGAAATCCAAACATTCACAAACAGCAAGAGAGAGAGAGAGATATTCCCATCTCTGCATGTAATTTGAGCATATATCACTCTAATGACCGAGCGGGAATCTGAACACCACACCCAAGTGCCAAAGTTCATCTGCCTATACACAAATTGTGAAGTGTGCCTTCAGCAGAGAAGAATGTCAGTCTCTCAGACAGACCAACTTCAGGCAGCCCTATTTGGTAAAATTAATGTCAGGTGCTGGGTATAAACATGCCACAACCCATTCAAAGAGAAAAATACATTCAAAACCAAACCCCAAAGCCTGCAGAAGAGTGTGTTGTGTAGAGAGTTACATTTAACAATCATGACAAACAGAGAATGTGGCAAAGATCAGGGAATCCATTTTAATGTTTTAAAATACATTTTTGGAGCTCATCTATCACATATATTTTTTAAATCATTAAAGCCACTACATTTCACTAGCTAGTGTCAACATAACACTAGTGAACGTGGGGAGATCAGAGGCCTCCTGCAGGAGGCACTGTAAGAAACAACACAGATACTTGTGGCACTGTAGGGAAATATATTTAGATTTAAATAAAAACTGCAAAGTCAATGAAAACCTGACAGACTGGCTGGACACAGTCTGGCTCTGATGGAACAGTTTAAACATGACTAATGTGTGGAAACTAGAGAGAACAGATACTATATTGGTACACAATGGTACCTTGGTGGCAATATCAGGTTCCAGGAATATTTTACTACATGATGGGAGGATGGATGGTGCTACAAACAGGGATATCCTGGAAGAAAACCTTCCGGCAGTGAAAATACAGCCAGAGTAGGGTTGTGCATTTGTCATATCGTTTATCATTTTAGTGAAAATTTCCTTTTTATAAGAATTTTGATTTATAATGACACAATTGTCAAATTGTTATTTTAACTATTTTCTCCACTGTTGGTTGGATGAGAGCATCAATTAATATCAATACATTTCAACATGTGATAAAATGGAGTTAATGTGTGCAGTTCAGTGAACAAGAATCACATTTTTAATGTCACTGGTGTTCTGAAGAAATGGAATGATTTAAATCAAAGCATCATCATGTGTTGGAATGGCTAAGTCAAACGTCTGATTTAAAAGAATTTGTAAAAAGACTTGAAAACTAACATTTAGCTATTATTTCTGACATTTCATATGTGAAACGATGAAAACCATATCTACCCCTTTTCTACTTTATATTGTGATCCACTTTGTGTCGATTCTTTCACATAAAATCCCACTGAAATACATTGAGGTTTGTAGTTATAACATGATGCAAGGCAAAGTAATGTAAAGCTTCAGTAACACCCTATAGGTGCTCTGATCTATTTCATTTAAAAGGTCTCCTAATACGTTACGTGAAAATGACCCTACGTGTTCTTACTACAGGTCTAACTTTTTTGCTGAGCATTGCTGCAAATCAAACTCAAACCTGCTTGCACTCAGAAAGCCATTACCCCAACTGCTGTAAATGCAAAGCTCTAGACTAAAAATGGAGCTGGAGAAGTGTCAAAACCAGAGAAAAACTTGTGCAGAAATGTAAATGTGAAGGCTGAGAGGAGACAGACAAGCTGGGAGATGACAGGATGGGGATAGAGAGATTTAAAAGCAGACAATGGCAAATGACAGCCAGAGGGAGGAGACAAGGCTCTGGAATAGAAGCATAAATATGAAAGAAAAAAAATAAATTAATTTCTTCGCCCTTTGCTCAGACTTCTACCTCAGAGCATAACTGCTCCTCACTGCTTCCTGGTTTTGCATTTAACGTGCTTAATGGAGCTGACATGGTGCTGCTGGTGCTGTGGGGGTTAAAAACTGGTGTCTACCAATATCCATGTGAATTACCTTTATCTCTTCACAGACACTTACATCCCATTTGAAACAGATCATGTTGCTATGGCAATGGAAGTGAAACACATTCAGTGAAAATAAAACAGCACCAAAGGAAAAAACATGAAAAACCAGAACCATACAATGCTGAAGCATGTCCATCAATGTTATTAATCATTGGTACGCCTACTCTTCCCTCTCTTTGGAGGTTTATTATCTTTGTGTCCGCCCACATATATCATACAGATTTCTCTCATTAGTACACTGTGTTCGAGCAGACTCTGGCTGTATCTCTGGCTAAGGTAAATCACACTACCTCGGAGCATTCAGGACATAATCATAAAAAACATACAGTGCCATGAAAAAGTACTTGCCCCCCTACAGGTTTCTTTCTTTTTTGCCACATATATGTTTTAGATGATCTCACAATTTTTATTATCAAACAAACATAATCTGAAAACATAAAATAACTGATGGTTTCATTGACTGATCATTCCCCCCTCAACCTTAATAACTGGTTGGCAGACATAACTGCCATCAAGCACCTGCAATAACTGGCAATGAGTCTTTTACCGCGCTGTCGAGGAATTGTGGCCCACTCTTCTTTGCAAAATTGTGTTAATCCAGGTACATTGCAGGGTTTACCAGCATGCAGTCCTGTTTAAGGTGATGATATAGCATTCAAACAAGATTCTTAACTAGGCCCCACTTAAAATCTTTAGAAAAATAAAACAGAAAACCTTTTTTAAGCCATTCAGAGGGGGACCTGATGGTGTGGTTTGGATCATTGTCCTGCTGCATAACCAATGTTATGCAGCAGGACAATAACAATAACATGTTTTAGGAGCTTCTGTTAGACAACAGAATTCATGTTTTCATCAACTATGGCAAGTCGTCTAGGTCCTGATGAACCGTTTTGCTCAGCAGTGGTTTTGGCCATGGAATCTCTCGCAGAGATCACATTTTGCTCCAGTCTCTCCCTTATACACATATGGCTGTTTTACAGCTATATGTGGTCTAAAAGATTAACTTAAATCTCAATCTCATGTTCTTTGGTCACCTGTGCATACCTGAACCAGAAAAAGTAGATTTCATTGCCACTTGAAGTTTGCAAGTTCACACACAGATTTCCTACCTGAGCCATCTGCTCATGCAGAAATAATTTGGGTTAAGACAGGACTGGGCTTGGATTGTCACAGCTGAGCATAAAAAGTTCGACTTTTTAGCACCAACACAGCAGGAGCAGGTTGAAGGGAGCGCTGGCCAGGAGTGCCATGGCTGATATTCCATTTCACTCAGAGAGCATGATTGTAGTGCATGAAAAGCCTTTGAGGTTCCAGTTAAAAGCTTAAAAACCTCTAACATGGCACAAGGGCACTGGCAATGTTGAAATATGTCATTAATGCATTTATCAGCTAGAGTGCAGGTGTGAGTTTGGGTTTGCTTACATGCTGATGTTTAAGTGGCTTGTTTGGTCCTATATGGGTGTGAGTGGGTGATTGAGTGTGTGTGGCTGTGTGTGTGTGGGGACAACAGGCGGCAAGTTACCTTGCTGTCCACAATGAGGTTGCGGATGCAGCCAGTGAAGTGTTTGTGCTGAAGCTGAGGATAAATGTAGGGAATGTCCTCGTTCACACCTCCAAGCTGGAGCACTTGACTCATGTTTAAGTGTCTAGAAAACACACAGAAGCATAGAGACACACACATAATGACTAGCACCTTAAGGAGACACAGCATTCTGCAAGCATTAAGTATTTTGGGATATTTACTGTAAAAATGCTTATGTTGCTTCAGCTTTTAATCCTCACATCAAAATCAACCTGATATTTAATTTATCAATTTATATGTTAAAAAAATTAATTTTATGCCAATCCCCTGTAAGCAGTTAATGACTGAAGTGACAACATTTGTCCTAGTGCAGCACAAGTTTGCACAGTTGCTGTCTGAGTGGAGTTTCTATGTTATTCCTATGGTCTGAGTCTCTGTTCTCAGGGTACTACTGACACACAAAACATATTACAAAAGCAAAATTTATATTTTTTTTGTTTGAATGTGATCTCTGCAGACAGTTAACAACCATGGAGAGGAAAGGTAAAATAAACAGAATCCTACCACACTTTTTAAGTGTTATAACAGTGTTACAACAGTGCTGGATCTCTCAGTTCAATTCAGTTTATTTATATAGCGCCAATTCACAACACATGTCGTCTCAAGGCACTTCACAAAAGTCAGGTACATACATTCCAATTAGTCCTAACCATTGAACAGTGCAGTCAGATTCTGTTATTTATTCAAATTGGATAAAACGTTTTTCTATCTAAGGAAACCCAGCAGATTGTATCCAGTCAGTGACTTGCAGCATTCACTCCTCCCGGATGAACATGTAGAGACAGTGGACAGTCACTGGCGTTGACTTTGCAGCAATCCCTCATACTGAGCATGCATGTAGCGACAGTGGAGAGGAAAAACTCCCTTTTAACAGGAACAAACCTCCAGCAGAACCAGAACCAGGCTCAGTGTGAGCGGCCATCTGCCACGACCGACTGGGGGTTAGAGAGAACAGAGCAGAGACACAAAGAGAACAAAGAAGCACTGATCCAGGAGTACTTTCTATGGGAAGGAAAAGTAAATGTTAATGGATGTAGCTCCTTTAGTCGTTTCATCTAGAAAGAAGGAACAGATAAACTCTGAGCCAGTTTTCAAGGTTAGAGTCTGAAGAGAGCACATAGAGTTAGTTACAGTAAAAGTTCAGTCAATCGCCATGTCTAGGAGAGAGAAAGGGTTAAACACTGAAAGACAGGGCCATGTGGATCATCGGTAGAGGGTGAGCATTAAGTTGTTGCCAGCAGAAGCTCGGACGATGCCCCTCTCCAGAAAGGTGTCACAGGTAGACACAGAGTCAGGCCAGGTGTAGCTTCTAGCTCACGATGTTGTGGCTGGCTGAAGCAGCGGCGATGGCTGCAAGGGGTGTGGAGGTGTTAATCCAACTTTGCTCCTCCATTTTATAGCATAATCAGTCACCCAAGTATAAAATAGTCTAAATAAACAACACTCAGGATGTTTGTGAACTGACCTATTGTTAGATCAGTTGGGATGAGTTCTGTGATTTTGAATTGAACTGAATTTTATTTGAAACACATTCATAAAAAATAATTAAACAATGGACCACCAATGTGAAATCGGCCAGATCAAAAATAGTTTAAACAAAAATTTAAAGGGCGTGTTGGATGCCTGAATTAAGTCTAAACTTGCACAGCCTTGAAACTGTTCAGGAAAGGACAAATACAATTTTACACCAAACTAGATTCATCAGGGCAAAAATATCCTTTATATGAAACAAAAGTGGTAAGAGTACAGACCATTAAGATGTCATGCGTTGGAAGATACAGTCTGTGCCAGGTCCTCACATGAAGAAAATACAACCTGAATTTTCAACAACTTTGCCAAGTCAGCAAGTCTTTACTCTCAACATTATGAGCTTCAAAAAGGACAATTTAACACTTCAAATATAACTGATCTGTGAAACTGAGAAAGACCTCAATGATTTTAGGGCAACATTTGCTGCTGCCCGTTATTGGTTATAAAACCATTTCCAGCTAGTTTGGACTCCATCATCCTGCACAGAGAAACATTCAATTCAGTTGTCAAGCTGTCGAGCAACAAGTTCACCCCAAAGTCAGAAAATGTTTTTAGTAAAAATGCCAAAATTATCTCAGACTCTACAGTAAGTATGTCATGTATTAGCATTTATTACAGTAGAAACAGAGCGAAAAACTACAGGAATGACTTGTACCAAAGTAGCAGAACTGATGTTTGCAGAGTTCAATCAGATCGAACCCAAAACCACAGTAAAGAAATGTAAGAACAGGTCCAGATTTGGTAAAAATCTAAAGAAAAACAACATTTCAGCACAAACACATCACATCAATTATCAAGCACAGTGGGGTAGGGTTGATGGTTTGGGCTTGTTTTACTGCCACAGAACCGGGGAACCTTGCAGTCACTAAGTTAGCTAAAAACTCATCCATATAAAGAAATGCTAGGGTTAAACGTGGGGCAAGGTGTCCGACAGCAAGAGTTTGACCTATATTGGGTCATGAGCAAGGCAATGAAACTCATGAATAAAAAGAGGAGCCTATTGTGTCATGTTCCAGTTAAAGTCGAGACATTAACCTACCTGAAATACATTATAACAGAATTTTGAGAACTGTGTGTGAATAAATTTCTGCAAACCCTGAAAAATCCCTCCTCTGCAAACAAGATGGAGATGAAATCCTACAAACCCATTTCGTGTACTTACTTTTCACAAAGTGCTTCTTGGTTTTGATTTAATGAATATTTGCAACATATCTGAAGTTGAAGATATTTTAATGATTCTTAAATATGAGAGACATATATGCTCACTGAGATGTCTGAAAGTACCTGTCAGTGTTGGGTGTAACACCCATCACTTCACAGGAGGAGTGATCCTCAGTGGTCAACCAGCTGCCCAGACCCTCCCTTTCCATTACTGTAGCCCCTGAGCATCGATCCAGAGTGAACCGCACTTCCTGAGGAGAAAACAAAACAAGGTTATGTTCTTGAGAATTAATCCTATAAAAAGCAAACAAAATCTGTGTTGCTTTCTTGTGGCCTATTAGTATTACTACTATTGTGGGAGCAGTGACTCACATTTGTTTCTATAGTGCTTGCTTTCAAGGCTGCTTTTGTTCGTGATAATTTCCTTAGCTAAAAGTTGATTGATGCTTATACTTTCTAAACATGTTACCAACATCATTCCATCTAGCGGTGGATTGAGAGGCTTTTAAACAAAATTCTAAATAGCTACAGAGCCTTACAAAATTATTCACATTCTTTGAACTTTGAACTTGAGTTACAACCACAAACTTGCAACTATTTTATGGGATTTTGTATGAAAAACCAACAAAAAGTTGCACACAAGCATAACGGGAAAGGAAAAAGCGTACATTGTTTCAGAATAAAAAGTGTGGCATGCTTTAGTGTTCAGTTCCTTTTACTAAGATACCTCAAAATAAAATTCAGTCCAGACAACTGCATTTACAGGTTACTTAGTTAATATAATAATTTATAGGTATTAGACCTGCTTAAAAGTTTAACTCCATTGTAAATCTAGCTAATCTGTAAAGGCCTAAGAAGTTTGTTTAAGGGCTTACAACTGAAGTGTTTCCAATGCTAAACTAGGGTTGGTGAGAGACCCAGTTGGTTCTGGTAAATAATCTGTTTGCGATTCCACAACCTGAGATTTAAATTAGAGCAACATCATATCCAGTCAATGGGCTTCCCTGTATGGTTCTGTTTTCTGAAGGTTCGTACAGCACATAGACAAATTAACTACACCAGTCATATGATTTGTCGTAATTTCCCTGCAAACAGACACCTTAATATCACCACTTTATATATATATGTTGTTTTAAACAACCAGTGGTGCTTATGAATCCCTTACAATCCTAATCAGCTGATCTCTCATCCACACCTGCAGCGTTAGAAAAGGGGACTTAAAGAGTTAGAGTCAGAGTTAAAAAACCGAGCGGAAAAATTGTGGTCACGGATTCAGTGGAAAATAAGTTTAGCACTGGAACCATTTTTTTTGGAAAAGTCCCCTTTAAGAGCAATAGTGAGCAAATGACATCATCACAATCAAGGAACACAGCAGACAGGTCACCCTGAGATCCTGTCCATGAACACCACAAACTGGATCAGGACCAATGGTTTAGTTGCTGGACGGTTATCCGGCACTTCCTTTAAAAGTCCTTTTTCTAAAGTTCTCCAACTTCCTCCCACACTCTGGTTTCTGCTTCTGACCTTTCAGCCATGAGATACCTGTCAAGTGTATCAATAATCCTGAGAGTCAATTGAGTCCTGTGAGTTCTTTCTTCATCTTGACGGCTTTCATCACTGCTTGGAGTAGACCACTGGGTCTTCTGGACATTGGTAGTCCAAGATAGGCACCAAAGACATTCAGATCACAGCACCCAGTAGCCACATCTGCAGTGGAAGCCCTGCACATGGTTCATTTAGATTCCACGTCCCCAGCCTCCCTCAAAAAGATTAGTGAACCTCTCATGGAGCTGACAGACATTCTCAACTAACGCTTACCACTCGGTTGGGTTTCTCAGTTCTATTTGGCAGCATTTCCAGCCAGCAGTTTCATTAGCTCTGCCTCACTCTTAAACCAAGTGTCTGAGACAAAGCACCGCTGTCTGATGATCTAATTACAAAATGGATCATGGCCCAAGGTGGTTTGGTATTAAGTACACCTATAAACAACCTTGTGCTTGAACTTGGTTTTGCTCTGGACATCCCATGCCCAACACAGAAGTTCAATAACTAAACACTCAGATTAGGATCAGAGTATTTTCTCCCAAACACACCCCTCCAGGTACCTCCATTGCTGCCACAATGGATAGATCTTTTAATAGTCCTAAGTCTTACCCCTACCCTAGGGCCAATTTTTCATGGAAGACCCTACCAGTGGCAGGCAACATAGCCCCCAGGATCACAGAGATCCTCAAACCCCTCCACAACATTTCTGTCCCGAGAAGACAGATCTGTCCATTTAAAAAAATAAAATTAGAATGTTACAGCTTCAAACGTTCCAAGACATGCTTGTCCACCTAAGATAACGGGCAGCACTGATCAAGAGTTGATCAGAGAAGCATTCACAGCTTTCAGAATCAGCAACCATTCACTCCACATATCTGGCCTTTATGGAACGGTTTGCCACGAGTCACTCAATGGAAGCAGCGCACATTTACAAATAGGTGTTCACATGAGACCAAAAATTTGGCACACATGCAAAAAACATAATGTGTGGCAGAAAACTAGCACTGCATGTCACCCTGAACACAACTAGCAGAGATATAGAAATATAGAGATATATCCTAAAATATCTGCAGGTAACTGTAACGGTAAGGTAGCTCTGCAAAGTATTGAATCAGGAAGGCTGAATGCTAATCCACAAAATGCTTTTTAGGTTTTATTGTAAACCATTTAATATTTCTTAATGATCTATCACATAAAATCTTAAAAACATCCAATGGGATTAGTAATTAAAATGTGACAAACTGTGAAAGAGTTCAAGGCGTATCACTAAATCAATGGCAATGCTTAAAAAAGTAAGGCAGTTTGTTGCTGCATTTTCTTCCCAATCTGAAGACAGCGGTGTTAAAATAATGCTCCTCATAGCCTTGGCTGCTGAAATCTGCAGAAAATGTCACTGTCCTTGCTGCTTTTGATGGATAAGCTTCTGTTGACTATTCAGGACAAATGAATAGATGCATTATTGATTTAAAAAAACACCACTGTGATGTAGACTAATCCTGGTTGCAATAACAATAACGTCTTGATACAGTTTATCATTCTTTCAGTTCAGAGTAATGATGTCCTCTGGAGAAAAATATTCTGTGTAAATACTCACACTGATGTGAGGCTGACCTTGAATTAGCTTTTCTTTATTCAAAAGAAAAATGAATTCAGAAAATGCACTTAAACAGGTATGAAGAGTAAATATGAATCTTTTCATTTGGCAATGGGTGCAACTTTGAAAACCTATGTAAGTGGTGGACCAAGGTCAAGGCAAGCTTCATGATTACAGTTTTCTTCAAATCTGCTCTGCAGCTTAATGAAGTGTGAACTAGTTTCAATGAATGCAACTGATACACTAATAACTGAACGTCATTGTCCTATGTGTGTTTCCACTGTGTGGTCCGAAACAGTGCCGTTCATATAAATAAACTTCCACAGACAATGAGCAGCATGCTTCTTTGGTCAACCACTGAGTCAGGAAGAAACAAAGAAATGAAAAGCAAGTATAGAAAATAATTATGTCACAGCAATTACACTTCAAAACTTACATATAGTTACTAAAATATCTGTGTAATGGATTTTTAAAGGATTTCACAGATGTAGACTTCCTGTTTTCTTGCTTTTGATTGGAAAGAATGAGGCACTTGCGAATTAAAACCTAAAGCCATAACACGTAATCATTAGTTACTAGTGACATGAGTTTGAACATTAAATAGCTTGTAGTGTATTCAATTGCATATAGGTGGAACAGGATTTGCAAAAATGTATTGTGTTTTTATCTACGTTTCACACAACATCCCAACATCATTGGGATTGGGGTTGTAGATTAAAGGTTTGGAGTAAAAAGGTTGAGGAGGATAAAGATTTAGAGAAACATAATGGAGCCCTGTCTGATGTTAGTCCTACTATCTGTACTGAAATGCAACCTCTATGGTGGGGCTGGGATGTTAGGATGAGAGAAGGCGAAGATGAAGCCAGTCCAGCTGCTTCCTGTGCTCAAAGTAAGAAGGTAAATCTCAAAGTTGTCAAGCTGGGTTATATCAAAGTCTCTAAAAATAGGATCTCCAAAAGTCTTGTTGATATTGAAGAGGGAGGAATAAAACTCTAAAGAAGGGAATTTGTGGAAATCCTTGGAGGTGAAAAGCTTCAGGCAGTTCTCAGTCAAATAAAGATGAGCCTAATTTAGCTGATTCAATTCACTTTAAATTGTCAAAGGAGGCTGTTGTAACCATCCGTCTCACTTTTACCACAATTATCTGCCTTTGTACTGTACAATTCAGACAGCTTTATACCACTAAATCATTCCCATCTACCTCGTTTGGATGGAAATAATTAAAATTGCATGAAGCAAAATGGAGAAAATTTTAAGTGTATTATCTAAATTAGTTATATGTGTGTGATGCAGTGTAATGGTTGACTAAGGCACACTTTTCCCTCAATGTAGTACTTTAGCTATACTAAAAACAATAGAATTCAAATTGGCTGAGGTTAAACACGAACCAACAAAATTTACTATACTTTTTAAGGACAGATTAAAACCGAATAACAACAAAAGAATATAACTTTTCTCATTTATATCTAGAGTCAAGACAATAAAGAGACTCAGAGAAGTACTAAGAACATATTGTTTTAAATAGGCAGCAAAGTATGCATTGCTGTTGAACCAGTGCTGTGAAAAAAGTATTTGCCCTCTTAAGGTATAAAAGCGTTTTGTCCAGGACGTCTGGAAGCCTGAGACTTGAAACAACCAGGCTTGTTGAGATCACTCAGTTGTCTGGGCATACAGCAGCTACAGGTAGTAGACACCCAGTTTTAAGCCACAGTCCTTCAAAACTTACCGGTTGAACCTCAGTGCAATGCAGACTCTCAGCATTTGTTTGTGGGTCATCTAAAATCATCTGCAGTGCTCGTTCTCAATCTACGATCTAGCTTGAAGATTTTTTGAGACAAGTAATTTCTTGATTCTAAAAGTAAGGGAATAATCAGACCTGAATGTAGAATGTTAAACAGAACCTCTCATTATGAGGTAGGCTAAAAGATCTCTAAAGCAACAAATCATGCCCCAATCTAAAGAAATTCCAGAACAGATGAGAAACAAAGTACTTAGCATCTGTCAGTCTCTAAAGGGTACCAAATATATTTCTAAGGCTTTGGGTCTCCTGTAAGTCATAATGAGAGCCATTATACCACAAATGTAGAAAATAGGAAACAATGATGAAGCTTTCCAGGACTGGCCAGCCTTCCAAAGCTACTCCAGGTGTGCATTAACAACTCATCCAGGAGGTCACAAAACAATGCAGAATAACATCTAAAGCACTGCAGACCTCACTTCTCTCAGTGAAGATCAACATTTATGATTCAAGGGCCAAACCACTGATGACCAAAAAGAACACAATGGCCCAAAAAACATGCAGATTTTCAGGTAAATATTCTGTGGACAACAAAAAAGTGGACCTTTTAAGAGGGTGTGTCAGTGTATCTGCCATACAACTAAGAGAACACTGCAGAAAAAGAGCATCGTAGCTATAGTCAAAGATGGTGGTGTGAGTGTGATGATCTGGGACTACCTTACTGTTTGAGATTGGAAGTGTACCAAAAGTCTAGCCTTACAGTGCTAGAAAAAGCAAACTGAAGGTTATGGGGTAGCCTAGTAAATTCCAAGCCTTAAATCTGAAAGAAATGTGGGAAAACCATAAACAGGCCACTTTTGCTTAAAAATCATTTAATGTCACAAAATTTAAACAATTCTGTAAAGAGTGACTAAAACTTCCTCCAATGTGATGTTAAAGACTCATTACCAGTTATCACAAACACTTGATAAGAAGTGTTGCTGCTTAGGGTGGAACAACCAGTTATTAGGTTTTTAGGGAGCAGTTCGTTTTTTACATTTGGCCATGTTGGTTTGGATATAAAATGTAAAAGCGACATAAAGCAAAAACAGAAGAAATCTGTAATTCGGCATGCGATTTTTCAAATGTTCAAAACGGGTTTAGCTTTTGGTGAATCTTTAATCATTTTCAGTGAGCAAAGAAGCACCAGAGCTTCCCACAACACTCAACATCCCATCATAACTGTGCAAATACTTGACAGCTGATGTCAAACAGAGGTCAACGCTGAGGTCTGGATGTTCCTTTAATAAGAAGCAGCCCCCTCATCAACCTAAAGCAGGCACTCTTCAGGCCATATTGTGAATGCAGTGTACTGGTTTATTCTACATCACACACAAAAACAATAAAAATCAGCAGCAGCTTCACACATTTTATAGCCTGACACAAAGAGATATCTGCAGCGGCCCATGGCATCTCATTCATAAACGAGTGACTATGATCAATTGCTAATAGCCTTATTTACCTGTAAAAACGTGTGTTCTGCATGTATCAGCTGATGTTGGGCTACTCAGAAGGAAGGAATTTTAAATGACATCAATTCCATCAATGGTTAAAACTTGAACAATGAATGCAGGAATCTTTCTTGAAGAGATGTGCTGTGAAACATCTGCAGCCATACAGCACGGTCTGAAAACTGCCGGGAGGTTATATGCTAAATAAGTGCCAGCTGGTGTTCAATGGATGAAGTGTCTCACCTTGCTGTTGCTACGGACATCCAGTCGATGCCAGCGCCTGTCTGCCCCGTTGATGTTCCCTGGCAGCTGTAGTACAAGCGTGCCGGACCCATGGTTGATTTTAAGGGTGGGGGTCCCATCTATTAGCTCTGGATGAAGAAAAAAGAGGAAACATAGGAAAGGGAGTCTAAGTGAAGCTGTTTGATCATTTTAAGGTTGGTTCTTGCCTTCAACTGAACATAGAAACTTAAAGCCCAGCAAAAGATAAGGCATGACCAAGAACTCTGTGAGACATTCATATTTTAGGAACTGCACACTGACAGTTTGGTGCATAGCAGTCTAAATAAGACAATAAGGATTATTTTGCAAAAGCAGGTTAGGGTTTTTTTGTTTCTTTGTTTTTTCTTCATGACAGTCACCAAACATCAAACAAAAGTTATTGCATTCTATCTTCCGACTTAGTCAAATGAGAAATTAAAAGTTAATGAACTGGTTATGTTAGCTTGTGTGCTTTGCACCTTATGTAAAGAATTATAATAAGGCATTTGTACCAATCCGCAATGACAATCCATCATCATGCAGCCTAAACTTCAAAAGTTAATGTGGGAAACGAAAATTCCCCTAAAGGATCTTGAATTTTAGTATTTAAGTCCACACTTATTTATGTAGCGCTATTTTACCCATGGTGAAGTTCAACAAAGTTGCAATATGCCAGGAAAAGACAACTGACATCCTCTCTGCTCTAGTGATTTCGTAAGTTTTGCCAGGAGTGGTACATTTAGCACTGGTGTTATAATTGTACACGTTACCAGAGTTCAGGGACAACTTCAGTGTCACTACTTTGACTACAGACATCTCAGACACTTGACTGTGACAAAGAATAGCTACAGAGTTCATCAATGGTTTTACCTGGGAAATGTCTCTCTTTAACATGTTATGACCTGTCTAGGGGTGACCAGACCATAACATGAATAATGGTCCGTCCTCGTCAGACCTCAAGCAGCCACAACACATTTTACCGGGATTTTATTTACAATGATGTGAATACTTAAATGTTTTAACACTGGGGCAGGAGCAGAATGACTTCAGGGTTAACTTTAGGCCAAAACAACAAACAAATGGAAACTATCTGATCTTTTAAATGAACTCTTGGAAATAAAAAAAACAAAACAAATGACAATAACTTAGCCCCCTAACTAACATAAACAGGAGAAATCTGCAATAAAAATAAATGGCAGTTCACCCGTACAAACTCCTCAAAGTATTTGCATCTTCTAGACATCTCAGACAAGGCGTGACTGGTGGGGATTAGGAGCCTACAGTAGCAACATCTCTACTAAGGTAACCAATCTGTGTTCATCCTATTTCTGGATCCACCAATCACGGAGAGGCACCTGCACATTGGCATGGGTGGCCACTTACAGACCTTCCAGTACCCTCCAAACCATCCTCATGCTGTGTAACCACCACACAGTCAAGGTTACATTATCTCCAATTAAACTCAAAATTATTCATACCCTTGTCAGATTTAGATTTTAAACTATTTTCTTCTAAGAATGTGAAATGGGTATTTTGAAAACCAAAAAATAAAAAAATGTTTTAATAGAATTGGATTCATGTCTAAAGTTATTTATATCCTTTTCAACATGGAAAATAGTTTGCAATACAGCAATCAATCCCTTCTTGTAATTGCTGACAAACGTTTTCACTGTTTCCTTCAGTGTATGTAAGACTTCATCTTTGGTGATGATCCAGTCAAGTCAGGACTTTGGCTGAGGCACTTCAAAACATTAATATTACTTCAAGTCGCAAAGTTATATTAAAATATCATTTAACATCTACAACTTGCAGGGGTATGAGTAATATTGGGCTGAATTGTACACCACTAATGGCTGTTGATGATGCATACTCAACAAAATGCAAGGTTATCAATGGAAGCACCTTGCATTAATCTCATAGTCTGAGTTATGCCTAAACATATTTACCGAATTTGCGTACTAAGCACCTGTGTTTTTTTTCAGATTTTTTTGTGGCACTTTTGGCCTTTAGTTTTTTTTTAAAGTTACTTCATTTCGAATTTGTTTTAACAGCATACACCAAAATAATTTAGTTTTTGATATAATTGTGAAAAAATTCTGCCCAACTGCAACGCCTGCGTGATGTAATCAGAAGGCAAAAACCAGCAGCAAAGCTAACTTTACAGAGCTACAGTGAGGAGATATCTGCTGTATTCCCAGCTCTCAGGGACAACAAGGATAGAAAAACTACATTTATGTTCTGGTAATAAAAAAGCATTCTTTCTTATCAGTTCACTTTTCATTTTCACCTTCTCTACTTCTGAGCGCACAGTGTATAAACCAGCGCTGTAGTGAAAACAGTATATTTTTAAGTGGAATGAGGTTGAATAGGAGCACTATGAATAGGAGCATGTGCTTGTCCACAAGGTCCAAGCTGCTTGCATACATGGACACAAAGTATGTCAAGACCTTTAGTGGTATACAAACACCACCTTGGTTGCACAGGTGAATTTGTGACAACTGTTTAGAAGGGGTTAACAATTCCAAAGAGGACCCTTACAGAGACATTTCATTCTCCTCTTTCTGGTGTTCTTTCAATTTTAGGTAAGAACGGAAAGAAGTAGATGTGACATATCATGCAAAATCCGCTTTTTTAGCCCATAAATAAATTTTGTTGTCTGTAGACATTTTGTAGAGTCTGTAGGAGTGCAGAACATTTAGTCTCTCCAGGTGCTGCGTAGATATTTATATTCATTTTTGGGTCATATTTTTCAATCTGTTCAGTTTTAATTATTCTTAAGCTTGTCGAACTGTTAGGTCACAGTATTGGTGCTGACACAGCTAAATAAGGTTGACCAATTTCGCGTATCTGCCATTTTTGTTTCTCGCTGCCATTTTGTAGTCCAAGCTCAAATATGGCGACGCTCCAAGTGGATAAGTCTAAATGGTCGGTTCATTTCACCGTCCCCCAGCATCAGAACCTTCGAAGTGCCTGGTTAAATTTTATTTTTCATGGAAATGTCTCCACATCAGTGGAGAAATTCCTATTTCCCCCACTTCAAGGACGAGTGCCTTCAGCAACCTCTAACAGTATCGAAAAGAATTTGCTGAAAGACTTCATCTGATTAAAGGATCAGTTCCTTCTGTTCTTGGACACAGTAAAGCGGTGAACTGCAAATAAGGCTAAAATGACAACAAACTTTGTTTTGTTTATTGTGTGTTGATATGACGTCCTGGCCATTGTTCTGATAGCAGTAGAGCTGTGCCTTCTGAGTATGTTAGCGCTGTGTGCTGCTTTTAGCTCCTTGAGGACAGAACCGCACTGCGTGTTGTGAATATTATTTAGCAAACAGTTTTGCAGTTTTTGTCTTATTTCTGCTCCACTAGATAATTGTAACTCTGTTATTAAACTACAAAAATGGCCGAATGGGTTAAAGTGCATCACTCTTTGACCTTGAGAGGGGCGGGGTGGGAAGTTCCTCCATAGAGAAGGCACCAGTTGCTCTTAGATGCACCTCAGAACAGGTAAAAGAGGAGCCTGTGGAGCAACAATAACAAGGGGTTCAGCCCAGAGCATTGCAGTTCAACTTTATATAGACCACAACTGAATGTTTTAAGTGTGATAAGGAAGGATGTAAAAGAATGATATGTCCCATTTAAGTCACAAAAATCCCTTAGATAAAGAGATTGTGAAGAGGGTATTTCAAAAGAAAGTTGTAAAAAATAGTAGATAAAAATCTGAATTGGGGATGGATGACATTTTGGAGGTATCCTTTTAGTTTTCCAACCTGTACTTAGAATCCTCCAAGTGTGCTCATATCACCCATAATAGATGTCATTGTCTTTGAACTAACCAGGGTCCAGCTCACCTCATACAAATCAACATCCCAGGTAAACAGGGGTATCTCAGGGTTGGATACCTCTTCCTGTTCCACTGCCTTGGCTCAAACGACTTTACTGGTGTATGTCCAGAGATGGGAGATCTATAACCTGAACTAAGTGGAAAACCTGCTAATCTGCTGAGGTCTCAGGAGAGAATATGCCCGGAATTATGTATTATGTCAATGCTGCCACACATCCTGGTTTTCAAATTAAAATATTATCCCGTCACAATTTACGTCCAGTAGTTCATTGTTTCTAATTTGCCCCATGGCTAGCCTGAAACTATACTCACACTGGCCCAATGCCAAAATTAGGGGTTCACTTTGCACCTAAAGCATTTGCTCCTGGGTGTCAATTAAAAAAAGGAACAAACCAAATCCCTTTTGGCTCTCTTACAGTTCCAGCTTAAAAAACACTGGTTTCGTTGTAGAATTACAAATAACTAGAAAAATCCGGACAAAACTCTGACATGGATTTTGCTAACCCAGACAATCTCAGATCTGACTTAGCATGTGTGTCAGTTGAAGTTGGAGACTGTCAAAATCTAATTCTCTTGTTGCTGCTCTAATTTCTCTGCCCTTTGGGTTTCAGCTGAGCCGTCTTTAACCTTCTTATTGCATCTCCTTCTGTGCCAGTCTTTCTATCAGCAGACTTTCATCTTTAGTTTCTTTATTTCATCGCCTGAATTACTTCACTTCTTCATCAACTATTTAATGTACACTTTGCATTGAGCTAAACACATCATTTTCTGCAGAAACCAACTTTTCTACTGTGCCAATATAGGCTGTTTTCTTATCAAGCTCACTTATTAGAAGCATTGACCCTAGTGGAATCTGATTGCTAATCTGCACCTTTTCAGGATATTTTAGGACATGGATCTTAGTGCATCTTAACCTTGAATTAAATGTAATTATTTTTTCATTGGGTATATGACAAGCAGTCTCTAACTCAGCTGTATCTTTGTAATTTACTTCTTTATGCTGCCTCTGATATAATGTAGATGAGAGAAAAGGTTTTGAAGGTTTCTTTTTTTTATGCTACAGAGTGTGAGATTTTGTTACCTTCCTAATCCTTCTTAATTTTCATGCTCTGTTTGATCTTTTTAACTGCAAACCGGAATGATCCAGTCATTTAAATGCACTGACTGAGGCCAGGAAATAGATGAAACAATATTCGCGACATCTGGTCAATTCAGAACTATTCTCCTTTTTTGATCTCCAACAACTGTCCCATCCCAGGACCTTCACCTAAATACTGAACCCTCCTCATCCTTTTGAGAATTTGGACCCCAGCTAAAATCCCACTTTTAATCAATTATACACATACTGGTGAACATCAGATGTAAGAATATGCAGAAACATGCATGCACACAGGGGTGCATATGGACCCAAATTGATCCATGGTGACACATTTGTACCATTTAATCTCAAGACTCTGGAAAATTACTCATTCAGCTTTAGCTTAATGACCCGAGGTGATGTCTGTTTAACTTCGAACTGCTGTCATGTGACATTGGTTAGATTTGTGTTTTCATTAGCAGCAGAACAGGACTAAAAAACTCAACTCTGGAGTTTTTCCTGGATAGGCTCATACCCAGGTAGGTACCAGCAGACACCAGCAAGCTTATCCTAATATTTGAGAATGGTACATTTAAGTAAATGAGGAAAAACTGCACACACCCTCTCTAAAAGGAAAATTGTGAAACAAAGCATTTCACAAACATCATCATGTGAAACCAACTAGAAGCTCACAGAAAGCCGACTGAAAGAAAGGGGTCCTACTGGTTTCTATGGCTGCCTGAACACTTGCGTGTAATAATCTGGAGCTCAGGTTAAATGTCTTCTGCTCATTGTCCCTCATCATGACCAGCCTGGTGATGTTCTTCAGGGTAAACTTCCACCTGGTGCCTTGCTGGGAGAATCAGTGATTTGGTTAATCTCTAAGACTACATCACTGCTCCTGGCAGTTACCCAGCAGCAGAAAGTGATTTTGACATTTTTACCAAAAATGTTTGAGACTTTCTTTTCTTTTTCTTTCCCTCCATCTTACTCTTTATGTTTACTTCTCATCATTACTGTGACTATAAATGGTTTACTCTTCTGTGATATTTTTTACAAGGATAAACCTGAATTTCTGCAGCCTCCAAATAATGGTTAACAGGAGGAGAGAATGATTAACTCCTATAACTATGTCCAGCTGTGGGAAACAGACAGCGGTATCAGCTCCCAGGATGAGGATTCACAGTGTTACTGTAACCTACTGTCAGTCCGAAATCAGGTTTTACTGTTAACTTCAGGCTCTGTCATGTCAATCTGCTTCTTCCTGTGCCCGCGTGATCACACATATGGAGCTCAGACTCTGATCTGATGCAGGCGCACATTCACTGCTGCTCTTAAACGACCTTCTTCCCTTTCTGTTGTTGGCTGTTAGAGGTCCTCAGTTTAACCTTTGGTGAATGAATCAGGCAAGTCGATGGCCCTGGACTGAATAGCCGATCTGAACATCAATGGTGTAGACAGATTGCCAGTCCACCCCAATATGGGGGTTTTGGCTGTTTAGCAACAGATACAACACATCTATAGAAGGTCATAGATAACACTTAAACTAATTAGAACATACTTTTTGAGCTACTGAATGTTGAACATGTTACCAAAAATACTGCTATGACATATATACCACCTCAGGCTTTAAAATAGCTACCTATGGCCAAAAATGTTTCATACTTGGCCAAATGGATTGGGGTATACAGCTAAAAACCACAACAGTTGGAAAATTGTGATCTTTTGATGTGTAATATTATAGTCGATGGAAGTTTTAAATCTCTAACTAATTAAAGAGGGGTCATTCTCATCAGCTGAATTAGTTGTACAAGAAGACTCCAGAATCATCATATTGCCTTTATCTCACACTGTGTTGATATTAACAAATGTTATTCATATTTAATAGTTTATCGATATAAATTCTGCTAATTACATGATTGATTAAGCCAATTTTTGTCCAAATATTATTTAAACTAAATATTTCCAATGTGACAAAGCTCACATTTTTAAAGGCTGCCACTGGGTGGAATTGAAAATGATTTTTTTCCAGAAATGGGATCTTTGAGGTTCATTGGGTCTGTGCTATGCACCATTTTTGGAAGGAGAATGGGTGGGGGTTCTTCTGGGTTATAAACAAGGTAAGCTAGCTTGATAGATGATTGTTTGGCTAAACTAAGCAGGCTTTTTTTTCATTCTAATGTGATAATTTTAGAGTGAATGATGGACAGTTGTCTCAAAGAAAAATGCCAGGAAAATGAAAATCAGAAGTGAGGGACAGTCCCAAGGGAAGACAGGGGAAAAATTTAAACGGAAAATGGATAACGAAAAGGTGAAGCAACAACCTGTGGACAAAGTGAAGCAAGGGGGGAGTGGACATATTTGGAGTAAGCATGAGTTAACTCTAAAGTTGTGAGAATGTCAAGTTAATGCTAGATAAGAAGCAGGCACATGAGAGAAAAACATGAGAAACAGACAAAACAAAAAGGAGATATGGGCTAAAACAGATGAGTTGTTGGAACAGAGCTGGAAACACAAAGATATTTTCCCCTAAATGAATAAGAAGCCAGGTTTTTGCATGGACTATTGACCCATTGTGTGTTGTTGGCTAACAATCGAAACAGTTTAACAAGTGCTTCACCTGCTTTTCTGGGCAGTGTTTAATCAGTATTCAGTTCCACATCAAATGACTCCAGTTGTCACGGAATTAAGGAAAACACAACACCTGGGGGCAGCTGCCAGTTTGCAGCAACAGGGCTGTTCCCTATGTATAGGAAAGCCTTCCTTTACAGAAACACACATTAGTCTAATAAAAGTCTAAATAAATAGGAAAATAAACCTTGGCTGGGAGGTGCAGGTTTTTTTCTTTCATTGTGATCCATTCAAAGATTGTTTTAGTTTTCAGTTCTGGAATAGAACTGTCAGAGCTTCGATATATTATGTGCAGTTTACTAACGTATCCGTATGTGTAAGTTGCCAATATTTACAACAGGTAACATTACTTAATGCCATCTGGCATTTTTACACCTTTACTGCTGCAGAAAAAGGAGCTTTACTGACCTTTCAAACTGATAAACATCAGAGCGCCAGTCTTTAAGATGCTGTGTCAGTGTTGTACTCAGCGTTCTAACCCATGCTAGGAGCGCAGTTAGCATCTGGGCTCATTGGCATCGTATGCCTCATAGGCCAAAATACCTCCAAAAAATGCTTATGTTTGACTTTTTGACTTTTCTCTGGACATACTTGTTTAACAGGAAGTTAATGGAAGTTTTACAATTCCAGCAGCAGCTTACTATTTTTATTCTCAGCCATGATTGTCCAAGTGAGCCTCCGCAGGAAGGGAAGGGGCTAAGTGTGTATATCTGTGTCTGCAGTGCTGCTGTGTGAAGATGTGTGGCCAACTAGGGGAGCTGAAAAGGGCTCAGCGTGAATCAATTTTAACATAAATTAGAGTCTTTAAAAAAAAAATTCTTTAGCAACAATTATATGGGAATTATTTTGAGAACCTTAAATGTAACACAATATTAAATGTATCTCTCTCATTTGTCTTATCAGAAATAGATTTACTCTGTCATAAGCTGAAGATTTAGAGTTCATGACAATTCCAGGAACAGAACATCTCTAAATGGACCCCAAATGTCAGCAATATGACGTGTGTGTGGTATGAGTGTGTATTGCATTCATTGACGTCAACAGTACAGGTTACAGTCTCCACATTGCATCTGAAAGGAGCTGCTGAAATGATGCTGTCCAGATAGGTTGGATGTTGTATTGCAAGCTGATTTATTGAATCCCTGCACACTGACATCTGTGATCTGCGACTAATTAATTCTTTCTCTATTATTTATTGGATTGAAACAAACACTGATCAGTCGATCAGCAGCAGATATTTAAAAACTTTTTTTTTACTTTTCTAATTTTCAGTTTTTAATATAAAAAACGACACCTGTTACAAGCCCTCCGCATTAATAATATTAACATGAATAATAATATGAATATTAATAATAATCATAATTTTAATGCGGACACAGGTGCGGAATAATCACTTTGTTGGTCTAAAATGTGCCCCTTAAAAATATGTTACATCCTTATAAGCTAACAAAAACACAAATGATTGTGCTGAACCTCCTGTTTTTAAGCAAATGGAAAAGAAACAACTGAAAGAGCCTCAAAGAGGAATATAAGAGTGGCAGATAAAAAAATAGAATGAAATGTAAATGACCTGCTGTGTGTGGACTGGGCTGGAAGGTGTTTATAGGAGATGGCATACCTTTAAATGGTCTGGGAGCAACAAGGTTAGCACAAAACTTTGCACTAAAAGGGCTCATCCACAGGACCGTGTCTCTTTACTGCGACTCATACGTAATTCATTACCTCCTACTCCGACAAAAGACAAGCAGAGAGAGCGAGAGAGGATGAGAAAGAGTAAGAGAGAGTAGAAGTGCGTGCTTTGTCCACAAGGCAAGTTGGAACTCCTACAGAGTTGGGGCCTCTTAACTATAAAAAATTTCCTCCACCTCTGTGGGTGTGGAGATACACAGGAGTCCAAGTGATAGCATATGGACTGCATAAACAGCACCACACTGCTCTGCACTCCCCACCTCTGTTCCTGTGACACTAGCAAACATCTGTCTCATAGATGCTTGAGCCTACAGAAGTCAGTCTGTGTACAAATCAGCAGGTGAACAGCAAATTTTGAGCACAGAGCTTGTATAAATGGTGTGTCAGATGACTAGCCAACCCTAAAGTCGATGCAATATTGGATCTCAGCATCCACCACTTCATATTTCATAGCTAGTATAGAGTCAGGCTATGGGTTTTGCTACATAACTGCTTAGTGTCAACTGAGCAGAATGCAAAAGTGAATCTGTTTGTGTATCTCCGCCTCTGCTTGGGAGACCGTTTCATTTTTCATGTATGGTCTTAATTTGTCACTCCATCCTCTACTTTAATAGAGGCACCATGTCAAGGAGTAAACAGTTATATTGGGATAATATGTTCCTATTGGGCGAAGGGAAATTCTTATCTGAAACCCTGTCTGAACCCGATTGAAATGGGGACAACGTTATTAAGCGAATTTCATTTGTCTTGTTAATTAGTCTATTGATTGGAAACACACTGGCCTCTGGCTGCAAGGCTTTGCATGCATGTGTCTACGAGTAAGCCCAGTGCTTCCAGTCATGTTTGTCTTTTATTGCTGATAAGACTCGGAATAAATCATTACAATTACAAACAGTCTCCCAGTAAACCAAGGGAACAGGTTACATGCGAAGTTTAATGAAACTGTTCACACCTGCTGACCTCATAAAAAACTAAACTAGGAAAAATAAAGCAATACCCTCTTATTAAAAAAAAATTATCCAATGAGCATGTAGACCAATACTAAAGAAGTGACTTTATTATTTTAAAATAGATAAGTTGTTGTTAATGCCCCAACCTTATAAAGCAGGGGTGTCAAAGTCTGGCCGGTTGACCTGTTTTTGGCCCCTCTGAATGGTTTTGTTCCCAAATACAGTTCAAGGATGGTACAAAATTAGCAACTGATGCAAATGGACAATTTAAAAAAATATATTTTTAGGATGGGATTTTCAAAGACAAATTTCTTCTGGTTAAATACACCAACGACTTTAAAAGAAGGTGTCCTCAACCCCCCAAAACTAGCAGACTGGATAAAGGCAAATGAGTCAGACTCTTTTTATGTTCAGTATTCGTAATGATTTACAGATCGGTTTTTCAAAGAAAGTTTTGTGCTCGTGTCATAAATACATTTCATGTTTAGTTGATTTTTAATCAGATAACAATAAAATCCCAATATAGGTATTAATGGCTATTTATTTAAAATTAAAATTAAAATTTTGCAGCCGGAGACTGGTTTTAACTTGATGATTTTGGGCCTTTTGACAAAAAGTTGGGGCACTACTGTCACAAAGATAATCTTACAGTTAAACCCAAAATTATTTATAGGTCTTATTTTCAAACATTTTTTCTTATTGGAAATGAGACATGCATACCTCAAAAGATTATACAACAATTTAAAAGGAGTATCAGTTTTATTTTTATTTTTTTACATATATATGAAAAATGTGTGATGGCATCACAGCCATCACCCTAATCTTGAGCTCCCTCTACAGATACTCTATCAGATTTAAGTCAGGACTCTGGCTGGGAACTCCAAACCATTTTATACTACTTTTACTTGGAAGAAACATACTATACTATACATTACAATATGTCTGAAACTGCAAGAAGCCTGACATTTTTTGCCTTACAGCCTGTGTTTCCTGATCTCACCACACCCACAAAGAACTAATTCAGCCTCCATTAAGAAAAAATCAGTCAGTCAGTCATTTTGTACTACTTCTTCCATAGTGGGTTGTGGGGAAGCTGGTGCCTATCTCCAGCAGTCTATGGGGGCAGACTGAACACCAACCAAGAGATTGTTGAGGCAATTAAATAAAAAGTAAATGCCTGTTTGGCAAGATGTTAGGTATGGCAGCTTATAACTGTCACTGACTCCAGTTTCAAGCTGATGGTTTGCAAACAAGGTGCATGCCATTGAGAAAACAGCTTTTGTCACTTTTGGAGGCTTTTCTGCTGTGGTGCCAAAACTACCAAGTCTGCAAAAAGAACAAAACGAGGTCGCAGCTTAAAGCTGTTTTTATTATCTTCCTACTGCCAAAAAATGTTTTGAGTCTAGCGTCAGAATTCTTAACCATTATTAGTCTATTTCACAGATTTTAAAATATAAACACAAAAATCCCTAAGATTTCAATAGACATTTTTACACCAGGCAGGCTTTGCATGCAAGATCTGCAACAACCAAAAACTGGCAGAAATACCAGTAAGAATGACACAAGTAATCAAGGAAGGAGGTATGAGTTAAGAAAAAAAACAAGGAAGGAAGGAACAAACAAGGAGGAATGTAAGAAGGGACACAAGGAAGGTGGACACAGGGGAAAAGGAAGAAAGGACACCAGGAAGGAATGAAAGACAACTTGTAGACAGTCAGAGAGGTATATAAAGCCTGGAAATAAAAATATTTTTCCACTCTCTGTTTTATGTTTCCCTACTTAATCAGATCTGGAAAATACTCACATTAAATTCCAGACTTTTCCAGGCTGTATAGGAACCCTGCAGTATGTACTCCCTGTGCACCGTGTATGTCGTCCCCTTCCTCCTTATGCCTCATGTGCAAATTTATATTATAGGTTACTAATAGTTCAAAACCATAGGTGAATCAGGGTACAACCACAGCTGGGACTCACTGGATAGATGAGATCTTGGAACTCTACAGGAATCTTGATTAAATAAAAGCGAACAAATTAAGAATTATGTGCTTTTTTCTGCCACTTTCATCTATGTACAGTATGTAACTGACTAATAAGTAAGCCAAGCACTTTCTGAGGCATGATTTAAAGACACACTGCATTGTTTTCAACATTAGGCAGCTATATTAGGCTGGTATATGTTTGTAGAACAAATGGCAAGGGTTCAACTTCATTTTTCTACAATGTTACTCACATGAATAAAATATGGGTTCACTTTTGGTCAATAAAATAATAAACCCTTCATGAAGTGATCTAAGTCTGGATGAGCTCTGTGCATAAGAATATGTTGACCATCCTAAATCTAAAACACATTTATGTTAATCTAAGGATTTATGTTTTTCTGAAGGTATGCTGATTTTAAGTTCAATGCCTACAAGAGGTCAGCAGAGATTTTTATATTGTTTTAGCCTCTATACACACAAACATTATACTGTGTTCAATCCATGTAATATCCTCTTTTCCAAGTGGCTAAAGATTGGAAACAGCACACTGCTGCGTTGACAGTGTATTTGTATGCGAATGCCTTCCACCTTCTCTGGCCTACACAGCAGGGCTGGCTTGGTGCAGCTGCCCTTCGGCAGGAAAAAGGTCTGGATGAGTGGGTGGCTTTGGAAGAGTAAACCAGCATCTGACATAAGGAGCTCAAACTCTGCAGTGTTTGTATAGATGAAAACAGCAGTAAGTAATGTGAACAGGACAGGCGAAATCCGATCTGTTTTTCTTATTCTTTTGTTGTGCATTTTCTATTTTCAAGGTGTATAGCTTGCCGTTTTCTGTCCTAGAACTTCCCATTTTGTTTGCACTGCCTTAAATGTTAGACCCTACTGACTGGGAGAAATTAACATTTTTTTGTTACACTCCATGTCAATTTTCCTTCCTGAATGAATTTTTGATTCACTTACATTATTTCAGCTGCCAGCTCCATTGTTTTGCCCATATGTATCACCCAGGTGCAACAGCTTGTTAAGATCTGGAATCACTGTTTCAGCAGCATGCTCCTCAGCAGGTGTTTTTTTCTACAAAGTAAAACAACTGACTGAACCGACTCCAAGAGTCAGTCCACCATATTGTTGCCAGGGGTTGTACTACATTAAATACAGAATGAAACATTTAACACTCAATTCATATTATTTAAATATGAAATTGATTTATTCATTTACTTTTGGGGTGCATAACTTAAGCTATCCTCTTTTAGTACTGACTTAACTGGCATAGCACTAGTCAGGCAGTGTACACAACCTACATAAGGAAACAAACAAAACAAACCCTGTGTTCAGCTTAGGCAATGGAAAAATCACCACACCTTTCAGCAAGTTTAGTTTGCAACACATCCCCAAACTTAATTCTGGTCTCAGTACAAGGGACAGGAAGAAATGTAGAAAAAAGTTTACATCCAGGTCCAAAAAGACAATATTTGTTCAGGTAGGAGCTTTACAAACATGTGCTTTAGCCCTATAGGGGATTGTACTTTGAAGTGAATTTAACAGAACCCTTTCAGTTGATTCACTCAGTACAACACATGAGTATGGGATATCACGCCCTGCGTGTCCTGGCTGAAGCCACCTCTAATCACGCCTCCTTGGCAAATGATGTGATGACGACAGGTGACAGGCCCCGCCTGCACAATATACCTGTCCGTCATCATCGTCATTACTCAGTTCTTACGCTCTTCACCTCGCTAAGAACACCTCTTTGAGTCAGGCTAGCTAGCTGCTGCTGGTTAGCTCTGTGTCTCTTTCTAAAGGCTACTTAGAACTAGTTCAACTGCTTTTGTTGGAGTTAGTCCCTGCTGCCTGCTGGTAAGCGAAACGCTAATTTCAAGCAGTTCTGTCTGGCTTTCATGGTTCGGGATGAGCACAAAGCTAACGCAAGTGAAGCAGAAGTCTTCTATTCGTCCCTGTCCTCAGGGATGTGGCTTCTCGCTTCATGAGAAGGACCAGCATGAGGCTTGTCCCGTCTGTCTCGGGATCGTTCATGCTCGCAGAGCGTTGGCGGACGCCGAAGCCTGTGCGTTCTGTCACCAGCTTCGTCGTTCAACCCTGGAGAGGCGGGTTAAATTCCTCGAGAAGGTGCTGGGAGAGGCTGCTGTCTCACGGCGAGACCCACTGCTCTGCAGTCCGATTCTGACGTGGACGGCTTTTCGGTCGAAGTCCCCACTTCCAAATGGGCAGACCATATGGAGTATGTTGATGGGTTAGCCGATAATGCAGGTGCTCGGTCTCAGCTTCAACTAGAACCCCTGCAGGGAGAGGAGGACGTACTGGACATCGGTTTGGATGTCCATGGTCTGTCCGATGATGAGGATGAGTCTCTGCCGAGTCAGGCTGCCGCTGCTGTGCCAGCAGACCCGGGCGACACGTCTTGTTTCTCTCTTTGCCCTCGAGCAGCTGATACCCTGGACGGGGAATGGCCCTCCTCACCTCCAGCGGAGAAGCCATCGCGATTCGCGGGGTTTTATCTCCCCTCGGAGCCGGCCGCAGTCAAGCACCATCTACCCATGTTCCCAGACTTTGTCTCTGAGTTCACGTCTTCATGGAACAATCCACTGTCCACCCGTGTCACGGTGCCGGGTTATGGACAGTATCTGGACCTGGAAGGCGCTGAAAAAGCCGGACTAGTGAATATTCCGCCTATGGAACCGTCTTTGGCAGCATATCTGGCCCCGTCCCAAAATCATGGTGTGGGTGGTCCAACATCGCTTCCGTCTAAGCACTGTACGTTCTACGCTGCTCAATTGGAGAAAATCTACAGGGCTCAAGCTACCAACGCTCGTGCCCTGAGCTCCATTACAATGCTGCAAACATACCAAGCTATGCGCTTGGCGGAGCTTGGAGCCGCAGCACCAACGGAGAGCCATTTTATATGCCGCTCTTGAATGAGATGAGAATCACCGCTGACTACATCATCCGTGTATCCCGCTGTGCAGCTCTGTCACTGGGCAGAGGGATGGCATCAACGGTGGTTGCGCAAAGGCACCTGGGGCTGATGCTCTCTGACATCCCGGATAGAGATAGAGCCGTCTACCTGGATGAACCGGTGGTAGCTGACGGGCTGTTTGGGCAATCTCTCGACGCAATATAGGCGAAATTCGAGCTGAGGAAAAAGCATACCGAAGCACTGCGCAGTATCATCCCCAGGCGAGATGTTAGACCCAAATCCAGCTTGTACTCGCGAACCAGCTGTACTGTCACCCCCACCGAAGAGGATGACGCGGCCCTTGAGCTTGAGCCCTCAGACGGCACAGCCACAGAACCACGGCCAAGCTCCCCGAAAGACGGCCTGGAGCAGGGGTCCTCCTCCAGGGCTCCAGAGGGACTCCACGTCCCGGAAGAAGAAGACACAGTCCTCCTAGCTGTGGGACTCGAGATTCAGGAGTTTCAGGAGCAGGGAGACATGTTTGCCAGTTTTCGGCGGGTGCTGTCCAAAAGATGTTTTGCTGGTGTTGTTCGGGATCCCAGTCCCAAGAGGCGCTGCGTTTCCCCCACACAGTCTCCCAAGCACAATTCCCCCACAAATGTATTTGCACTAAAAGCCCCCAGTTTGGGTGCATTGAATGTGTTTCTGAGCACTGCAGTTGTTCCAAATGTTTGTATGTATGCTCCACACGTTTCAATAAAGACAGTTTTTTCTATGGAAAAAAGTCAAAATCAAAAGACTGCAGGCGACAGCCATATGAGGCTGCACCTCTCTCGCACGTCGGGAGAGGGCAGCACCGTTCCACCAACAGTGCCGCAGGCCAGTCGCCTGGCTGCACGTCTCCATATGTGGCGCGCATGCACATTCCAACCTTGGGTGGAGAGGACCGTTGCTATGGGTTACCATTTACAGTTTCGCTGGAGACCACCCCGCTTTGTTGGTGTGGTAAACACGGCGGTAATAGCCCAAGCAGCAGAAGTTCTGAGAGAGGAGATAAATACAATGTTGGCGAAAGGAGCTATCCGTGCGGTTCCCGAGTCGGACATGAACAGAGGTTGGTACAGCCGTTATTTTGTTGCTCCGAAAAAAGGGGGCGGGCTTCGTCCAATCCTGGACTTGAGAGTTCTGAACAAATACCTCCGAACATACAAGTTCAAAATGTTAACACTCAAGCAGCTTCTGAGTGCTATCATCCCGGGCGATTGGTTCGCCACGATCGACCTGACAGACGCTTACTTTCACGTAGCGAAACATCCGGACCACAGACAGTTTCTGAGATTTGCCTTCCAGGGCAGGGCTTACGAGTACCTCGTACTGCCTTTCGGTCTGTCTCTAGTGCCTCCCACCTTTACAAAATGTGTAGAGGCAGCGCTAGCACCTCTCAGAGAAACAGGTGTCCACATTTTAACTTATCTGGACGACTTGGCTTTAATAGCCAGTTCCAGAGTGCAGGCGACAGTGCAGCTGTCTCGGGTTCTGTCACACATTCAGGCCCTAGGATTTTTGGTAAACTCTCAGAAAAGCTCGCTGATCCCAAGCCAGCAATTTTCATTTCTCGGTCTGGAAATATGCTCCCTTACAAGCAGGGCACGTCTTTCCGACCACAGAATGGCCACGTTTTATCGCTGCCTCGCTCAGTTTCAGTTGGGACACAAACTGCGTTTCCATACCATCTCACAACTGATGGGTATGATGGCATCTATGATTGCAGTAGTACCACTCGGTCTACTGAAGATGCGCCCGTTCCAGCGGTGGACCCGCTCTCACCGGTTGTGTGCATGGCGTCACCGCAGCAGAAAGCTAACGATAACCACTGCCTGTATGTCGGCTCTCAGCCCTTGGCGGGAACCAGGACTGTTGTGCCGAGGTTCGCCTATAGAGAGAGTAACCTTTCGCAAGGTGGTATCCATGGATGCCTCCCTGAGGGGGTGGGGTGCTTTGTGCGATGGCGTGCCCGTGAAGGGGGTTTGGACACCAGCACAATCCAAACTCCATATAAACTACCTGGAGCTCCTAGCGGTTCTGCTGGCTCTGCAACATTTCTGCCAGGTTCTGTTAAACCAACATGTTCTGGTCAGGACAGACAACACCACTGTGATTTCATACATAAACAGACGGGGAGGTACTCGTTCACTTCCTCTCCTGAAGCTATCTCACACCCTCTTGCAGTGGTGTAGCATACGCTTTCTGTCTATCGGAGCTACTCAGATTTGATCTTTTTTTAACAGCCAAAATGCAGCCTCAGTTTGACTCCCCAGGTTTTTTTTTTTTACAGCCAAAAACACTTTGAAACAGAGGACCAAAACAACTTACATGCTGGGATTGTTAGGTGACAACAACCAAAGCCCTGAACCTGATGGAGGGTAGTGTCAGATACTTGAACGCCATTAACAGCCCCATTACCGTTTGATAAGAGGGGAAAAATCTTCACTTCTCTTCAATAATGAGAAAGAGATTTTTTTAGAGAATTTTTTAAACCCTCTCTAAATTCTGAAAATTACATGCATTTGTGTAGTATTTGGTAGCATTGTCTTTTAAACTGTATGACCTGGGTCAAATGTTATGGTATCCACCACAAGCTTCTCACAGTGGTTTTCTGGAATTTTTGCCCATTACTCCTGACAGAACTGGTGTAAGTCGGTCTGGTTTGTTGGCACACCTCTTTTCACCTCTCTGAACACGTCTTTATGGGACTGAGATCTGTTCTGTAAGATGGCCACTACAAAACACTGACTTTGTTGTCCTGTGCCCACTCCATAACTAATATGCTTGTATGCTTATGGTTCCTGCTATTTTGGAAGACCTTGTGCCTAAGGTTTAATTTCCTTGCTGACGCCTGAAAAAATGTTTTATTATTTCCATATAATGTTTTTATTGCTCACGATGCCATTGATTTTGTGAGGTGCACCAGTCCCTTATGCAGCTAAACACCCAGAGATCATGCTGACACCTGTTTTTCCTCCAAATGTTATAATGGCCATTATGGCCAAATATGTGAATGTTAGTTTCATTAAACCACAGGAACCACAAAAATAACAAATCTTCCCCTGAGTGGATTTATGAACTGTAATGTTTTTAGGTATTGATTTCACAGGTATGGCATATTCCTCACTGAGTGGCCTTTCACCCCATGCTAGTTCAGAACTCGTTTCACTGAAGATAATACAACTCTCTTACTAGCTTCATCCAGGATTTTAACAGGATGGTTTTGTTCTTGGAATGATATGCAAATTTTGCACCAAAATACACTACCAGTCAAAAGTTTTAGAACACCTTTCTCGTTCAATACGTTTTCTTTATGTTTATGACTATTTACATTTTATGTAGATTCTCACTAAAGGCATCAGAACTGTGAATGAACACATATGCAATTATGTAGCAAACAAAAAATTGTGAAAAAACTTTAAATATGTTATTCTTTTGATTCCTTAAAGTAGCCGCCCTTTGCTCTGATGACTGAAATATTAACCTTTGGCCGTCTCTCAATGAACTTCTGGGAAGTTCTTTCTAGACTCTTTGGAAAACTATTCCAGGTGACCACCTCATGAAGCTCAGGGCGAGAATGCTGAGGGAGCAAAGCAGTCATCAAAGCAAAGGGTGGCTATTTTGAGGAATTTAAAATATAATACATATGTTTAAAGCTATTTCAGACTCTTTGTTTACCACATAATTCCATGTGTGTTCATTCATAGCTTTGTTGCCTTTGGTGAGACTCTACAATTTAAATAGTCAAGAAAATAAAGACACCCATTAAGTGAGAAAGTGTTTCTAAAATTTTGACCTGTAGTACATTCATGTCTGGGACACAGAACTTGCTTCTTTCCTTGAAAGTATGATACCTGGACATTCCTAGCGTGTTTTTAGTACCATAACTGCTTAATTCAAAGGATGTGATACCTTCAGGCATTTGTGGAGGTCCACAGTTTTCTTGCTGATAGCTGGTTTATTTTGATTTTCTCAAGACGTCACACAAGGGAGCAGTGTGACTGATAGTTTGCCTTAAAATACATCTGCACGTGTGCCTCCATTAAACTCTAACACTGTGGATAACATCATTATCTGGGCTTTAAAACATCATTTTGAAATTTATAAATACAACTAATTTTGGTAATTCAAACAGAACAGCAGTTTAGTCTGATTTACTGACAAGAAAAATTATTATTCGTCTTTTTATACAGTATATTTAATTATATGGTTTTGACTGTAGAATGTTCTAATCTTTTTCGTCCTATTGCTGATGTTATACAAAAACACACATCACATATATCTGCACTCATTACTCAAATCTACAGTTTAAAAAACAGCCAACATTCAGCAGTGTAATAATAATATAGTTATTCTAGTGAAGACAGACAGTTGCTCTGATATAAGATAGGAAAACTTCTGTTTAGATACATTTTTCACACTTTTTTCAATTTTCTGCAATGACCCTTTTAGCAATTTGGCCCAAAGTACAGACTTCCAGGTGTGGAAGATGTTGTTAATCTAAATATGTCTTGTATAACAGTCTAAAAAAATCTGTTGTGTTTTCTCACACTAGAACATTACTCGAAGATTACAGAGTACACTCTATTTGACTGTTGTTAGGCAAGCTGCAATTTTCTCTGTTCTAAGCGTTTCTGCAATTCTCAGGTCCAAGATGAGTCCATGCATACTGATTCCAACTAGGCTTTAAATGAGAGCTGGATAAAAGACATTATAGTTTAAGAATAGAATAATTATTACAATTTATGTCAAATAAAACTTTGTTCAGAGCAGTAGTTCATTTGATATCTTCATGATACCATGATCTTGGTATCCAAGATGAGTGGAATGTTTTTAAACCTGCTGTTTGCAGTAGCATGAGGCTCCAACACAGACTCGGCTCCCTGATGGATTTGTTACATGCACCAGGTCAACCTTGAAACAAGTTAATTAGAGCTCTAAATATATACAGCCTGACTAATTAAACGCTGCACATGGATTCCACTAAAGACTCAACTGACCAAATCCTAAGTCTTTACGACACAATAAACCCCAAAACAGCCTCTGAAACAAAACAACGAAAGCAAAATGAAATCATTCAGGAATTACAGAGCAAACCTGCCATTAACATGCCCCTAAACATCCAAACACTCACACACACAACACATCCAGCTCTCCCTACGGACCTCCCCTCCCACACTTATTACTTTGGCAGTGACAGAACAATAGCATCTCTCCCAGGAGAGAGGACCAGTGCAAGGAAAGAAATAGCAAGAGAGATGACGAGGTGTTAGTCTATCAGATTAAAACACTAAATATATCAAGATCTACAACACTTCCTGCTCTCTTTTTATCTGTCTATAAATCCTGCTCTCTGCTAAACAAGCTTTGTTCTTGATCAACAACACAGCTGCAGCATGAAAAGAGAGGTCCATCATTTTAACTGAAGAGCTCCAAACATCCTGACAAAACTATATTTATGCATGTTTCCACATATTTCACGCCCAATTTTGAAGAAAATAAAATCATAAATAACAGAAAAAACCATGCATAAGTAATATGGAACATTGGTGAGAAATTCTCATCCAATCTCTCCATAACTCTTAATGTTTAACATACCCAAAAGTTATTTTCCATTGAAACATTCTGCTTCACCTCATGAGGTCTATATATGTAACAAAATATAGGTTAAGATGTCCTTTTGTAACTGCCAACATGTACTCCTCTTTTCAGCTTTGCATCTGGGTACAGTCACTTCAGACAATTGCACAGACAATCAGCCATAAATCTTTGTGAAATATCTGGTTCAACACATTTCGGCGAGGAGTATGATAAAACACAGGGATTCAAGTTTTCCATCAGGTAGCAGTATAATACCACTCAATCATGAGTTTGTACCCATTTCAAGGCAAAGTTATGTTTTCAGGCATCCTACACATTTTTCATGTAAAACTGCCATACTTTTCCAGACGCAACTTTTCAGACATTATCCCTTTAGATGAATTGCATGGTACAATCATTTCCATGCAACTTTATAGGACTTTCATTCGATCCAATGAGTGTTTTAAGTTCAAACATGACCATCGATAGACAAGGCATTGAACTAAAGAAAGATATTCATACCAAGTGCAATGAAGATAATACATCAGAGACTTTCAACTCACCCTAATCCATCGGTATTACTACGGTACGTTATCTCACCAAACGTCTCAGATTGTTACCTCACTTTTAAGCTCAAGTTTTGACGTAATTTTAGTATAAAGTCACATCATATTCTCAAGTCTTGCAAAGTGGAGGGCTGAAGTGAAGTAAAAAGCTTCCACATACTGTATATGTGGTTTAGGAACCGGTGTAGTTCCTCCTAAAATGAGGAATGTCATCTTTCTCTGACATCTGGCAGACTTCCTGGTCTCATTTTATTCTGAGTGGATTAACCCTCCCCTGAAATGTTACATGCATAAAAGAGTAAAAGCATTTCTTCTCTTTGTTTAGCTAAAGTGTTATTGCATTTTACCTATGGCCATGAAGTCCTCTTGGTCCCAGGCTTGCAGCTGTGCAAGTGGGCCGCTGTACAACAGCAGTCCATCAGCCACGTCCGTGATAAACTCCAACGACACATGGCTCTCGAAACAAGGCATCATAGGAGGAAACCAGGCATAACCATTGCCATGGAAACTGTGCTTGTTCTGCTGGCATTCAGGTCCCTCAAACTGAGCAGGGCACTGGCACCTTGGGAAGAGGAGAAAATCAAAAGATGAAATTACATGAATTAGTAAATGCAATAAATGAGGAATTTGGCTTTTAGTGACATTTCCAGAGATTCTGGTTAGGTAACTTAAAATCATGGTATTCCTTGCCATTTTTGAATCCCATTCAGTCTAATATTTTCCCAAGTATTTTGCAGCATATTAGCCCTGACCATCTGTAAGTCACAGTTGCTTCCTCCCTTTAGGCATGACTCCTCTTCAACCATCACCCACTCTCTGTATGTTCACAGATGCAGATGTTCTCATTAGTGGCAAAGCCGCAGGGGGGAAGTCACTGGATCACTTGGAAACCCCTCTTACAGTATTTTCAGACATTCCAGGTCTCATTTGTACCATTTTATTTCAAAATGCATCTCTTACCTATTCTCTGCAGAAACAACTTCTGCTTCTCAGTCTATGCTCTTTCAATGTACTCATTTTATCACCATAAATCAATTAAAAAGTTTGGACTTGGCTGGGTTTTGTTTTTGAAAAATCAGAATAACCCAACAAAATGTAAAACATGTTGTTTCTATTAACATATTTAAAGAATTGAACATCCATTTTCAATCGCACAAATCCTATAACTTCCAAACTACATATGACCCCATGCAGAAATAAAGTGTAACCCAGACCCTAAAGGGGTATTAGCTGAGGTGTCAACAGAGCACTCTTTCCCAGCGCAGAGGGAAGAGTGTGACATCAGTGAGAGGACGTACTGCTGTGCGCTTGAAAGCATCGTCGTCCCTGCTTCCTGAACCCTGTTCACTAACAGCTGAACTCCTGAAACAGTAAGGAAATAATTAGCTGCTGCAGCATGGGCGCTAAGCTAAGTTAATGAGTAGATAAAAGTAGGGCTGAAGCTAGAAAGAAAGTAGTTTAAAAGAGCTGAGCAGTAATTAGTATCAAACACTGTTGTTAAGAAGTACAGTTGTTTTAAAACATACATGAAATATTACCTGATAAAATGTTTGCTAAAAGATTTTGTATGATTTACAGTGCTTGTGTTGGCCTTCATGGACTAATCTTGCCGAACTCAGACTTCTGTTAGCTATGTTTAGTTAAGTGCAAGAACACAATAGATTTAACTAATGTTCGTTATAATGTATTAAACAAAAATGAAGACTTCCATAGGATCAAGAAGACAAATTAAATTAGCACCTGGCTGGAGGAGGGGTCAGAGGGGTCTGCATGGTTTGGGCGGGCGGACTGGCCGGAGTTGTTCTTGGGGTAGAGTGGTCTCGGCTTCTCGGTGGGTTTTGGCTCTGTGGGTTTTCTGCCTTTTGTGGGCTTCGATGTGGGTTTTCTCCCAGGGCTACTTCTGGCTAGTGTATGGGTGCCGGGCATGTGTTCTTGGATTTGGATGCTGTGGGTCTTCTCTGGCCGTCGTGTGTGGTTGGTGCAGGGCAGGGGTCTCTGCTTTGCGGTTGCATTGGGCTTCTCGGCCTTGTACTGGGGTGGGGTTTGGTGGGTGGTGTGTGTTTGGAGTTGGGGATTTTCAGTGTGTCCCTACAGATGTATGGAAGCATGTGTGGTGTCACTGTTACTGTGGCGTTGGCTCGAGGGGAGCTCCGGCATGGCTTGGCTCTATCGCCTTTGCTTGGCTGGTCTAGATGTTGGTCGTTCTGCGTCTTGGGGGGGATGCAGCCTCTTTGCGGTGTGGGCTGTGGCCTTTCTGTGGCCCCCTTTAGCTTACTGGGCCGGCGTCTTTCCCTTGGACACGGTGGTGGACGGGGTGGTATGTTGCGGGGTCTGCTTGACAGCCTGGCTGGCACTGGCGGACTTGGTTCATTTGTCCATATGGGGGTTGTTATGGAAATTTTAGTGCCTTGCTTGATTTGCTCCTTGATACTCTACAGGAACTGACAAAAGTATTAGAACCCCTCTGTGTTGCTCCATTCTTCTTTATTTAGTGTTAGAGTAATAGTTTCTCAGCCTTCTGCTTGCAGCTGTGTGAGATAATATGTATGCCACACTGTTAAGATTATGTCTAGGACAACAGGTCTCATGAGGGTCACCTTGAAAACTGTTGTAGCTTATAGGAGAACTTTTACTTTGTCTGGTCAGAATGATTTGGCAGCACTACTGAGCACATCTCCAATGCTGTAAAATCCTTCTCTCTTGCAAGATTAAAATAAAGCTGATTCTGAGTGACAATCATCAGTCTCTGGATGCGAATTTTTCTACAACAGGGTGCATATGCCTATGCTGGCTGGGGGTTTGCATTGAGGTGGGGCTGCCGTTTTGGGTCGGGTGTGGCTTATTGGCCAACTCGGTGTTGGTGTGGGGCATGTTTTGTTGCTTCGCTGTCCTGGTTATGGCTGCAATCCAATGCTGGGCTGGGGGGAAATGGGTGACTGGGCGCTCTGTAGGGTCTCCCCTGTTCAGAGGTGGTTGGGCATGTTGGTTGTGTGCCCTCCTTTGTGTGGCGTAGTCGTGTTGCGCTGGGACAGCTGGTCTGTTCAGTGTTGCCTGTCCCTAGCCTTGGGCCTGGTGTATGTGCCTGTGCCTCCCTCCTTGTTGGAACTCGGTGAACAGGGGTGCCTACTGGGGTTAGCTGGGAAGCTGGCTCCCTGGGAGAGTATTTTGTCCCCCAGTCCTTCCCTCCCCATTCCCAGACACCACCCTCGGTTGGGGGTGAGTTTGTGTCCTCTTTTGGATGTGGGGCCACCGGCATTTGAATAGGCTGAACGGTGACAGTGGAGCTGAACTGGTTGGTGTTTCTCCTGGGCTGTCATTGCAGTGGCGATGTGGTATGTTTGTGTGGTTGCGGGGGTATGGTGGGGGCCGCAGGCCTTGTGTGTGTGCCGCTGGGGGACTCATGGGGTTGAGACTAGAATTCATTGGTGGGTTGGGACTGTTTCATCCTTATACGGCTCTGGTTGGCCGGCTCATTTGGACCAGGTGCCGGCACTAGTCTGGTAGGGTGCTGGGGCGGTCTGCCTGTCTCCACTCTGGAAGAAAAGGGACCATCTCCTGGGTCCGGGTACTGGTTGCCCCTCTAGGGTATCAGTATCTGGACCTAAGAATATAGAGTATGTATGTTGTGAGTGAGTGTACCACACCCATTGTTGTGTGTCTCTATATTGGGTGTGTGGGTGTGAGTATTTTTATGTTTAGGCATGATGGTGGGAATGTTTGATTATGACTGTGATTATGACATCAAAAGTGGGGTCTATTTCCTCCCTGCCACATTCCCTGTGGCTGGTGTCTCTGCCCGCTGCTGTATTGGTGGTTCTCGGAGTTCAGGGCTGGCTGCCTTGGTGTGTGCTGGCTCACACCCGGTGGCTGCTTGCCAGGGCTTGACTCCCCTGGTTCTGTCGGGCCTCTGCTTGGGGGGGTGATGCAACCTGGTGGCTCGGGTCTCTGGGTCCACAGCTGCATTTGCTCTGGCACTTGTTGCTGCAGCTCCCTGGAGCTTCTGCACAGTGGCTGCTGAGTGGTTCCCTGAGGGCTCTCCTCTGTTCTTCTCTGGGGGGGTTGCGGTTGTCCCGGCAGTGGTCCTCCTGGGGTTCCCATGCTCTGGGCGGCTTTTGAATTTCTGTGACTCAGATCTCCTCCATGTCTGTCTCGGGTCCAGGGGGGCAAGTCTGTGGCTCCTCACATTAACTATTGCATATTTTTTTGGAGAAACCTTATATACACAAGTGCACTCACAGTAACACCCACCGGTGTTTGGATTCAGGTGTTAACAGATACACAGATGTTCTATGTTGAGGCGAAGTTATCACCAAATGCATCTTGCATTCATTAGTACCTTGTACTTTTTGGTAACATGGCTGTTGTTATATATGTTTCTGCATGTGTAGAAGCAGTCTTCTATTATCTTGCATTCTCATTATCTGTCTTTCTCTCCTCTATTCTTTTCTCCTCTCTCCCTTTTTCCCTTTTGCCCAAACTCTCTGTCTTTCTTGCTTCTTTTTTTTCCCTTTTCGTTTCCGTCTCCGTCACCGTGTCTATTGCAATTGAAATGATCCTAAAGCAGCTTTTGTTTCATATATATGTATGTATTTATATATATATATATATATATATATATATACATATATATATATATATATATATTTTTTTTTTTGGCATTAAATATGTTCGAATTATTTTGTATCACTAAGGAAAATATACATTTTGAACAAGATCTTAGCGGAAAATCAACTGTTATTACTAACTGTTAATTGTGGGAGTAAATTGTTTGTATGAAAGAAACTCTTTGTCGAAATATGAATTTGATGATTGTAAATAAACCAAGTTTCAAACAGTATACTTATTGTAAAATGTATAGATTACACACCTACTTATGCACACAATTCAAGGACAAAAGGCATTTCTTCGAATGGACTCTTCTGCTTGTAATACGTAGATTTTTCAAACTAAAACTTATTCTCTAGGTAGTCAGTATACTCATACACGAGTCAGCACTCATACACATACACATGGTCTCATTGGTTCTTTAGACAGCTCATTTCTCATTTAAATGCTCCGGTATTCCCATTCTTATATACATTCATATTCATGTCTGCTTTTTTCAGACTGGAAAGAGGAGACATCCAGATCACAAACAGAAAGTTATTCATGATTTCAAGGACATATTACATATACTTTCACTTTAAGACAAGAGAAGAACATCACTGACAAAAACACAATTTAACATATTAAATTAGATCACTTGTTGGTGCTGCCCTGCGATGGACTGGCGACCTGTCCAGGGAGTACCCTGCCTCTCGCCCGCAGACTGCTGGAGATAGGCACTAGCTTCCCCGCGACCCAGTATGGAGGAAGCTGTATAGAAAGTGACTGACTGACTGACACTTGTTGGTGCTTCATAACAAGCATTTACACTCACCGGCCACTTTATTAGGTACACCTGTCGAACTGCTCGTGCAAACTCTAATCAGCCAATCACATGGCAGCAAATCAATGCATTTAGAAATATAGACATGGTCAAGACGATTTGCTGCAATTCAAACCGAGCATCACAATGGGGTAGAAAGGTGATTTAAGTGACTTTGAACGTGGCATGGTTGTTGGTGCCAGACATGCTGGTCTGAGTATTTCAGAAACTGCTGATCTACTGGGATTTTCACACACTACCATCTCTAGGGTTTACAGAGAATGGTCAGAAAAAGACAAAATATCCAGGGAGCGGCAGTTCTGTGGGCACAAATGCCTTGTTGATGCCAGAGGTCAGAGGAGAATGGCCAGACTACTTCGAGCTGATAGAAAGGCAACAGTAACTCAAATAACCACTCGTTACAACCACGGCATGCAGAAGAGCATCTCTGAATGCACAACACGTCGAACCATGAGGTGGATGGGCAAAAGCAGCAGAAGACCACACCGGGTGCCACTCCTGTCAGCTAAGAACAGGAAACTGAGGCTACAATTCGCATAGGCTCACCAAAATTGGACAATAGAAGATTCGAAAAACGTTGCCTTGTCTGATGAGTCTCGGTTTCTGCTGCGACATTCGGATGGTCGGGTCAGAATTTGGCGTCAACAACATGAAAGCATGGATCCATCCTGCCTTGTATCAACGGTTCAGGCTGGTGGTGGTGGTGTAATGGTGTGGGGGATATTTTCTTGGCACACTTTGGGCCCCTTAGTACCAATTGAGCATCGTGTCAACACTGCAGCCTACCTGAGTATTGTTGCTGACCATGTCCATCCATTTATGACCACAGTGTACCCATCTTCTGATTGTTACTTACAGCAAGATAACGCGCCACGAATCATCTCAGATTGGATTCTTGAACATGACAATGAGTTCACTGCACTCAAATGGCCTCCACAGTCACCAGATCTCAATCCAATAGAGCACCTTTGGGATGTGGTGGAACGGGAGATTCGCATCATGGATGTGCAGCCGACAAATCTGCAGCATCTATGTGATGCTATCATGTCAATATGGACCAAACTCTTGGAGGAATGTTTCTAGTACCTTGTAGAATATATGCCACAAAGGATTAAGGCAGTTCTGAAGGCAAAAGGGGGTACTAGCAAGGTACTAGCAAAAACCCGGTACTAGCAAGGTCTACATAATAAAGTGGCTAGTGAGTGTGTGTAGCTAATGTCACTACCTGCTTCATAATTTTAACTAGTATGAGTGGATCTCTGTTTGAAAAGATCTCAGTAAGCTGTTGTAATATGCAGTGAGAATGTATGTTCACCTTGAGGCCACAGAAGAAACAATGGTTAGCACTGTAATACCACAGTGGTCCAAGTTTCAGTAGCCTTCCTGCGTGCAGTTTGATGGAGCAATATCCTATTTATTTCTGTATTGCCATTTTTTTCCCTGATCAAAGCTTCAAAGTTGTTTCATCAACTAAAATATGGTTGAAAAGACAGAAAAGATTACATGACCTTACGTCTAAATAAGCATAAATGTGGTTGAATATTAAAACTTGAAAACGCATCCACAGGCAGGAGTTCACTGCTTACTTAATGCTTGGTGTCTAACAGGTCATTTGTTCTTATCAAAAACGGTACAGCCCTTTCGGTGCGGCACACACGTCCAAATAAATACATTGTTAAACCTGAACCTATGCAGAACATAATGTATGCATTTGAGTGGATCTCTACATATTGCTGTGCAACTTCAAAAACCGGCACCACAACAAATGACTCCCAGCTACATTTGGTACACTGGTATTTTCTCCATACCAGTATACATCACTGCTATGGATAAAAATAGCCTAAACTCCAAATTCAGATGCTTGTAGCATTTGACCAGCCCCAACTGCAATTGAAGCTGCTGGTTAAGCAGGTATAGATGACGGATTCATCCATACTTTTATTTATTTATATTAACTGCAACCTAAACGTTTAGCAGACGGACAAAAAAAATAAATTTAAACCAATTTTTTAGACTAAATAGGGACTATAACTGGGTAATAAAATATCCATGGATGTCCAGTGTTTGAATGGATATTCCTCAGTAAAATATAATCAGAGATCCAAGGAAAATATTCATGCCTGTATTTCCATTTTTGTATTGTCACGCTAATTCTCTGTGCTCAATCTGAGACACAGCTTCCAAACCTTCCAATCCTCTTATGGCAGCTTTGTTTTGCTCTTTCGTTGTCTGCTGGGAATTGGTTTTAGAGTTGGTCCGGATGCCACAATCCCAGCCCTCCCCTCAACTCTCTTGCTCCTGAAATGTCATTATTAATCCCAACGCATTGATTATCTGCATGTTCTTGCTTCAATCGTGACCCGTAATCTGTATTTGTTGGGGTGTGGTCATATCTGAAAGCCTGTGAAGCAGAAAACTATCCTGCAGCACTTTTATCTTTTTATTAATTCTTATCTGTTTGTGTTATTTCATTCCCCCTCACTTCTCCTCTCTGGCACAGTGTTTTTATTTACCTTTTACCTTTACCCTCATTTTCCTTATCATTTTATTGTTATCAGTTTTGTCTTTTCACTCTGTAAAAACATTTTCCATCTTTCTACCTCTCACCTCATGTTCTTCTTTCTCAATATCCCCAAACTTTATTTTCTCTTCGTCCTATGTTTCTGTTGTCCTCCTTCTGACACTTACCTAGTCTTACTTAATTTTCTATTTATTTGTTTCTCTCTTCCACGTTCTAAGATCATTTTCTCAGCTTCTGATATCCCACATTTGATCTAGTCTCCTCTTTGTTGGACCCAGCCATGGGAGGGAACAAGGACTGAAATGCACACAGAGAACAAAAGACACTGGTAAAAACTCTGAATCCCAGAATGCCCAATATTGACCCATTTTAATGGCAGCTCCCAGGGTGGAGAAGTCACAGCTGGAATCCATCATAGAGCTACTGTAGACATAGCCAGTGATGTGATTTATGACTCTTTAAAGGGAACCGAATATTTCTGGATCCATTTACTTCAAGGAGCGGTTCAAAAGAGGCATTCAAATTATCTTTAAAAAAAAAATAGATAGCTTGAAGAACAAATCATTTTATCCCTAACATAGTGTTAAATATATAATTTTGCGAAACCTGGCATCTGTGGGTGAAATTCACAAAAAAGTTAAAGGATATGCTTTAATAGTTTTATTAAATTTTTATTTAGGTGCAAAATAGAACCACAATATGTTCATGCAAAAAATATTTCTTTTTGGATACATTTTCATAAAATTAAGTATAAAATATCCAAATATAAATATCAAAAGACAGTAGTTCTTTACTATAAGTGTATGGATTAATACCATTTTAGTGCCGTTTGTAATATAGCAACAAAATAAAGAGCAAAATGTGACAAAATAAAAGAAACAAAAGTCACCAACTACACCTTTAAATATAACTATTAAGGCAATTCACTAATAGTAAACAACACTTAACTGTTAACTTAAGTTGCTATATGCAGCCTGCGTCAGCGTCGCAGCCAGGTCGCGCACAGTGTCACACAGGTGTCTGCCGTCATGACACGTGACAAGAACACTGACCAATGAGCATGCATTCTGTATGCTCATACTAACCTCTCCTCTCTGTTTTAGTATTTAGTCACCTAGGTAATAAATATAATTTAAAATTTAATTCAATCTGAAAAGACTAACAAAGAAAGTGATGGAAATTAGAAAAGTTTTAATGATGTGAATTTACATGGTTATTTCTTTGGCGCTCGGACCTGGGAGGAAGACATGAATGCTGAGAATGACATGAGCTAAGATGATCATTTGTAAGGCTTAGATTTAGAGATTTCTTCCCCCTGATCTGACACTGGTGGTGGATTGGTGGCCAGGGAGCGAGGAAGACAGGAGAAGATGTGAAGGAAGATGGTGCAGGTGGGGTGGAGGAGGGATGAGCTCAGCTGACAAGCGAGGATGAATACCGCTGAAGGTCCTTTAAAAGCGAGGCATCGGAAGGTGATTGGATGGAGAATCAGGCGGACAGGATGCTGATTGGAAGGCCAGGAGATGCACAGAAGAGTCATTGGAAGGTGGAGACAGTGAAGGTGAGTCTTTCATTCTGAATTTTCATCTAAACTCCATTTAAACTGAAAACGTTGAACATGCCCTAGGTGCAGAGGAGTAGAAGCAAGCATAGTAGTAAAAAACAAAGAACGGCTCTTAGTAGCTGAGACTCGAGTCCCATCATTCAAAGTAATGAGCCATTCAAAAGAATTGGATCGTTCATGAACGTATCACTAGGCGCCACAGCTCTCTTTCTCTTTTCCCCCAGCTGACACAGGAAGCACAATGGAGGACACACGCAGGAAGGTCTTGATCTCACTGGCCAAGTCAAGTCAAGTTTATTTATATAGCGCTTTTCAGCAACAAGGCACTCAAGGCGCTGTACATAAGGAAAAACATTACAATGATACAGAAAATCAAACAACAGAGGTAATTAAAAAAATAAAGAGAATAGAATGATGGATAAGAAAACAAAAGGAAAATTGGACTGAAAACTTAACTAATAATGTTTAGATAACACATTCAAAGGCCACTCTAAACAAATAAGTTTTTAATCTTGATTTAAAGCAACTTAGGGTTTCGGCGCTTTTACAGTTTTCTGGGAGTTTATTCCAGATTAGTGGAGCATAAGAACTAAAAGCTACTTCTCCATGTTTGGACCTAAAGACTGCATCTTCAAAGAAACCTTGGATCCAAAAGAAATGACGGTCTGCTGTTTGTCTATTCTAAGACTAGCCATCTGAAACTGACTGAGCTTCTACAGAGAAGAATCTGAGCCAAAGATTGTTCAAAAAGAGATAGGTTGTATTTAATTACGAGGCGTTTTCCCTGCCACTGCCCCTAAGAAGATGGCATTCGAAACCGTAACTCTGCATTCTTGAAGCGTGCGCCAGTCCAGACGCTACACTGAGAACAACACACTGGCACGTTCACAGTAAGAGGTCGTTTTGGGGCCGAGAGAATTAGTTTAGGAAAAACAATTTAAGTATTGCTTGAACTGTGTTGGGCCGGAGCATGCCGCAGTTGAAGCCATCTGTGATTCATGCTTTATCTCAATGAATGGCTTAAACACTGATGGTCTGTTAAGATTAACTTGTTCATTTTTGTCTGTGTTTTCCCTTCATTTTCTCTTACTAATGTGCATAAAATATGTCCGCATAGTCATTTCAAACATTCTAAATTGTGTCTCCGTTATTCCAGCTGCTAATGCTAAAGCTCTGCTAATGCTAAGACAGTAGCCACCATTAGCTCTGCTGTGTTTACTACACAGCTAACTCTGTTTGCACCACAATCAGCCGTAACATGTCGCCAGCACTCATACACACATTAAGATTTTTATTTATGGTACTTAAAGGTGCACGTGGGACTGAGAGGGACTGCTAAATAGCGACGCAGACACTGTTTCCTTTGTTGTTACTGTAAGCTGAGCTGCTAATTTTTGATGTGACATCATCACACCTGCTGTCTGTTGACCAAATTGTGAGTCTATGTCCATTTTTACTGTTATCTTGGTAGTCAATCACTCCATTCAATCAGTCACTGTAACTGCTAGGTAACACAACATCAACAACTTTCTTTTTTTTTTTTTTTTTTTTTTTTTTACCGTGTCCTGTCCAGCAGAGTAGCGCTCAGAATTGTTGCCTGAGTGCCAAGAAATTGCCCAACAGATTTACTTTCACAAGCGGAGCATCACATCTATTGCTTTAAGGCTCTGCTTGATATTTATAAAATAAACTTTATTATAAACTTCTTCGGGAATATTTCAATTGTTACGGACACGGAGACTGAAATGAAAAGGAAAACAGAAGCTTGACAAAGAGAGAGATGGGGCAAAAGGGAAAAAGGGGAAAAAAGGAGGAGAGCGTGGAGGAGAGAAAGAAGGATGAATAGAATAAAAGATTACACCCTGCTTGCTTATACACAAAATAACACACGGTATTTATGAATGTAAAATGTACTTAGTGAGAAGTGCAGCCCAATATAGATCATCTGTGTATCTATCAACACCTGTGTGGATGCGCTTTGTATACAAGGTTTCTCCACAGAAATATGCAATAGCGAGTGTGAGGACCCACCGACCTGCCCCGTGGTCCCCGGGCGGACACTGAGAAGATCCGAGCAACAGACATCCAAAGGCCCCCCAAAGCACAGGAACCCCAGGAGAACCACCACCGGGACTACCGCAACCCCCCCAAAGAAGAGCAGTGGAGAGTCCCAGGGGAGCCACCCAGCAGCGACAGTGCAGAAGCCCCAGGGAACCGCAGCGACGAGCCCACAGGCCCCGCGGCAGCCGTCCACTCCCGAGCAGATCCAGCCATGGACCCAGAGACCCAAGACCCTGGGACACGCCACCCCAAGACAGAGGCCCGACAGAGCCCAGGGGTCCAGGCCCCGGCAGGCAGCCACCGGGAGTGAGCCAGCACACACCCAAGCATCCAGCTGAGAACCACAAGTACCAACCGAGAACCACAAGTACACCAGTGGGCAGAGACTCCAACCACCGGCAGGCAGGGTGGTGGGGAGGAAATAGGCCCCCCATAATATGGGGGGGCCTAAGCTGATCCAGGAGAGGGAGCAGTCCAAGACCCAACCTGTCACAAAAAAAAAACAGGCACTCACAGTCACAGTCACCCACTCCCACCCTCATCCACACACATAAAATCACTCGCTCCCAACGTAAAGACAAACAACAATGGACGTCCTACACTCACTCACACTCCCCATGCATACTCTATACTCCAAGGTCCGGGCGCCGGCAGCCCCTAGGGGCAACCAGCCCCCGGACCAAGGAGGTGGTCCCCTTCCCTCCCGGGCAGAGACATACAGACAGGCCCAGACCCGGGTGGTCTCGGCCCGGCCCCCGCCCGAACCCAGTCCCCACCAACCCCCATCCACCTCCGGAGAGGGGGCTATGTACAAAAGAGGGGTCCACATGGCCCAAACCAGCCCGCCAACCAGAGCCGCCCCGGACGAGCCCCCCCCCACAGCAGTCCCGACCCCCCCCAACGAGCTCCGATCCCGACCCCATGAGTCTCCCACCCCCAGTGAAACCCCAACATGAACCTCGCCACAGGGCCACCCCCAACAGGGACACCGATATCGAACACACGTCCCCGAACCCAAACGCCACGAATCCCCCCCCCCCACAGGGGCACACCCCCACAGGTGAACTCTATAGCCGAGAGGCCGATGAGGTCACACCCACCCAGCGCAAGCTCTACATACAGCCCCGCTCTGAGCACCCCCGCCGCACCCCGCTCCCCCACCACACAGTGCGCCGCAACAGCAAGGCAAGGGCCCCGCGCAACACCACCCCCGCCCCCACTGGCGCAACAGGGCAGACCCCGCCGAGCACCGCACCCACAACAGGACCCCCCCCGACCCCGCAGCATGACGGGACAGACTCACCCACCCGATCCCCGGGGTCAGTGTCCCCACCACGCCCCCACAATGCCCCACTCAGCCACAAAAAAAAAAAAATTCCTGCCAACATTCCTGCCACTGCAACTGCCCAGGGAGAAACACACTATCCAGCTCAGCTCCACCATCGCCACCCAGCCGATCCAAACGCCGGCGACTCCATATCCCAGAAGTGGATACAACCCCTCCACCCCACCACCGGCTGCAGCCCCTCCACGACACCCCCCCCCACCCCCCCCCCCGCCCCGATCCCCCCCCCACACATGACAGCCAGCAGAGCAGCCCACCACCAAGCCCGCCCAATCCCCCCCCCCCAGACAGCGCCAGCAGCCCCAGCCCACCAGTCCACGAGAGGGATACATGCACTAGCCGGGTACCTGGGCCATGCAGGCCAACCGCTCCAAGCCAAGCACAGCCCCCACCAGCCGCCCCGGTGCAGTCACAAGACGCGCTCCGCCGCCCCCCACCCACCCGACCGGCAACTGCAGCCCGGCGCCCCAACCATGGGCCAGAACCACAGAAGCAGTGGAAGAAGAAGGCCACGGCCGCACCAGTTTCCGGGCACCCCCAACCCCACCCCCAAACCCCGGGAGTGCCCCAGCCCGCCGGCCACCCGCACCCCCGCATGGCGCACTACGGCCCACCAAGTAGTCCAGCCGGCCAGCCCCTCCATCGGAGCGGGGCCACATCCCAATCAATGCCGGCTAAGTCCCCCCTACCGGAGCCCGGCACCCCCCCCCAGCCGGCAGACCAGGGCCCAAAGCCAGGGGCCGAGATCCAAGGGAACCCAAGCGATCCCGAGAGAGAGAGCCGAAACGCCAGCCCCAGCACCAGACAGTCCCCAAGACCTGACCCCCAAACCCAGCCCAGACCCGACTAGAGGGCCCACTCCCTCTCCCGGCCTCCGACCACAGATGGGAAATAGCGAACGGGGGTGTGAAAAGACCCCAAGCCTGCCTCCGCCAGCTCAAATGTGGTGTTGATGCGTGTTGTTGCGTTTAAAAAGAACGGTGGGGAAGAGGGTCTGCCCAAAAAGAACGGTGGGGAAGAGGGTCTGCCCCCCCCCCCCCCCGCCTCCACCTGAACCCCTCAATGTCTAAATGCAATTAAACCCTTAGAGGTGAGCGCAGGCACCAGAGGTTAGGATACGAGGATATCCTCCCTCTTGATGCCATGGAGTGCGGCCACCCCCCCCAAGGCCCTACATGTGAATGTCGTGAAAATGTTATAAGTGAGAGTGTCTAAGTTGTACAGTAAAAGACAATTGGGGCACAGGCTGCCATGGGACCGCAGAGATGGAAAACCCTTGCGGCACTCCAATGGCGCACCTGCACCCCAAGGCCCTCCATGAGTGGTAATGTGATGGAGCTGGCGGAGGGAGGTGTCCGGGGATGGGGAGGGAAGGGACTGGGGGGGGGGCAAAAACAATGCTCTCCCAGGGAGCCAGCTCCCCGGCTGACCCCATAGGCACCCCCGTTTGCCAAGGGGCCCAACAACCGCTAACCCCGGACGGAGGCATAGGCCGGGCAAAAGACCACCGGGCAAAAGACAAGGGACAGGTTACAGGCCCCGAGAACCAACTGAAAACCGGGAGGTCAGCCGCCACGCACAGGACCACCGCCCCACAGCACGCAATACAGCGGAGGACGGAATGCAGCAAAGAGCACCCAGAGCAAAAGCTGCACACAAAAACTCACACTGCAAGTGCACCCCCACCAGCCCCCCAGCCCCCCAAAAACAAAGCCCCCCGTGAAAGCGCACCCCCACGAAAAGAAGATCCGCAGCATCCAGGTCCCAGAACATGCCCGACACCCATACCCCTGCCAGAAGCAGCCCCGCAAGGAGGCCCACCCCGAGGCCCACAAAAGGCAAGAGAGCCCACAGAGCCAAAACCAAAACCCATCCGGAAGCCAAGACCGGTCCACCCCGAGACCAACCCCGGCCCGCCCGCTCACCTGAACCATGCAGACCCCTCCGAACCCCCTCCCCCAGACAGAAAAGGGACCGGCATCAGTAACCGGAACCAAGACAAGGAACCAGAAATCGAGCCGGAACCACCCAGGACCAAACAACGCCGACACCCATCCAAGGCCAACCACCCATCCCCACCCCAGAAGGAAACCTACACCCACCCCAACATTCAAACAACTCCCAGAGCACGTAAGACGTTGGACACCCAGGTTGAACCCGCCCCCCCCCCCTCCCGCAGATCCTCCGCCCCACCAGCAGAATGTGCTCCTTGAAGGAAAGAGCACCTGCCATGAGATGGGACCTACCCGCCAGTTTCGGAGGCCCTTATGCCCGCCGATGCACCAAAGGCCCCCAAGCCAGGGCCGGGCGCCCGGGTATGCACCAGCCCAAAACCCCGGCGACATACCCGCCAGGACCCAAGACCCCCAAGGCCCAGCCAGACCCCCGCCCAGGGGGCGACACGCCCCGGGAACCCCGAGCCCCCAAGCCCACCCCAGACCCACCCAGGAGGAGCACGACCACCAGGCCAGTGACCTATGTCCGTCGGCGCAGGACCCCGAGAGCACCGCATGCAGCTACCAGATGTCCCCCGAGAGACACCAAAACCCCACCCCGGCCGGGACCACAGCCCCCCAGCGCCAGACCCCCCAGCGATCCCCTCCCAGGGACACCCAAAATGCCCCAACCCAGACACCCCCCCGAATCCGCCACAACGCCCCACAGGACGAAGCAAAGGGCGCCCCACCCCCACTAGGTGATGGAGCCGATTAAAGGAGCCCAGAGAGATCGATCTGACGTGGAGGCAGAGGCTGTCTCAAGGCTTATATAATCTAATAGAAAATTTCTATACTGATTGATATTAAGAAGGTTTTTATTTTTCCAGTTCATGAGGATAGTTTTCTTAGCGATGCATAAGGCAGTGAAGACCAAGTGAACTGAATTTGTCTCTATGGTGACATCATCTAAGTTGCCCAACAAGCAAATTGAAGGGGAAGGTGAAATATTACATTTCAGACACTTTGATAAGTCTTCACATATATCAGGCACCAGAACCTCTGGACGGGTGTACATACATAACCATAGTGCATGGATGTAATTGTCTGGTATATTACTTGTGCAGTGTAAGCAAGTATTAGAAGGTGCCAAGCCCATCCGGAACATCCGTTGACCTGTATAGTATACTCTATGAAGGATTTTATATTGTATTAATTGCAAACTGGGGTTACTAGTCAGTTTAAAGGTTCTGGAACATATCTGAGACCAGAATGTTTGGTCAAAGTTAACTGCTAAGTCCACCTCCCATTTTGAAATAGGAAGGGAAATTGATTCATCTATATTAGACAGTGTCCTGTATATTTTAGACATTAATTTGGGGGGGTTGAGTTTTAGGAACTCTAGTACACTTGATGGCAGTTGTAACCCAATGTTTTTAAAGACTGAACTTATTTTTTATTATAGATTTAATTTGTTGATATTCTAAAAATGTATTCTTGTCCATCCCGTATTGTATAATTAATCTGTTAAATGGGATAAACTGAATTCCTTCAAATATATGTTCCAGGTATTCAATTCCTTTACTCCTCCAATATGGAAAATTTATCATATTATTTTTTTGTAGGATGTCAGGATTGTTCCAGATGGGTGTACGTCTGCATGGGATTAGTGAAGACCCTGTCATTTTTAGATATTCCCACCATGCTGTCAGAGAGGTGCTGACGTTGAGGCTTTTGAAGCATACATGCCGTTTTATATTTGAGCTAATAAATGGTAGATCGGAAATCCTTATATTATTGCATAATGTCTGTTCTACGTCTAGCCAGGGTTCATCTAGAGGACTGTATTTAAACCATTTTGAGATGTAATGTAGCCTGTTAGCTAAGAAGTAAAGATGAAAGTTAGGCAGATCTAGTCCTCCTTTATCTTTAGTCTTTTGTAGTGTTTTTAGGCTAATACGTGGGGGCTTATCTTTCCAGAGAAATTTAGTGATGGAGGAGTCCAAAGATCTAAACCAGTCAGATGACGGTTTATTCGGAATCATTGAGAATAAGTAATTGATTTTTGGCAAGACCATCATTTTAATTGAGGCAACCCTGCCCATGAGTGATATGGGTAGAGATTTCCATCTAGCAAGATCATCTTCCACTTTTTTTAAGAGTGGGATGTGGTTCAGTTTTGTTAAATCTGCCAATCTAGGAGACACCTTGATGCCCAAATATGTAATATTCCCAGACTGTAGTTGTATATTAGGAAAATTGTGGAAAGAACAATTAATTGGAAGAACAGTCGATTTTAACCAATTTATAGAATAGTCTGAAATTCTTGAGAAAGAATTTATCAATTCAATTACCTGAGCGACAGAGGTTTGCGAATGCTGGAGAAAGAGTAATACATCATCATCTGCATAAAGACATATTTTATGTTCAATATTCCTGCATTTTATGCCTTTAATACCTTTAGATTGTCTGATTGCTGCTGCTAGTGGTTCAATAAAAATAGCAAATAGTGAAGGGGAAAGTGGGCATCCCTGCCTGGTGCCCCTCTGAAGACAGAAGCGGGAAGATGTTTGGTTATTTGTTCTGATACATGCCGCTGGGGAACTGTATAATATTTTTATCCAGTTTATGAAAGAGCTTCCAAAACCAAATTTAGTCAAGGTTGCAAACAAGAATTTCCAGTTAACTCTATCAAATGCTTTTTCTGCATCTAGAGATAATATATTGGTCTCAATATTTTTACTGTAGGAATAGTCTATTAAATTAAGTAATCTGCGTGAATTAGTGGATGAATGCCTACCTTTAATAAAACCAGTTTGGTCGGGATGTATTATGAGGGGAGTAACCTTTTCTAATCTTTTTGCGAGGGCTTTACAGATTATTTTGAGGTCGACGTTAATAAGGGATATGGGTCGGTAGCTGGAAGGGAGTACTGGGTCTTTTCCTGGTTTTAACAAGAGAGTGATGTTGGCAGAATTTATATTTGGCGGAAGTCTGCCATTTTTTTCGATTTCCTGCACCATTCTTTGGAATATTGGGGCCAAAATATTCCAGAATTCTTTGTAAAACTCTGTTGGGAATCCATCTGGGCCTGGAGCCTTTTTATTGGGCATGCTTTTTAGAGCTTCTTGGATTTCGGCTGAAGTCAGTGGTACATCCAAGGCCATCGCTTGATTATCTGATAGTTTAGGAATTGTTACTTTGTCCAGAAATTGATCAATGTCATTTTCTGACGGGTCTATCTGTGGTGAGTATAAAGCTTTGTAGAAATCTCTGAAAGTGCTGTTTATTCTTTCAGGATCATAAATTGTATTCCCTGTCGAGTCTTTTACTGCAAATATCGTTGTTTTTCTTTATTTATTTTTAGTTGGTTAGGTTAGCTAAAAAGCTACCTGATTTATTGCCATGTTCAAAGTTTGTACACGAAGTCTTTGTACTAAGAATTGGGTTTTTTTTTTGTCGTTGATTTTTCATTTAATTCAAGTTTTGCTTTACGTAGTTTGCCCAGCTTTTCCTCTTCCTGGGAAGCATCTAACAGTTTAATGGTTTCTTCTAATTCTTGTATGTACGTTTGTTTTCTTTTTTCTTCTTATGTGATGAGAATGAGATTATTTTACCTCTCATCACTGCTTTCCCTGCCTCCCAGAGAACAGATGTTGATGTCCCTGGGATATCATTAAATTCCAAATATGAAGTCCACTCTTTTTTAAAATATTTAATAAATTCTTCGTCCTTAAGCAATGATGTATTAAACCTCCAGTTTTTGCTTTGTGGGTTTTCTTTCTTATTTACAAGAGTTAAGGAGACAGGAGCATGATCGCTGACAGCTATAGGGTGTATCTCAGTGTCTGAAATGTCAGTCAACAACGAGCTGCTGACTAAGAAATAATCCAGACGAGAGTAAGATTGATGGACTTGTGAGAAGAATGTATATTCTCTGTGATTAGGGTGAAGAGATCGCCATGCATCGCAAAGTCCGTAATCGCTCATGTACTGTTTAACTATGTTTATTGATTGCCAACTGCGCTGAGTCCCTGTTGTACTCCGCCTGTCTATTTCTTCATTTAGACCAAAGTTGAGATCGCCCCCAAGAAGAAGTGAGCAATCCAAGTGTTTAGACAGTGCAGAAAAAAAAAATGGAAGAATGGGGGGTCATCAACATTTGGGGCATATATACTGACAATACATATCTTTTGGCTATGTATAGATATTTTTATTATTATAAATCTACCCTCTGGATCTGTAACTGAGTCTAATACTGTAAAGTTAACATTTTTGTGAATTAAGATTGCTACTCCCCTTTGCCTAGAATTATAGCAGGCGGAAAACAGATTAGGAAACTCAGGTGATTTAAGATCATTTGCAGCTGTGGCAGATTTATGAATCTCTTGTAATAAGACAACGTCTGCCTGTAGTCTTTTAATCTGATTAAAAATTTTTAACTTTTTCTCTCTGGTGCCGGCTCCATGCACATTCCACGTGAGAAACCTTAGTGTGCCCATAGCTGTGCGTGTGTCGCTAAAATTGTACAGCGCATGTCACCACAGAAACAGATAGACCCAAGTGAAATCGTAGTCAGTGCTTGGGGTTGCGTGATATGGAGTCCAGAAGCAGAGATATGGCAGGGAAAAAGACAAAAAATTAAGAGGCTGCTGGGGGTAAGAGGGGGTGAGAGATATAAGGTTATGTTAATAGATATATTTGTGTGTGTGTGAGTGAATGTGCTTTTTGTGTGTGACAGAAAGAAAAGAGAGTGACATAGAGGTGTGGTAACAAGTGTAAATAAGAGGAAGATGAGAGGAGACAAACAAAGAGCAGATACCCAAAAGCCCAGCCTTGGGCCCACCCACATGAAACAATGTAAACAACATGCTGAGCTGTGCTTTACATAAGATTACATTTGCCAGATATCTAACCTCTTATCTAACCAGTGTTACATGTTATAGATTAACCTGCTGTTGCTCCTAATAAAGCCAGGGAGTGATCTCCCGATCTCTAAACAACTGACCATTGATATAAAGTTTATCTACAGCCACTGTAGCTCTGATGCCTTCGCTGATATATTTCTTCCTAATTGGGAATAAAACTCGTCTCCGATCGAGGATCTCCTTTGGGAACTGGTCATTGACGCTGAAGTTCGTTCCCCGCAGCTCTCTGCCCCGACTTCTGACCTGCTCTTTTTGTTTATAGTGCTCGAATTTTGCTACGATTGGCCGAGGTCGGCTGTGTTCGGGTTTCTTACCTCCGAGCCGGTGAATACGATGGAAAGTGATGTTTTTTACCTCGTCACTTGGGAGTTTTAGCTGACGTTGGAGAAATTCACGGACCGTGGATTCGGCGTCCTCCTCTGTCCGTTCCGGGATACCGGAGAAAACAAGGTTGTCCCGCATGCCCCGGGCCTGTATATCCAGGATGGTCTCTTTCATTTTTTTTATTTTCTCCGGACAGCTGCGTCATTCCATCGGTGAGTGTTTTCCAGAGTTTCTGTCGTGTTTGTTTACCAGTATACCGCCATATTACTTACGCACAACTCTCGCGAGATCTCAGCCGCTCATCTTCCGCCTAAATTAGATATTTTTCACAATCCCTTCATCACATCTGGCCTCTGGCGCAGTGGGACAAAACCCTCACAGTGGTCGCTTTGATGAGAAAGAGGTGTGTCAATGGTCCAAGTGATGAACTAAGAGTGCCTCTTTCAACCTGTTGGTCACACTGGGTAGTATTTTTTCAGAGGCAAACAGAGAAGTGTGGAGTGGTCTGTTCTGGTCAAGAAAGTTTACACTTCACACACACCAACCTCTACCAACATCAACAACTTTCTAAATGTTATACATTTCTAATTCAGCAAATTATTTTCCTTTTTTTTTTCACTAAGAAAGTTTTATTTTCCCTTTGCTGTGCTTGGTTTTAACTGGTTGCTTGAACACATAGCAACTGTTGTTCTCTGTTAGCTTTTAAAGCCAATTTGGCCTCAATCCCAGTTCTTCAAAACAAACCATGCTTCTCAAACATAAATATTCACACTGAAGTGTGATATCACTGCATCTGTTTATTAGTTCCTGGCTTCAGTTTATTGATGGTGGTCAGAGGGGCCGGTGCTGCCGATTGTATGGCAGCCTCACTTCTGTCATTCTTCCCCAGGGCAGCTGTGGCTGCAATGTAGTCTACCACAGTCAGTGTGTGAATGTGTGTATGAATGGGTAGATGACTGACTGTAGTGTGAAGCGATTTGGTGTCGTCGGAATTTGATAAAGTGCTATACAATTGCAGGCCGTTTACTAGTTGAAAGTTACCAGCTTAGTTAAAGAGTTTGTTGACTTAAGTTTTTAACTTGGAGTATTTTGTTAATCTTGTATTTTGGAGAGAGGTTGTTTGTGTTTATTATGTATATGTGTGTAGTGCTTGCCCCTTTGAGAACAAACTCACCGTTTCATCTACTGTTCTATAATACCACACACTTCACCATTTAAGTATTCATAAAACAATAACTGACAGAGACTGAGTGCTGTTTGGCTATTAATTCCTGATAATCAGTTGGTGCACTGACTTGGTAATTCTGATTAAAATGACTAACTTTGCCTTTGGCACTTATTAATCGTTATTCATAGCCAAACCAAGCTTACTGCTGCAAAACATCTTTCAAACTTTAAAGATCACACAGCAAATGTTGTTGGGCTCAGGTACTCAAGAGTGATAAGGTAATTGGTCTGCCATGCTCCTGACTGTTGAAGGACAGTGAACACTATGGCGAGTTCTGAAAGACCTGTTTGAGGTCTTACAGTTTAGGCAAGTTCACCCTAAAATCAGCCTGAAAGACTAAAACGCCACCACAGTACTTCCTACAGGTTCTAGTTACTACTGATATGGAAGAGGATGCATGTACAGACACATTCAGTAAATGTTGTTGAAAAGTTCATTTAATTTAGTAACTTAGCTTTATACATTAAACACATATAGATTAACTGCACACAAAACGATATTTACTGTATTTAAAAGGGCTACACTGAATAATAAACTGCAGTTCCTGACGTGACACCAACTTTGTTACACCACTGGTTTTAACAAACATAACCGAGACATTAAAATTATAAGGAAGCTTTTAAACTCAACCGTCATTCTTGTTGGGCTCACCAGGCCCTCCAGCGGGAAACTAGAGAGGTACGCAGCTGGCTGTAAAGATCAGTACCTTCATGTTTAGAAAAGCATGCCCCCCTGATGATGGGAATGTTTTAATGCAACAAGTGAGTCTAAGTGCATCAGGCTGTTTATGAGTTGGGGGTAGAACACATTGATCGATAGACAGAGGCAGAAACTTTATTGATGTTGATATTTTACCAATCTGTTGTGATGAAGATACAGCAGAGTTGAAAGGCTACGTTCCCGCACTCACCTATCACTATGAGCTGTGTATAATGATCCAAAATGAATGAAATATTCATTGAATGAAATCAGGGGCGGAGCTAGGGGGTTGGCCAGGGTAGCAATGGCCACCTCTGGAAACTGACTGGACACCTTAGGTGCATGTTTAAATACAATCGATACAAAAAAATTAATTATTCAGGCTTACAAATTTTAGGCAAAAATGCTAGAAATTGACCCAATTTCATCTCCCCATTGTGTCGCCCTTCTTCAGGCAGCAGTGCTGCAATAACACAGGCACTCAGCCCCACCCTTAGAGGTGGAGTGAGGTGGTTGATTATTTGGAAGGACCTCAGAGCAAACTTACCCCTTATGTCTCAGTGGAGAGAATATGTCAGTTATCTGATGAGCTTTAAGAGGTACTTGGAGAGAAGGACGCCTGGGGATCTCTCCTTAAGCTGTTGCCACAGCGACCAGCTCTCAGATCAGCATTATATAACAGTATAAGATGAACAGGGAGAAGGTTTGATGGATGGATGGCAGGATATTCTCTCAACCAAAGCCTTTGTGTTGGAGCAGTAATGTGCAATCAGTGACTTAAGGCTATGTACCTCCTGCACACCCCTGGCATTGCAGCTAGCCGCCTAAGCTCTGATATTAAGGGTACTTGTGACATTTTTAATCACTGTGGTTTTGTCTGAAACACTGTCTAATACTCTCATTCAAAAATAAGACTTATTTATTTCAGACTGGTTGGCTTTACTTTTAGTTTTTAAACGCAACCCCTAATATGTAATATGCAATATGCAAGCTTCAGGTACATTGCCATTTTACATGCATGGGTTTTAAGCATCTAACCCCTGGGGATCGGTAGTTTCAGTGCTTTCTTTTTGCCTTTAAATTAGCCTAGTCTTCTGCTCGGTTTGGTTGGGTCAGTACTCAATAGCAGTTCTGCTGGAGAAAAGGTGTGGATATGTTGGTGGATAGAAAGCCCGTGCTTTACTTCCTAATAAATAAAATAAGAGCAATGCCCCACCCTAAAGTCCCTTACACAGAAAGTGAGAGAGTAGCCCAACGTCTGCTCGGTCCCCATGAAGGTGCTGTGTTGCAAGACTGTATAAAGTCAGATCTGTGTTTAGCAAAGCAAGCTGGTATGTGAGTGCAGCCCAGATTTCCCTAAAGAAAGAATAGAAGGAGGCAGCAGACAGTATTTTCTACTGAGAGCTGTGTTTTTAATGTCTTCTCGCCCACATGCTGTCATTAGCTTGTGACTATGTGCACTCTTTCCCGAAGGCTGCCACTCAAAAAAGAAGGGGTGCAATCACAAATCAGTGCACACTGCAAGACATAACATTACCATGCAATCGTTCTTTTCAGTAGTCCTTTGGGTTTATTTATTTATCTATTTATTATTTGTTTGTTTATTTTTTTCCATTCTCTAATTGCTGTAATTGCCAAACATTTGATTCACTTTAAATCATTTCACTGTGTATGGGAACCTTAAATGATGCAAAGCAGTTTGGAAATCAGGTTACAGTTAACAGAGAAAAAAAACAAAAAATATTTCTTTACATGCAAGTGTAAATTTATATGTCGTTTTGTGTGGAAGTGTGGTTGTGTATGTGTATGCATGGGAATAATTCTGGGATTGTGTCTAACATGAAGTCAGTGAATCATCCTGTTCAGGTCCAACAGTGAGCCACATGCTAGCCCAGCCAGCCAGACACAAATCCTGCCCTTTTCATTCACTGCTTCTAATTAAATGAAGCCGAAGGGTAAAATTACCTTCTACAAGCTCCAGCAAGAAAGCTTTGTGGACACGTGTGATTGAGGCTTTTGTTCATCTGCAACAACGAATGTTAAGATGTGTGTGTGTGTGTGTGTGTGGTGTGTGTGTGTGTGTGTGTGTGTGTGTGTGCTTTCAGTTCTATGTTTCTGTTTAACTTTAAAGTATAATTCTGAAAATAAAATCTGCTTAAACTCATAATAATTTCAGGCAGATATTTTCAGGCTGCAATGTTATTAGTATTTAATGACAAGTATACATACTCCACTGCATTGGCTGCCTGTTTATATTCTAATTCCAACGCTTCTGTCTCTAAACTGATTCATAGTTTCATTACTAGATTTCATACAACTCATACCATTACCATTTATTAAAGGCCGACAGTGATATTCTCTCACTGCTACAAAAGAACTCCATTTCCTTTCCTTCTTGTTTAGGATTGCAGCTCTCACCCTAAACTGTAATACCATTCACTGCTAGGACTGATTATAATGGCTATTAGGTTTTAAGGTAGTCAACGGTAATTTCATTTGAGTGAGTGAATGAAATCAACAACCAGTTTTCCAACTTGCATCAGTTTAACAAGAGAGTAGAGCTGATTTGCAGATTTAGTGAGGGTTTCCACTTCAGTCATAAACAAATTCAAGTGTGAAAACTGACTTCATTTTAACATAAATTGCAACTTTTGCATGGAGTTAAAGTTAAGAATGTGATAAAAAAAGTAATCCCAGTCACTGATGTTGGATTTAATTGTCTGCAAAGAGCCCATCACTTCCACCTCTGAAGAGTCAATGCAAAGTTTAAACACGGTCATTGTTCTTCTTTTAACTCAGGAAGACTGAAGTCACTGGTGTCATAAACAATATTTGTAGTTAACATGATGTGCTGAATGTTTTTCATCTCACTCATGGGCTTGTTTGCAGAGTCATTTATGCTAATGGAGACAGTTAGTCTTTGGCAGAGGAACTGGAATTATCTGACAGCTAACATCTTTCATTGAGGAGACTGTGAGAGGTTTCTTTCTATTTATAACACCAGGAAGCAGAAGCATATCAGAGTTGTACTTTGATTTTCATTTGCACAGAATTTTTTTTAAATCTATTTATTTTCCATTTGTGAGAGAAAAATTTGTCTGGATACCCAGCGTCACAGAGGGAGTGAATAAAACATGGCAGAAAACCTAAAAATAATAAATTTCATCACAGTAGACTGAAACAGAATGCAAATAATACGTAAGTAAACGAATAATGGCCAAAATACGAAATCTTTTTTTAAGAAGTACAGTAAGAATTAAGAAAAAGCCTCTGTGGTTGAGCTCAACCTTTCGTTGTCACAAAAATGTATTTGAGCTTGGGATTTGATAATGGACGATACTGTACCCTTGAAAAGAAAGTCCCAGACCACAAACTTCCTAGTGCGTGTTTGTAGCCGTGTTAGCGGTCAAATCTGTGCGGATACTTTTAATATCAATGTTTACTTTGTCTGTACTCACATTGCAGTTTGGAGGATCAACCACACTGTCAGAACCTGCGTCCAGAGGTTCTGACAGAGGTCTATGGATCAGCCACTAAGGAGGAATTAAAAAGCTTTATCAGACCTTTTGGCTGTGTGGCTACAGCTGAGTAAAGGTCCTCTGTTGTCTGTTTTATGACCATGTAAGTGCACATGTTTAAAAGAAGATGCTTAGTGGCAGTGCTGACGCTTTTTTTGCCCTTTTTTTTGACATAAGCACCCCCCCACCCCAAGATGCCTTGTTATTTTTTTTAGTTTATCCTACTGTGGTGTATGGTAGCTCAGTGGAGCACCCTCAGTTTTGTTGTATCCCCCCAGTGCAATGACAATAGGCTTTTCTATTCCATTTTATTCTGTTCTGGTGTCACAGGATTCGTTGAATATTAATGTTGAATATTTTATCAGTCAAACTTTCCGGTTAGGGGCAGCTGGATATAATCAGTATATTTGGCAAAGATGGAACTGGCACTCTTACTTCATCTTAACATCGACGCATACACTGCAGTTCGAACTTAGAGGGATTTGGGATTCATTTTATAGAAATAAAGCAAGTGAATCAAAATCTAATCTAAGAAAAGTGACGATATAACAATTTTCACTCAAAACATACAGGGGTTGGACAATGAAACTGAAACACCTGTCATTTTAGTGTGGGAGGTTTCATGGCTAAATTGGACCAGCCTGGTAGCCAATCTTCATTGATTGCACATTGCACCAGTAAGAGCAGAGTGTGAAGGTTCAATTAGCAGGGTAAGAGCACAGTTTTGCTCAAAATATTGAAATGCACACAACATTATGGGTGACATACCAGAGTTCAAAAGAGGACAAATTGTTGGTGCATGTCTTGCTGGCGCATCTGTGACCAAGACAGCAAGTCTTTGTGATGTATCAAGAGCCACGGTATCCAGGGTAATGTCAGCATACCACCAAGAAGGACGAACCACATCCAACAGGATTAACTGTGGACGCAAGAAGAAGCTGTCTGAAAGGGATGTTCGGGTGCTAACCCGGATTGTATCCAAAAAACATAAAACCACGGCTGCCCAAATCACGGCAGAATTAAATGTGCACCTCAACTCTCCTGTTTCCACCAGAACTGTCCGTCGGGAGCTCCACAGGGTCAATATACACGGCCGGGCTGCTATAGCCAAACCTTTGGTCACTCATGCCAATGCCAAACGTCGGTTTCCATGGTGCAAGGAGCGCAAATCTTGGGCTGTGGACAATGTGAAACATGTATTGTTCTCTGATGAGTCCACCTTTACTGTTTTCCCCACATCAGGGAGAGTTACGGTGTGGAGAAGCCCCAAAGAAGCGTACTACCCAGACTGTTGCATGCCCAGAGTGAAGCATGGGGGTGGATCAGTGATGGTTTGGGCTGCCATATCATGGCATTCCCTTGGCCCAATACTTGTGCTAGATGGGCGCGTCACTGCCAAGGACTACCGAACCATTCTTGAGGACCATGTGCATCCAATGGTTCAAACAGTGTATCCTGAAGGCAGCTCCGTGTATCAGGATGACAATGCACCAATACACACAGCAAGACTGGTGAAAGATTGGTTTGATGAACATGAAAGTGAAGTTGAACATCTCCCATGGCCTGCACAGTCACCAGATCTAAATATTATTGAGCCACTTTGGTGTGTTTTGGAGGAGCGAGTCAGGAAACGTTTTCCTCCACCAGTATCACGTAGTGACCTGGCCACTATCCTGCAAGAAGAATGGCTTAAAATCCCTCTGACCACTGTGCAGGACTTGTATATGTCATTCCCAAGACGAATTGACGCTGTATTGGCCGCAAAAGGAGGCCCTACAACATACTAATAATTTATTGTGGTCTAAAACCAGGTGTTTCAGTTTCATTGTCCAACCCCTGTAGGTCTTTACTTCCATCAAACATTTGTGTATCTACCTTTTATTTCGATGGCATAAAAAGACACAATGTCATAGGATAATAACACTCTGGCATCGCCCTACTGTATAGTTAACACTGTGAGATTCAGACATTTTTGTCTCTCCACTACCTTGGCGAATACCATTTTTATTTTTCCTCGCTCAATCAGTCTCTTCACATCACATTTCGGCCCTGATCATCCCCAATGAGACCTGCTTCCGATAAGGTTCCAAAAAAGCCAGTACCGGTTCAGAAAAGCCAATAATCGAAAAGGTCGTGAAACGGGCTGAGTGGCGTCAGGTGGCCAAAGTAGAGCCCGTGGAAAAGGTGCGTTATTGAAATCATGTTCTAAAGAGTTTCCAGCTAAGAATGCCATAGAATTCGCTCACAGTACGTCCCATTCTCTGGTGTTTGTTGCTGCTCCAACTAACATTCTAATGTGACTTATGTGTTTTGTTAAGGTTCAAATTATTTGGCAGTTTATTGAATGTGGATTTATTAATCCTATGGCAATATTTGGAAAACTAATCAGAGAAGGGCAAAACTATTTAAAAGCAACAAATAGTTAATTAAGGAAGAATTCCAGCACTTTTTGTTGATTAAAACATGTGCTGCAAATGAAAGATACAGTGAATGTAAATCTGTTTTGCTGTAAAGTTATTAAAGCAGGAAAAATATACAGCAGTTCATTGTTTTGCTAGTATATGCGATGTTGTAAGTGGTGACTAAATGCAAGTTAGGTTTTCATTTTGGTGTGAAACAGCACAACAGACAGTTGCGGACAGCTCTACCAACAGTTGGAAAGTGAATCCGCTGCGATTTTCCAGAAATGAACCTGACTGATGGATTCATATTTAAATGTTTAAAGGTTTTTTTCTAATCTTATGAATTATTTAAGTTAATGATAAAACAAGACAATTCAGTTATATTTTGTGTTGTAATAAATGCCAGAAAGTTTTCTGGATAAAAAAAAAAAAAAACACTTGACTTATTCTACTATTTCTCATTAAGAAGTACCTAGATTCTTAAAACATCAACATCTTTATAGTAATTGATTGAGGGTCAGATAAAAGGTTACACGTAGCTCTCAATGGGCGCCAAGTAATGTATCCAGCAACTCAAATATCACCACAATTACCCAATAATACCATTCATTAATATCTATGCTACCCTGTCCGCACTGTTGAAGATTCAATCACCAGATGCCAGATGTATGCCAGAGCATTTCCTGCTCTCTGATTAATTCAGCTACTTGCTTGTAATCACAGAACACTGAAATTTTAAAGTGACGTGACAATTAACCTACTGCAGAAGACTGAATTCCATACTCTTGATCCCAATGCATGACCTATTCAGAACAGGAGAACATGAAAACTAGTCCACATCCTTCACAGGAGTGACAGGAGTTAAAGTTTCACCGAATGCCCTTCAGTTCATCATGTTTAGACCAACATAAGAGGTGGTTTTCAATACATCAGCAAGCATGTCAAGACAGAGAACAGAATGACAGCAGCTTTAGTCATCACACACAGAAAATAATGATATGTTTGGAAATCACAGACCATCAATATGTTTCACTTAAATGGGGAAATATTAGAACAGGAAAACATATGAACCAACAAAAAGTTTAGTGAAACATTCATAGATTAAACGATGAAAAATGAATCTTGTTAATTAATGATAACCGCATGATGGTGAGATATCTGCATCCAGCAAGGCAGATGACCCTGACACAGTTGCTCTCTCACGGTCAGCTAAGCACATGAGCAAGCCTGGACTTTAGAAAGGGCTTATCAGGGCACCTGCTCACCTGCTTATCATGGCACCTGCTTAATCTACTCTATCCATCTCTGTCTGCAATGCAGAAGAATTTATTTATCTGAATAAATTCTCAATCAGTGTAAACCCCACACCAGATGTTCCACATGTTGATCAGCTTATATGTCTCCTGTCACCTGAAGGACACTCTTGTGATGTTTCTACCAACTGAAAGTCATACAGGAAGAGTTTTATTTGGGTCTGTAGCGTGAAAGCTGAACTTTGGTGATCTTCTCAAGGACTTTGCTGCAAAAAAGTCCAGGAAAGATGTCTTTTCTTCAAGATTCCTGTGGAAATAATGCTTTTTTGACTTTTGTTCATCAGAGGGTTTGGTTTTGTTAGTTTATTGCTTTTAAACCCTAAAAACTGCAGCATTGCCTAGTTTCTTTAGCATAGGAACATTGTACTTGTTTACATCTGTTTTATGAGTGGCATAGAAGCACTTTTAGATTGGTTTACTTTTGACATTAATAAGTAGATTTAGAAGCAAAAATTGATTTCGGTTGTGATAACTTTATTTCCACTTGTAAAGGATTTTAATGCCAGGTAATTTTTGTACATATATATCTTGTACATATGATTTTTTTTAAAGTATTATAAGTGTTGCACTGTCTCGCACTTAAATTACAGATAACCTAATAGATTTTTTTAAGGCCAAATTCCAGTTTTGGATTTTTGTTATGTTTTAAATGTGAAATAAGTTTCGATTTGGCACCATTTCATAGTTAAAAAAACATTACATAACCATCAATGATATTTAGACCTCCCCCAAAATGTTTTTTCAAGTAGGGCCTATAAATTAGTTCAATCCCAGGGGTCCTTGTCCTCCTAAAAGTTTTCTTTTGTCTCCCTTTTCATTATACATAGCATGCAAGTCTCGGTCTCTCTGTCTGGGACATATAAAAAAGGGTTGTTGTAACTCATAACATAAAACATATAATTCTGATTCTGACATCCTCAGAACACCACCAGGTGTTCTTTGGATTAAACACAGTATACAGTTCATTGTCTCTTGCTGGTTATTTGAAAAATAACGAAGCATGAATACAAACCCTCTGATAACACAACACAGACAAGTTTCTGAAAGGTAAATAAATATACATTACATGAGATCAAAATTGGCCACATCTGAGACGAACTGAATCTAAAAAGTAATTAGTTGATGGTAATGACTGTGCATTAGCAGCATCAGTAAAACTGGGCCTTGTTTTACTGCCACAAGTTCTCCTTAATAAACCATGGAGATATTCTACATTCTGAGACACTCTTGTATGAATCTAGCCTTTCAAGATGCTGAATGTTCCTGATGGCTGAGAGCTAGAGCTTTCAGTGAGCTGCCGCTTCAGTCACAACCTTAAATGTTTTGGAATTCTTTGTCTGCTTCTCATTCTGACCCCATAAAAGCTGCAGGATCAGCCAGGAGGCTTACAACCGTATTCATTTATTTACCATGCTTTTATCAAATTCCTAATGCTCTCAGCTTATTCATTCTAATGGCCTTTTAGTGCTGTAGAAGGGAAAATGAAAGTGTGCAAACATCACTGGTAACAGCAGTGAAACGCTTCCACAGCTGATAAGTAAAGTAGCACAAAAACTCTGGATTTGTTGGGTTTTCTCTAAAGAGGGAATTGATCTCAGTAAAACCCTAACTTTATGAGTTTTTAATTCTTAATGAAAAATATGAAGATTTTATCACACCACTCATTAAAAAAAAACTTGTAAGTGGCCACACCTTTGACAGATACTATAATGCTGTATGTATCCATTGTGGGGGATGTGAAAAAAACATTGAGTCTGCTGCCTCTTTTGTCTTTTACTCTATTCAATTTGTGACGCTTATTCTGATGCACCAAAACAACTACGATTATTTTTAGGTGGTAACTCTGGCAAAACCAGGACACATCAGAATCTCTTAAAGTGACAGTTACCTACTAAGATGAACCCAATGCACCAACATGGAAAGAAGCACAATTTGCAAATAACATCCCAAAGGGTGAATTATGTCATCGCTGCAGTAATTTTTTTCTTTGGTTGCTTCTGTTAAGCCACAAATCCTTCAAAAAATACAACCATGAAAAGTTTGATCTATTATTCTATTTAATACATAAAATAACCAATCAGAGATGGTCACTTGGCTTAGACTGATGGTCCAAGATCTGTATCTTACAATCAATCTTTATCTCAGAGGTGAAAGCAAGCTGGTATATAAGTAGCAGCTTTGACAAGTAATGTGCTGCATGTGAATAACCAGAGACGTTCACTGATCTGTGGACTATTAATGACTTTGGGTTGTTTCAGAAGAAAATTTGCTTACAAAGACCGTTCTGACTTATTAAAATCAGAGCACCTCCTGTTCTGTTCATTCAGAAATTAAACATTCTCCCTCATTTGCTCACTGCACTGTATTTTATCTCATTATGTCATTTATAGCATACCTTGGAACAGTTTACCTCTTAGTCTTGATAACAAAGGTTTAAAATGTAGATTTAGAACGTAGTTTCCTATTAATACTAAAAATCTTCTGACTCAGAGTGAGGAAAGAAAAACTCCAGATCCTATGGTATATAGGGCAGTATATCGTGAAGGAGTGAACAGTACAATATAGGACTAAACAAGCATTGCCAAAGTCGTAACAAATCTAAAAATAAAAAATCACTTAGTTTGATTCTTTCACAATTTCCAAATTTGTGTTAGAGGTGCCCTGAACAGGCTTTGAAGAGTTTAACGGTGTTAAAACAGATTTTTAGCACTCTATTTTTCTAAATTATTCTGTAAAACAACCTAAAATATTATTGCCGCCTTTAACAAGTCACAAACATGCAATGCAAGATGAACCCCCCCTTTTCAACCGTCCTCACTGAGGACCACCTACAAGCTGACACAAGAAAGGAATTAGCAAACTGCTGCAAGTTGTTAGTTTTTGGCCCATGCCTACACCACTGGGTGATTTATTCAATTATCGGATACAAAACCAATTCAGAGTTATTCTGTTTGTTTTTCTTACAAGCAGACAGACCTCTATTCATCTAAGTTCATATTATTTACAACCTTCATATCCATAAATCCCTTTTGATGATGGGGAAAAAACTGGAAAAGTGTGTGAGTTGTTCATGGTGATCCTTTTAAGCTCACCTGTAGCCATGCTGAGTGTCTACACACACCCCTCCATTGAAGCAAGGGTTCCTGGGATATGAGGCACAGGGCTGATAGGACTGTTCCCGTCCTGGGCAGGAGCACACAGCTTTGGACTCCATCATCACAGAAACCAGGCTCATTGTGCCACAGTCCACCACTGTGGGTGTGTCCCGTACATTCAAAACACTGGTGCAGCCTCCTGTGCCGGCGCACTCCGAGCCAGGACACTCGTCTGCCCGGATCTGAAACACGCTGACCTGCAGGAAAGACTGGAGCTGAAAGGAGAAAAACAGAACAAATTACTAGCATGACAACTGGCATCAGACTAATAAAATACTTTTTTAGCAGAGTTCCAGCAGCACTGACAGTACTCTGTTAAGTAAGAGCTGTGCAGGATATTTTTTTCTTTTTGACACTGACATGTTCTCTGGTTGTTATGACTGCAGGCAACAGAACTACTTCTTGTTGTTTTGTACTTCTATTTTTCAGACTCACACAATAGGATGCATTTTCCTGTGCACAGACACCAAGTACTAGCAGGGTGATAGCACAGAAACAGCAATCCCTCAGCAGCTGCCCACACACAAACACAGCCAACTGTGTTGGATCAGTGTACAAAGACAAAGCAGAAGCACTACAGCCTGATAATGAACCCAGGTCTCTGCAGTGGTGAATGAGTGAGTTAGGCTACTTCTTCTTGCTTGTTTTTCTTCTCAAACGTTGTGAAAAAAAAAAAAAACATCCACCAGAACTAGATCATTCATTTAGGCCCCTGCAATCTTAAGAGTATAGCCAGTTTGCTCAGGATTGGCTTGGCATGCATTTCCACAGCTTTTATTCAGAGTGATGAGTGCTGACAGTATTCCAAGCGAAAACTTTGTACAGTTTGACTTTTTTGTTTTAAAAATGTTTCTTTCACTTGAAAAAAATCCATCTACAGTATAAAACACATTAACAAAACACAGTTGTATATACTTTATTTAGGCTGTTTTCAGAAAACAGGCTGCAAATTCTAAATGCAGGTCTAAATATTAAAACCAGTGTAAAAACTTTGAGATGGAGATCTCTGATACATTCATGCTCTTCTGAAAAACTTTTAAAATAAAGGAGGTGTGTGGTGTTCAGTCTGTCTTACTGTGGTACAATTATCCTTTATGTTAGAAACACATGAACAGATCCCAACATCCCATCATGTGAAACATATGGGTTAAGCTGTCACACAGACTGGAAATCTGTCAAGTTAGAAAGAAAAATAAATGACTACAGCTCTGTTTTAACATCAGCAACGGTCAACATAACAGTGCATTGTCATATTTTCTAGGTAAAGTGACAGTCTGAAATTGAAATAATGAAACTATCACTGTAGATTCTCTGTAAGGTCTGTGTAGATGCCCATCACATACATGCATGCTATTCTGTCACATGTATGTGTTTCAAATCATCAAACTAATTTTTATGTCAGTTAATAAAAACAATAAAAAAAAATATCAAACTGAACTTTCCCCCAAGTGAAAAAGTAATTTCCTCTTAAATCCAGTTAAATGGTTGTTCCAAGTTTCAAGGCAACAGCTGGTAATGAGTGTCTCACATTGCTGTGGAGGGATTCGATATTTAAAATTTTATTTTCTTACATTATCTGAAACGTTGTGACAACGGGCCACAAACCTTTTACATAACACCGTACACAGGCCATCAGCATGTCCTGTACACTAAGCAGTTCAGAGCAGAAAAAAAGTCCCTGCAGTGGTTTTTCGTGCAGTAGTCCGGAAAAGTGGACAAATGGTGTTCAGGCAGGGAGGAATTTATGACCCTCAAGGTTGGGAAGAATGATAATGCTTTGGAAAGGAAAATTGACTGAACATTGAGTATGTGCTATATGTGGTATGTGCATTAAGATGTCCTGTCCTTGGATTGTAGAAGCAACACTACGCATGTACGTTTTCACTAAACTGCCATTAATGTACTCATGGAGAGTGATAATGTGCAAAAAGACACATTTACTGTAAGGACAAACTGAAAATGAAAACAGGTCACTTCATGCTCAATGTTCTGGACTGAATGGACTTCATTCAGTGTGAAATGACTGCACAGGCCAATCGGACAGTAGAGCTCCCACACTTTCTCACTCAGCTGTGCTGAACCAGTGACTGATTGTGATAAAAACTGTTATATATATATATATATAGGTCACAGTTTTAGCTGACTGATATCTGTTAAACATGTAAGCAATATACTGCATAACTGCTGTTTTACAGTGTTTTCCCACTTTCAGCTTCCCTAAGTTTGACCTACCTGCATCATTAATGTTTTTGCTGTAAAGGGAAATCAAGCCGAATGCATTAATTCACTGCTTTCTTTCAACTTCAATGTTGTGAAAGACATGTGCAGCCAGACAAATTAATCTGCAGATGAAAGAAGGTTGGATTAAACTAACTGAATCACTGATGAACAAATTGTCAATAAATATAATGTCTCTTAAACATATATATCAATAAAACTTCAGCTCTTCTTAATCTGTGTCACATTTCGGATAGATAGTTCATTCTCAGTTTTTCATCAAAAAGTGAGCTAACCTCATAAATTCATTTTTTTTCTCAGTCATGCATCACCCAACCCTGCAGTAGATTGAAATTTGTTGATGTCAGCTCCATCGGTCAACAGTAAAAAGCAGCACCTGGTTTAACATGGTAACTTTCAGCTAAGGTAATAGATTCAGGGCTGGAAAAGCAGAATCTTACATTAAACCTCTGATGATGTGCAAAAACTAGCTGAAAAGAATATATGAAATATAGAATTTACCCATTTCCACAAAGTCCTGCTTTGTGGTGCAGAATTATTTAAGTAGCTTAATTATCCAAAAAAGGTGCTACAAAACTGTCAGTAGGATAAGCAATCTCTGTAAGTTCTTATGTAATTCTTGGGCACCCTTGTCCAATGTAAGCTTTGTTAGATATAAACTTAGCATAAAAATAGGAATATTCACGATTGGTTCATCATTTCTTTGGTGTTAAAATGGTTCAATACATCTTCTAATGTTTTAGGATTTGACAAGGCCAACATACTCCCAAAAATGAGGCACCATTTAAAGGGAAATAAGCATGGTTTCCAACTGTACAAGATTTATTGGCAAAAAACAATGTTACAACAACTAAATAAATGACAAACACCTGTTGTTAGTTTCCGTTTGGTTTGTTATATCCTCCAGAACACCCAGGCCTAATCAGAACTAATTGAAAATATCCTAATCTTCTAGGTTTCACAGATGTACCACAGCACTTTTGGTGCAAATTATTATACTTTACAAGGATAGTTTGGATTTTGTAAGGTGGTGTTCTGAAGAGAGGTTACGAGTAGTGACAAAACATACTGTATATACAAGGATATTTGTTTTTTTCTAATAGGCAATGGAAACAGTTTGAGTGATAAACAGTTGTCTTTACATTTTTTTAAATTCCATTTTGCAGAATATGTTCCACTTGAAATATTATTTGATATGAAACATAGAGTGAGATGGTCTTCAGTGTTAAAAACTGTAGATCTAAGTAACTTCTGTGTAAAGGTTTACAAATGAACACTCGGATTAACCTCTTAAACACTTGAAATTAGACTTGCTTTAAGCTGAGAGAAGGCGGCTGCTATTCTATCAACGCCACACTGATTACAGTGGCTTTCAAATGTATTGATATGTGCTGAATCATGTCAAAACCCCAGACATTAAAAGGCATGTGTGTGTATGTATGTGTGTGTGTGTGTTTAGAAAACAGCCTCATAATTGCATTGTTCCTTTGAATATTTTTCCAATTCATTTAGAAGTTTCCACTCACTTCTATCCTGCCCTCTGGACAGAATTAATATACGGTATAAGGATGAACATTAGTCTCCAAGTGCCATTAGGTTTTATTTTTTTGAGAATCAAAGTCCAGAGCGGTTTCGTTAAAAGTCAGGTGAAAAAAGATTTCGAATACCCTGATAGCTATAGTTACTGCAAGTAGAAACAAAGGGGCAGACTGAATTAAGGAATCAAGGCTTCTTTTTTATATGAATCTACTTCTGAGCCATACTGGAGAATTGAGAACATCAATAATAAACATTGCTTCATCTTCTGCACTCCTTTCCTTCATTCCATTCCATCCTCTTCTTCATCACCGACCTCCCCTCCTCTGTCCTCCCAGCTCCTGTTCATCCTCTCTCTCGCCACGCTTCACATCTCATTCTGATCAATGTCTTCTCCAGAGAAGTTGGCTGAATTCAGATGAAATGCTCTGTGCTCTCCTCACAAATCACACCTGAAAAGTCTATACCCCTGTGCTCACACATCTTTCTCTTTCTCAGTCTGTGCTTGTCTCTCACGCCACTCTCTTTCTGAAATTTTATCCACGCACTTTTTTCCTGCATTTCCACTCTTTCTGTCATCCTTGAAGATAGCTGTATGAAGCGGGAGGTTACCTAGAGGAGAAGCTGAAAGGCTAAGGGCTGAATATGGTTATTCACCTGAACTGACCAGTACAATCATAACTGGCTTTGACCCCCCCCCCAACAGACATGCAAATCCAAATAGAGCCTTGCTCATCATCCTTTCCCAGGACACCAGCTCCAGCTCTCTGGGCTGTGGAATGCAGACAGTTCAACCTCAATGAATACCTTCCTGAAGGCACACATTAGCAGACGTTTCTACCATTCCTCAGACCTCTGAAACAAGAAATTAAATCTGACCTCAATTTGAACACACTTCGGGTTTATCATTTATTAATGATAAAAAAGTTATTTGTATTATTTATTAACTTTTTTGTCTTAACCAACCCTGTGATAGCTTTTTTGTTGTCCTAACATATTTGGGCATATGGATGTTTGAAATAAATTTTAAAATCAATTTTACTGTGAAAATTTCAACAATTCTGCAAAATTTGTTAAAAATCAATTATTGGAAAGCAAAACCTCCACATTTATTCCCACTTAAAATGGCTAAAAATCACATACAAGGCATATCAGTATTTCTATCTAAGGAAACCCAGCAGATTGCATCCAGTCAGTGACTTGCAGCATTCACTCCTCCTGGATGAGCATGTAGAGACAGTGGACAGTCACTTGCACTGATTTGCAGCAATTCCTCATACTGAGCATGCATGTAGCGACAGTGGAGAGGAAAACTCCCTTTTACAAGGAAGAAACCTCCGGCAGAACCAGAACCAGGCTCAGTGTAAGAGGCCATCTGCCACGACTGACTGGGGGTTTAAGAGATCAGACCAGAGACACAAAAAAAGAACACAGAAGCACTGATTCAGGAGTACCTTCTATGAGAAAGAGAAGTAAAACATTAAAGGCAGTAGTAGCTCCTTAGGTGGCTTCATCTAGGAGAGAAAGGCAGCTAAGCAGATAAACTGAGCCAGTTTTCAAGTCTAGAATATGAAAGAGAGCACGTACAGCTAGTCACAGTAGAAGCTCAGCCAGTAGCTATATCTAGGAGAGACGGGGTTACACACTGAAAGACGGGGGCAAGTGTATTTTCTGTATAAGGTGAGCATTAAGTTGTAAAACCCCTCAATCATCTCAGCAGTGAAAGTGAGGAATGTGACAAGCCTTTCTCAGACCTATGTCAGAGACTGGTAGATGGCTACAAGAATCCTCCTACTGAAAATATTTCAGCCAAGTAGAGTAAGACTAGCTATTAGTGGGTAGGGTGTCCTAACTTTTCCTCAGTTTGAATACATATTTTTATTGACATCTTTTCTTAACGAATAAAAGACGGTTAATTTTTTTAGTGTTTACCTGTGATTACATCACTTTTTTTCTAAAGCTAAAAAATAGGATTAGACATCAATATGTGAACATAATTTATTAGGGTGTTCTAATTGTTATACAGACCAGAGACCAGACCAGAGGGCCTTGCAGAAGACAGTAAGGGGAGCTGAAAAGGACATTTGAGTGTCTTCACCCACGGTATCTCCACTGTCAAAAACTCCTCACACCCTCCCTATGAAAGTTTTGGACTGTAACCATAATGCAAATCTTGCAGCCTTGTGGTTCTGTATAAAGCAAAACCACAAGGCTGCAACATAGTTTTCTGCCTCACGCTGTTAAAATGCTGAACTGCCTATATGATTGTGGCAGTTATTGTGTATATGTGTTATCTATTTTGTATTTTAAATACTTGTTTTACCTACTTATTCATTTTTGTACATAAATCTGTTATAATAATCTCAGAGAATCAAAACCTAATGTTGTTGGAGACTTGTATATACTATTACATATTCCAAAATAAATAAAGAAAAACATTGATTAACAATTAAATTACTATATAATAGTTATTTTACAACCATTTATTTATAATAGTTAGATGTAATATAGGAATATATATTTATCTCCTTTCCTCAGTTGGCCCAGTCTAGTAATAGACTACTGTGGGCAAAATCAAGTCTTCCTCACCAGGGTCTCAAAACAGAAGCATTCTGAAGTGTTAAGCTAGGCTTTGGTGAAATGTGAACGCTGTCAGTCACTGATGGAGAGAAAAACAACAGCTGAAAATGTTCAATAAAAGTGGCTGCTAGAACCAACATTAAAGATATCGCTTTAGAAAAAAGCAATAAGGTTTAAGGTGTCTCAGGTTGGGGGGTGGAGGCAGGAAGGTATAAACAAGAACAAAAATGAAACGTTTTCCAAATCACAATGTGGTCAGCTTCACACCCAGTCACAACTCTGAGCTGACACAGTGATGAGCAAATTAAATATCCAGCTTAATGGGCCAGAGTGGTAAAAATGCCATGCACAGCACACTGCAGTGAATGAATGCAACGAGTTGAGGCGTTATGTTAATTTCTCAAATTAGGCAAAGATTATTATCATAGATTAAACAGTATTATACAATGTAGTATGTTGGGATCTCAAACAGAACATTTGCATCGGTGTTACTGGAGACACTGAAGCAGAGAAGGACTGAAATGTTGTATTTTGTTTTCCTCAAGACAAAATACTGATCAGGACAAAAGAAAATATTACAATCTTACTAATTTAAAGATTAGTTGAGCAGATATTCTATATCCTATTTCATCCCTTACAACAACACACTTCATGCCTCGAGAAACTCCACCCACTCTGATCAGGAGGCTGCATCACTGAGCAGCCACTGGCTTCAGATCACCATGTATGGATGTTACATTACTGAACTCAAACAGGTTAAGAGAATAAACAAATATGTAAAAATGAGACGCACTGGTTTTCTAGAGGCTTCCATGGTTTTACGAGACATTATCTCTGCACCAACAGGTTTATACCAACATACACTAACTTTTAAAAGCTGTTCTTTTAGAAAAATAAAACATAGCTGATTTGTCCATAAACCTTAGCGGGTATTCATGGGCACAACAACTTGTTGGCATTTTGACTTTTTACTTTCACCTCTCTGATTTTCTATGAGATTTACACTTTAATACAGCAGTGGGGCTCTTCTGCCAACCTGAGGGAGTCTGAAGAGTGAAGCTGGTGCTAAAGACCCAACGCTGCAATGGATTCATTCTTAAGTAAAATAGTGGTTTTACTTATTTTTGCGTAACCCATATTTATATGAAGCATTAAATATATACCACAGATAATTATGTGCTGTGTTTAAATAATAACATGTATCCAAATTAATTGAATACTTCAAAAGCTGCATTTAAAATCAGCAATCAAGGTCAGGTTTAGATGGTGTCTTATCTGCACAATCCATTGGATGTCGATGTTAATAGCTCTCAGTGCACTTTAGGATGTATGTGAGCACAGTAACCACAAGTTCAGCCTGCTGGAAAAAAGCCTCAGCACAGAAGAAACTCCTGAGAGCTGCAGACATGTGATCACACACCTTCTTCTAAGCTGCAGAAAGTTTGGCGGATGCAGACTCTACGTGGTTTGCAGCAGACCTGGTCATTCAGACAGGTTAAAATGGTCTCAGACGAACCCGTGGGGAGAATTCCCTGCTTCTGCCGGGCTGAAAGAGTTGTTCTCGCAGTGCTGCCATTCTAAGATGGGGATGCACATTCAATGCCAGCACTGACCATTGTGCACTTTTGTACTCATGCTGCTTTATACTTCAAAAGCTGTTTTCTTCACTTTTCAGTAGGGCACTAACACACATCAAGGTAGACTCTGGATTTTACACACCCATTTTTCTTCTCGTTTAAAAAATACAGCTGCTCTAAGTATTCATTCTCAATCCGGTGAAAAGCCAGCACAATCCTGTTTACATCATCATCTTGTTTACCCTTACAGTCATACGGAACTATAGGTTAATCCATCTGATTATCCTTCACACTGGAAATGAAAGTCAGAGAAAATATGAATATTCTGTATGGAGAATGAATGAAGCCAAAGGCTACACGTTTCACACTGTGTGTATTACTTGCATAATAGCGAGACAAACTAAGAGACAAAAATAAGATAAAAAAATCTATTGCTAAGCTCTCATGTAATTAGTATTTTGTTTTCTTGTCCTGTTAAAAAATAAAATAACACCATCAGGACAAATAATTGTTTTATGATACAATTTAGATGTTTAAAAAACAGCCTTTTATCATTCCATAGGTTTTAGCTTGACCTGTGACCAACCTGTTTATTATTAAAAAATCCGCTGCCACTGTGGTCTGAGAATGTAATGCTAATGATGGCATGACTGAGTTGTAATGAAGACTGTTGCCTATAGCCATATTAACACGTGGACATTTGCCCAGGGCCTACAGCCAATAGGGGCACTTTGCTTTCAAATTTTATATTGTTAATTTGTTTGTTATTTATTGGGTTTTCAGGTTCTCTAATGCACTCCATAAGTAGAATAACTGTTTTTTTTAACAAAAACAATTTGTTGCATTGACATATAACTCAATCTTTCTGATATTTGATGCAGAAAGAAAGCCTAAAAATAACATTAAAAAAAGCAGAAAATAACTGGTGTGAAGTTCAGATGTTTGTGCTGCTAGGGGTGCAGCTGTGCAGCTTGTGTGGACCTCAGCTGAGCTGTAGATCTTGGTCAAATGCTAAATGCCTCACGTAAGTGAACTCTGGATCCCACATTTAAAATGACTTTGGATTTCCTGGCTTAGTTGGTTTATTAGCCAAACAAATTAATAGTTACCCAGAAGAGATCAAGCACCACAGGAGCATTATTCTGTTGATGGTGACAGAAAATATGGACATTTTCTGAAGACAACAGGAGCCCAGAACTTTTATCCAACGTGTATGTGGAGTGGCTTAGGTAAGTGGTGAGGACATGTTTAGCATTTTGTGAGTGGAACTGGCTTGAGTCTGGAGGTATTGCCAGAATTCTGTAGTACTCAAATTCCTGAGTTGTTGCTTTTTTAAATTGTGGTTTCTGTCTTCTGCATAAAGTGTTATTAAATAAGGTTTATCAAACAGCTCTCATTCAGTGGTACATGTGGAGCAAATGCATCCCCATAAATCTCTTTCTTTTTTCAATTTATTCATTTAATTAGCTCACCAACAAAATAGAGAAAAAAAATGCTCCATGTAGCTTTACAGTAATCCTGAACCATTTAAAATGGACTGACTTCTAGTTTCTATAGAAAAATAAAAACATAAATATTTTAAAAATAAATAGAAATATTATAATAAAGTAAAAAGGGAAAAAAGAACAAAAAAGGAAAAAATAAATAAAAAAAAAAAATAAAACACAATACATGCAAAGAAATATAATTTACGGATTTATCTGAAGCACAAAGATTTCTGGGTATACTACTGGACGTTTCCAAGCAACCAGGGGGAACCAATCAAAACAAACAATGGACGCATTAAACTTAAAACAGATCATAGGGTCTACATAAAATAGTAATACACTGTAAAAGTTTATGATTATTACTTATCAAATACTTATCAAAAATTATAATTAGAAATCATAGTTTAGAAGAAGTAAATTCTAACCAAAAATCTTTTCTTACAAATAAATAAAGATCAGAGATACACTCTGGTGGTGTGATTATTGGGCTCACCACACCTATTACCATTAGTTAATTATCATTAATAATTAAAAACCATGCCAAATGTCACTGTGTTATCAACCTTTTCACCGAATGGTGGAGTTCTAACCTTCTCTTATATAATCACTCCTACACAAAATAAACACAAAAGCTGTCTCTTTATCTATTCTCTACCAAACTATTCTGGTCCAACAACATTCTCCTAACTAAGCATGCACTTTTCTACAAAAAGGCGTACACTAATAATCAAAGTATATGTGTTGGAGGGTAGATGAAGATCAAACCAGCAGTTTAGGGACAAATGAGAATAACAACAATTTGGATTAACTTGGAAAGATGATTAAAAACAACTACACTGTGAAGCCTTTGTGTGTGTTTCTCGACCGTGACTATCAGCTGGTAGAACGGTAGGGCCACGCCTCTTAGCCACTAGCAGCATATAGCCCCAAATCTTGAACAAAGGGTCACAAAACTCTACAGTGGGAGCTCGGTGGAAAAACCCCAAGGGTAATAAATGACGGAACGAACAAAGGAGTGGCAGGCCAAGAGGTCCAGACTGCAGTCTGTTTCGAATAAAAAACTTCCAAAGTTCAGCTTTAACTCCTGGCTGATTGGCAATCAACAGGACGAATGTATCCAACTTGAGCACAACCGCTCATTGTGCTTCCACAGTATTCAGACAGTAAATCAAAACAGTCCAGCATAAACACTTCAGTCAATATTGCATGCAACAAGTTAATGCATTGGATTAACTAATGGTGATTCTAAATCACCTTAAACTATCCCTCACCCTGCCCAGACCTCTAAATACACCTATCCGATTTAATATATAAAGAACAAAATTACTTTGACGTTGATTTCTTCTCTTCACTGGCTTGAGGATGGGTTGTAGATCTGAAGAAAAATGGGGGAAACCAGAGTGTCGCACTGCGATCAACTCGAAAACGGTAAACTTCTCATCCATCCAAAACAGGGAAAATATGAGAAACTGTTGCAGTCGACTAAAAACAAGGGGAAAGTCGTCTCCTTGGAAACAAAACCTCTGTGGGTTTTCCCCTGCGCCTGGGTTGCCTACTGGGCAAATGGGTTGGCAGAAGTCAACTTGGGACTACACTTCATCCTGCGACACCTCGACCACCCAGAGATGTACGCCAGGATCCTGTTCGTGGAGTTCAGCTCGGCCTTCAAAAACATCAGACCAGACATCTTCCACCAGAAGCTCACCCAGCTCAAAGTCCCGGCCTCCACCTGTCAGTGGATCACCACTTTCCTGAGGTGAGGCTGGGGAGCATCTTCTCCCGCACAAGGGGTGTGTTCTCTCCCCACTCTTCTTCTCCCTCTACACAAATGACTGCACCTCAGCGGACCTGTCTGTGAAACTCCTGAAGTTTGCAGATGACACCACTGTTATTGGACTGATCCAGGACAGTGATGAGTCTGCATACATACAGGAGGTGGATCGGCTGGTACCCTGGTGTGATCAGAACCAACTGGAACTTAACCCACTCAACACGATGGAGATGATGGTGGACTTTCGGAGAACACCACCCCCACATACCCCCCTCACCATCCTCAACAACACTGTGTCTGCTGTGGACCACTTCCGGTTCCTAGGAAATAACATTTCTCGATACCTGAGATGGTCCTCACACATAGACAATGTTCAGAAGAAGGTCCAGCAGAGAATGTACTTCCTGAGGCAACTCAATAAGTACAACTTCCACAAAAGCTGCTGGTCATCATCTATACTGCCATCATTCAGTCTGTCCTGTCTTTGTCCATCTCAGTGTGGTTTGGTTCATCCACAAAACAGGACAGGTCCAGACTGCAACGAACAATCAGGGCTGTAGAGAGAATAATCAGGGCTGACCTTCCCTCTATACAGGACTTATACAGGTCTAGGGTCAGGAAAAGGGCAGCTAAAATCTCTGCAGACCCCACACACCCTGCACACAAACTATTTAGGCTTTTACCTTCAGGTCGGTGCTACTGAGTGCTGTCTGCTAAAACCAGCCGCCACAGAGACAGTTTCTTCCCCCAGGCTGTTTCTCTGATGAACACTTGACAGTGAGAGTTTCGAACAACATTGTGCATACTTGGACTGATATCACATTATATTTTTTTGTAAAATATATTATAAAAATAAATAAATAAAAATCTTTACTGAGTGCAAAGTGTCCCAGAGAATTCCTTGTTTGTGTGCACAAACTTGTCAATAAAGCTGATTCTGATTATAGTTTAAGACAAGCACTTTATGAGCTGAACATTAGCATTGTGGAGGTACAACTACTGCTCCCAACAAAAGCCAGCTCAAACAGAGAGCACAACCCTGCTTTTAAGGCTCAGTCGCACCCACACCTACAAGTGGAAAGTGCACTTACTCTGTGCAGTTGACTAGATTATGTGAGAGCCACTCAGGAGGGAGCGCTGTCAGTCCAGTAAGAGCAAAGACCGAAACAAAACAATCAAGCTGACAAGACTTTATTGTGTTTACCAGGAGTGTCAGTATGGATGAAAAGCTACATGACATATAAAGTGACCTACCTTTTGTTTGTGGGCTGCTAGATAACCATGCATTTTTTCAGGTTGGAGAAAGGACGGGCCACCGTTCACAGCAAAGCGAACGTCAAGCATTCGCTTCTTCACATCCATTAGGCTGAAGATATTAACTTCATCAGGTGGAACAGAGAGCATCTCAGACAGAAAGTCCACCAACAGCTCGTAACGGCTCCGCTGCTTTCCTCTAAGTTCCAAGAACTCCTTTGCAGTGATGTCTGAGGAACGCATACACAAAATGGGAGGGAAAAATTATTATTGTATGCTATAGAGGGTACAGTTGTTTGCAAATGTATTTTGTAAAATCACAAACATCAACAGGCATTAGTGGCATCCATTCCCCCGAATTGGCTGGGTGGTGATTTCAGGTGAATTCATGACCAAATTCTACAGCGGGTAAACTTCTCCCCACCTTTATCCTTGACCTGTCTGATGTGTTCCTTGGTCTTTATGAAGCTGTTTGTTCACTAATGTTCTCTAACAAACCTCTGAGACCAAAAACAGAACAGATGGATTAATACAAAGATTAAATTAGGCAAAGAGGAACACTATTTACTAATTACCTAATTTTCTGAAAGCAGTTGGTTGCCTTGAACTTTATCAAGATGTAGAACGATTTGAATACATGTGCATACCAAACCTTTTAGATTTATATTTGTAAAAAAAACATGGATTTTTTCTCTTCCACTTCACAAGTATTCTTTATTTGATGTTGGCCTATTACAGGAAATCCAAATAAAATGCACTAGAGTTAATAGTCCTAATTTGCCAATATGTGAAAAAGTTTAAAACATAACAATATGATAAAGACACTGTAGAGGGTAGAGGATTTTCCCCCTGACATTTTATTAGAAAGAAACAAACCGAACACTCTCTAGATTCATTAATTCATACCTGTCATAGACAGGAGTTTAGCATACTTGTTTAAATTTACTGGCAATTTCATGACTGATTGACAACTGCAAAGACTAAATTACCAATGCAAAGGAATATTCCATAAAAATCCACCAATACAATAGACCAGAAATGATGCAAAAGTAAAGTTAAAAATCCATAAATTCCATATATTGACCAGAAAATAATCTCTTCCCTTCCTTTTCCACCACATCTGCCAGATTACAATGATGCCACAAGTTCTGTTAAAGACAAGGAAAAAAACGATACGTTTTGCATTGCTTGTATGCACATCGTTAGAGTAAGATTCTGTCCAAGATATTTCTTGTCATGATTATGTTATTATTAGTGTCTTCCAACAGGGCAATGATCCCATACACAGATCATAACTGGTTTTAGAATTAATAAATCAGGTTAAAATGGTGCTTCCAGAGTGGTCTTTCCAACGCCTCACGTTAAACTCTAATAGAAAATAGTGGGCTATGTTTAATAGCGGTGCCAATGTCAGGAAACTAACTACTTCAAAAGAACTTTATAAATTTAACCAAGAGGAATAGTCATATATCTTTCTGCAATATACTCTATAGTATGTGATTGAGGTGTAGTTTGCATGTATAGCTATTTATAGATATTAATTATTTGAGTTCCGCTTCGAATACATTACTAGGTCCAAAATGTATATTCACGCCCATGATGAACATCTCGATAGGACTCAGGGTTCCGCATGGTCTGATTCAAAACTTCATTGTTTCTCAGATTCAAATGTCCACATTTTTTGTTTGTTTTCAGAAATTTCTGGACATTTAGTAGTTGGAATATTTTATCTGCATGTTCCACATTTGATGAGGCAATCCTAAAGTGGACTTCCATTTTGGATTGATAAAGGGTGGTTTCACTTTTTTTTGGATTTTGTTGTTGGAGCATTTTAAGTTAATTTGATGAGCTCAACAGGAAAATCTAAAAGACTTGGACTCATCAGATTATTGAATTTGATAGATTATCTGGATTATGATGAATATGTGATTAAAAAAAAAAGTTTAAAAGAGACATACCTATTGAGTTTTTGCTTTATTATTTTATTTATTTGTGTTTTGTGATGATTAGGAGCCCTTCCAGCCATAAAGACTGGGAAGGCATCAAAAAATATGATGATTTATAAAATTACTAGTAAAAACCTGCAAAAAACTGGCCGGCAATTCCAGGCAGGGTCTGACTGTTGTAATGCCAATACAGATTTATCTATTGATTATTAGGAAGGGTGCAAATAACATGCATTTTTAAATTAATATGTCAATAAAAGCTGCTACATTACTGACATTCTTTTTACATTGTTTTTAAAATCGTTTGAGATATCCCTGTCACATTGTTCAATCAGAAACCAGGTTGTTGGTTGAATGAAAAAAATCTAAAATCTTAAGGGAGGCAGAGATGGGCATGTCATGTCTTAGATATATATTTCTTAAAAACCAGACTAAATACCCAATAGTTGTTCCATATCTCACAAATGTTGGTGTTTATTCTCTAGCAGTGGGATCAGGTGTGTAGTAAATGAAAATGAGGATGACAGGATGATTAGGTCAGCAAGTGAAAGAAGGGAGACAGAGGCTGAACATCAGGAGACATGACTGGAAGCTCAGAACAGGCTCAGTTGATACAGCGAGAGGGATTGAGGCAAATGTCAGCTCCCATCAGTCGGTCCATTGGGAGAAACAGGGACATGGGCAGACAGAGACACAGTCGGGAAGGCTAGGGGAGGGATTGTAACTCCTAATACAGAATGTCAGCCTTTGCACCTGGCTTTGATCCAACCTCACAACACACTCCTGCTTTCTCCTTCCCAGAGGCTTGTTTGAGCTGTTGTACAGACTCTCTCCTGCCTGTGGGTTTAGCATTTACACAAGCAGGTGGTGAAAAAAAAGAAATAAATATCGTGTTCATTGTTGTATACTGTTGTGAGAAGTAGAGTGATTAAACCACGGCGAGGCTCAGAAAGTTTCATTAATTGAAAAAAGAAAACTTGGCAGAACAGTTTGAAACCTGGGAGGAATGCCAAAACATGTCAGCCTACAACATCTGTATCTGTAGATCACATAAGATGCAAAACTGCATCTAAAAAATGACATTACTCTACATGAACCACATCTTAATCAGCATTCTAAGCAGTAAATGGAATTTAAACGCTCTCCAACTACCCCAGTTGAGCTACTGCCCATTGTGAGATGTGGATCCTCAGATAAATCCTGTAAATGCACCCCAACTACGTCATTATATCTCTTTTTCTGCCTGACTGTCTAAGGAAGGATCACATATTCACTCATCAGTTGATTGTCACTTAAAATCCTGTACTGGCTACATTAGCAAGTATCAATAAAACTAAATCAACTGCAACTGCAGAAATGGAAGCAAAGTCTTGATAATCCAATGATACATACTACAAGGGGTGCAAAATAACAGAAAAACATGTAACTGCAGTATTATTTCCGGATATTGCAATAATGATAATGTTTGCGATCAACTGACTGCATGTCTTTGATGAATTTAGCATCAAGATTCTGACAGATCCAACCTAGGTCCCATTTTAGCTGGTTGTGCACATTTTGGTTTTCATTCTCAATTTCTTTCCAGATTAAACAAGATCTGCGGCAGAGAGTCTCCAAACACAACAACAAAGTGCGTCCGTAACCAGATTTACTTTGAAACAAATTTATGTAACACTATAAGAAACAAAGCTATGCCTGTAAGCTTTGCTGCTGCCCCACGTGATCTGTTTTACACTGCACAGAAAAAATATTCTCCCAATTGCATATATGCTAAAATTTCCTGCATTTCTGTGATGCTGCTGCCCACCACACCCGCTTCTACATCAAACTCAAAACCATATTCTTTAAGAAAGAGATCCACATAAACATTTACACAAATGTCAACGGGAATACGCTTCTTTAATATGCTTTACTGGTTTTGTTGCTCTACATCTGAGCCTGCAATACAAATCAGATTACTGTCTATGTTCTGATGCTCACACTTTTTTAGCATTCAGTACTTGCAAGTAAAAAAATAAATAAAGTGAGACGTAGACGTCCAGCAGATATGAAAGCTGGTGGAGGTAGGTCTGTCATAAATCTGATGCTAAACTGTCTAACCGTCAGCTATCTTTTCATTTCTATTCTTTTTCTTATTTTAATTTTTCCTCTAACTAAAATCCAACATCAAACCCCACATTCCTTTCATTAAATGCTCCAATACAGAGAAAACATGATAATTACTCAAGTGATTCATCACTATTCCGTATGTGGGACTTTTATCTTTGAGGTAAATTTTAGATCTTTTGAAGACCTTCATGAAATGTTATAAAGTTATCGTGTTAGCTTTTTAAATTATAACTAACTCACTTAATGACTTAACCAAGTTAAATGCAAAGTTATCGTGTTAGCTTTTTAAATTATAACTAACTCACTTAATGACTTAACCAAGTTAAATGCAAAGTTATCGTGTTAGCTTTTTAAATTATAACTAACTCACTTAATGACTTAACCAAGTTAAATGCAAAGTTATCGTGTTAGCTTTTTAAATTATAACTAACTCACTTAATGACTTAACCAAGTTAAATGCAAAGTTATCGTGTTAGCTTTTTAAATTATAACTAACTCACTTAATGACTTAACCAAGTTAAATGCAAAGTTATCGTGTTAGCTTTTTAAATTATAACTAACTCACTTAATGACTTAACCAAGTTAAATGCAAAGTTATCGTGTTAGCTTTTTAAATTATAACTAACTCACTTAATGACTTAACCAAGTTAAATGCAAAGTTATCGTGTTAGCTTTTTAAATTATAACTAACTCACTTAATGACTTAACCAAGTTAAATGCAAAGTTATCGTGTTAGCTTTTTAAATTATAACTAACTCACTTAATGACTTAACCAAGTTAATGCAAAGTTATCGTGTTAGCTTTTTAAATTATAACTAACTCACTTAATGACTTAACCAAGTTAAATGCAAAGTTATCGTGTTAGCTTTTTAAATTATAACTAACTCACTTAATGACTTAACCAAGTTAAATGCAAAGTTATCGTGTTAGCTTTTTAAATTATAACTAACTCACTTAATGACTTAACCAAGTTAAATGCAACTCTGTCAACTTAAGTTGATGTTTGTTTGACTCTGGTGACCTAACCCTGTTTTGATCTGATATAAAAACTGATATTTTACACAATTAAGATGCTTACATTTAAGATTTTTAAAGACCCTATAGAAACTCTGGATTGTTTGTTTCATACACAGATTAGAACCTTATCAGATTTGAAGTGCTTTTCATTCTATCAATAAATTTGTTTCTAATTTGAAGTTAGGCATCTCTCAATAGATAGAAAGTTTAAGTGGTATTGTTTAAAAATTTTGTTTTTATGTACATTTTAATAAAAAAGGTATGTAGAAAATGATTTATACCCTTCTCAGTAATCAGCAAAAAAATCTTTATTGGATTTACAGCAATCAAATCCTCGTTATCATCGCTGACCAGCTTTCTGCATGTTTCCAGTGGTATTTTTGGTGATTTAACCTTGAGGTTGGAAGGCCTTTTTGGAAGGCCTAACATGTAGCTTCCTCCACAGATTCTCTATCAGATTTAAGCCAGACTCTTGCAGGGTTAGTCCAAAATGTTTTACGTTCTGACTTCCAGTCAGAAGAAACATGTTTGGAAAATAATATGTTGAAAGGGAATGTATGATAATGCAGAGGAAGTAATGTTAAGGCCTACCCCAATCTGGTTGAGCTGATTAATTAAACAGTTCAGCTGTCTCCAACAGTGATGCCCTTAGTGGTGACTTGTGTCGGAAAAATGGATAGACACAAATAAAGTGAATTCTACCTATTATTCAAAAAAAAAGTGATTTCCTTCTTTCTTTAAGTTGACGAAATAATGAATGTGCCCTGGAGGTTGGAGAGATGTGAAATCAGGCAAAGGTTGGTACCCTAACATTCCTGTATCTCATATTCTGCTGTAAAAACAAAGTTTGAGCAGAAATAATAATGTTGCATCAGTTTGCTGTATGCACTGAATAAATGAACTTGTGTTTCTGACTGTGGCTTTGTACAGTCTCATGTGGAGCATGTGGAGCCTGGACATTCCAAGGACTTTTTGTTTACACCACTTTTACCTTTCCATCAATACTGGAAATGCAAAAAAAGAGAGGAAGAGAGAGAGAGAGAGAAAGAGAGAGTGAGGAAGAGGGAGGGAGAGAGAGAGAAAGAGACTTAATCTCAGTCAAGCAGATTTAACTAGCGCTTTCTCTGAGCTTCCTTAATGCATTCCACATTTGTTCTTGAAATGGGATTTAAAATGTCAAGGAGGGTGTAAGTAATGTTATAAGTAGAATATTTTCATAATCCCCGGGACTGAAAATCAATGAGTGTTTACTCCAAAGCTCCACAAGGAGAAATAAAATCCTGGAAATGGCTACAGTAAAATATTATCTGCGCACGCATGCACACATGCGGTGACACACAAACACACAGTCATACATTCTGGAAGCTTTCTGTGTACCAGCATGCTCTCAGAGTCATAAATCCCACATTCTTTAAAAGGGCAAGTTTACCATTTTTCTGAAATAATTACAGACTGAACTGGAGGTTAACAGAGTTTGACTGACTTTAAAAAGTCCAATCACACCTGTGTCTGACACCTGTGCTTTCTTTCTCCCAATTTACGCCTCTCGGTTACAACCAATGCCCAATTAAAGCAATAAAAAACAGAGCTCAAAGAACATTAAAAGCAGTGGTGCTGTTAAAGAAGTCAGGGATAAGCCGACGACCTGCCTGAGATGAAGAGCAAATTTAAAAATGGAAATATAAAAGTTTCACTCAGGAATATCAACTCCAGTCGGTATTTTGTTTTAAATAAATACAATTCCCTTTTTACCTTAAATATTTGCTCACACGTGATTTTACACATGGATCACTTCCCTTTATTTAAATGTCTGCATCTGCTTTTTCACCTCGCTGTCTTTGGTTTTTGAGAGCATGAATTAAGCTCTTCCTCTTGTTTTTGAAGAAATCCTTTTATCTGCTTCTATGAGGCCTCTGCTCTCCTCCCGTCTTCCGAGAGCATCGTCTACCCTCTCTGTCTCCTTCTCTATAATGCTATCCTTGAAATCATAAAAATCCATCAGCCATGTCCTATTTCTCTAAAGCAAATTTAATTCTGAGCAGAGTGAGACGTGCTGTACATCAGGTAATGATGGATGCCGTTCATCATGTAAGGGAAATGTGCAAGCTGAGCAAATCCACAACTAATTAGTTTGCAAGCATAAGTAATGGAAAGAGGCTTTTCTGACTGTGTGCTGACAGCAGCTGAGATCCCACGAGTCAGGAGAGAGGAATTAATAATGGGAGTGGAAAAAAAAATCCTTAAATGTTCTTTGAAACATTGCAAGTGAGAAGAGTAAACAACAATTAGCACTATTCTGAAACCTGAGATGAGCTTCCAAATATTGAGCACATTCGATTCTTCCAGGCCAGCAGGACCTTTTTTTTTCAAATGTAAATATTGTAGGTTGTCAGACGCCTTTAACTGTTTTACAGATTTTGTTACGTCACTAACACAAACTTCCATCTTTTCCTGTGACAGACCAGGACAAAGTAGCGCTTAACTGTAACACAGAAGGAAAATCATTCATGGATTTCAAATTGGATTTGAGGAAAGCATATTCACTTCCCTTACAATGATACCCCAAAATAAAATCCAGTGCAATCAAATGCCTTCAGAAGTCACCAACTTAGTAAATAGTATCAATCTTTGTGATTTCATTTAAAATGCAGCTGTTCTGTGAGGGCCTCAGAGGTTTGTTACAGAACATTAGTGAACAAACAAGCATCATGAAGACCAAGGAACACAGCAGACAAATCAGGGAGGAAGTTGTGGAGAAGTTAAAAGCAGGGGTAGGTTATAAAACAATATATACCAAGGTCTGAACATCTCATGAAGAAATGTTCAATCTATCATCTGAAAGTGGAAAGAGTATGGCATCACTGTAAACCTACCAAGACATGGCCATTCACCTAAACTGAAAGGCTGGGCCACGAGAGCATTAATCAGAGAAACTGCTAAGAAGCCAAGAACATAAAATTGGCCTCCTGCTCCATGTTGGCTAAACAAATATGTTGACAGCACAAAAACACAGTTGTCCTCTACACAAATCTGGTTTATGAAAGTGTGGAAAGAAAAAAACATTAAAAACTCCAATTTGCTGTCTGACACAAGCATGCAAGGGACACAACAAACATTTTGAAAGAGCTCTGGTCAAATGAGACCAAAAGTGAAATCTTTGGTCTCAATGAAATAAAGCTGTGTGGAAAACTAATATTAAACTTAACCCTAAACACACAATCACCATGGTGAAACATTGTGGCAGCATTATACTGAGGGGATGCTTTTGCTCAGCACGGCCAGAAATTTTTGTCCGAGTTAATGAGAAGACGGCTGGAGCTTAAATTTGCCTGGAAGAAAACCTGTTTAAGGCAGCAAAAGACATAAACACAGGGCAGAGGTTCGGGACCATGAACCTAAAACAGTCAGAGCCTAATTGTTTAGATCAAAGCATATACATGTGGTAAAATACAACTACAAATCCCTTCATATGCAAACCTAGTGAAGAAAACCCAAACAACCTGCACTGTTATTTGCAGGAAAAGGGGTTTTTACACCCCTCCTTGAACTGCCACCTTAACGTGGTGGAGGGGTTTGAGTGCTCTAATGATCTGAGGCTATGTTGTCTGGGGCTTAAATGCCCCTGGTAGGGTCTCCCATGGCAAACAGGCTCTGGGTAATGGGTCAGACAAAGAGCAGTTCTGACGCCTTTATGAGGACCACTAGAGCGAGCCATCGGCCATGACGTCGCCCGGTACACCGGAGCTGGGGTCATCGATGCTGCTGCCTATAGCTGTGGCTGTAAGGTCTGTGGTGCCTGTTGCGGAGGCAATCCCTGAAACCAGTGGTGGACACTGGCAGTAAGGGATGCTTGTCAAGCTGAAGAAGGAGTCCTATCAGCTGCAGTTGGCTTGTGAGACTTCTATAGCGGCTGATGGGTACCTCGAGGCTGAGTATGCCGCGGCCCGGACTGTGGCAGAGGCAAAAACTCGGGTCTTGGAGGAGTTTGGCAAGGCCATGGAGAAGGACTACCAGTCGGCCTCGAAGCGATTCTGGCAAACCACCAGGGGCCTCAGGAGAGGGAAGCTGTGCTTCGCCAACACTGTTTACAGTGTGGGTGGGGAGCAGCTGACTTCGATTGGGGACTTTATCGGGCGGTGGAAGGAGTACTTTGAGGAGCTCCTCAATCCTGCTGTCACGCCTCCCATGGTGGAAGCAGAGATTGGGGACTCGGCGTTGGACTCTTTCATCACCCAGGCTGAAGTCACTGAGGTGGTTAAAAAGCTCTACAGTGGCAAGGCTTTGGGGGTGGATGAGATCCGTCCTGACTACCTCCAGTCTCTGGATGTTGTGGGGCTGTTGTGGCTGACACACCTCTTCAACATTGCTTGGCAGACGGGGACAGGGCCTCTGGACTGGCAGACCGGAGGGGTGGTCGCCCTTCACAAGAAGGGTGACCGGAGGGTGTGTTCCAACTACTGGGGGATCACACTCTGCAGCCTTCCTGGTAAGGCCTATGCCAGGGTCCCGAATGAAGAGGAAGACGACAAGTATGAGTACGAGGGCTTTCCATAAAGGACTGACCACATTTCAACATCACATATCATTTTCCTTCAACTTCATAATTATATGGTTCTTTGTAATATATCACATTATATTGCCAACGTATTTTTCTGTTCAGTCAAGTTTCTCCACACCAAACACCCGTAGCCATGACCGTGCTTGGAACACCTAATCTCATTGATCTTGTGGTGTGACGCAATACTTTTGGCACTATAGTGTACATTGGAGTTTGTAACAAACAAAACAAAATGTGCAAAGGTTCAAGGGGAGTGAAAACCTTTAGAAAGGCACTCTACTTCAGGCAGACTGGTGGCTAAAATTTGTAACAGTTGTAAACTGATCTAATTTTACTGAGGGACCCCAACGATGTAAAATGTTCTGATACGGATTCTCAGAAAAAAGTAGGAGGCAAAAGAAAGGATTTAAAGTCAGAGGTCAACTGTAAAAACTGCAGTATTGAACATACACACGTGGACAAAATTGTTGGTACCCCTCGGTTAATGAAAGAAAAACCCACAATGGTCATAGAAATAATTTGAATCTGACAAAGGTAATAATGAATAAAAATTCTATGAAAATGAACAAAAGAAAGTCAGACATTGCTTTTCAAACATGCTTCAACAGAATTATTTTAAAAAATAAACTCATGAAACAGGCCTAGACAAAAATTATGGTACCTTTAACATAATATTTTGTTGCACAACCTTTTGAGGCATCACTGCAATCAAACGATTCCTATAACTGTCAATGAGATTTCTGCAACCAATTATTAACAGCTAAAGTGGAACTGTAGGTAAAGTTATAAAAAAACTAGGTTTTACAGCCACTGAAAAGAAACTCTAGATAGGAAAATGATCATAACAGTGAAAACCCCTACAAAAAACAGAAAATGATGCCTGGGAATGGTTGAAGTGTCGTCAGTGCAGCCAGTGAAAGGCTACAGGTATGTTTTTGGGGAGTCAAACTTACCTGCCAGGCGAAGGGACGCTGAGTTGTAAATGGCTTCATCTCGCAGCTCTCTTACATGTACGGTAACAGTGGAGATGGCATCTGGCCAAATTCCATCGGACACACGGACTTGGAACTGGTAGGTGCCAGGTGGGGTGTTCTCCTTGATGATAAGGAACCCTGTGCGCTTGTTCAGGATGAAATAACTGAGGGAAAACAACCAACAGGGATTCCAGTTAATACTGTCAGTGTAAAAAGAAAGTACACCCGCTTTAGATCTTACAGCATAGTTACATTTGCAATTTTTAAGGAGATTGGTTTCAGAGAGTGCTTACGACATCAGATAAACAAGACTCAGATTTTTACTTTTGCCTGTTCATTCAACAAAAGCTTACTTAACTTGTGCAATGGGGGAACTTTGCTTGGATGTAATAGTATCCGTCAGGGAAATCATGCATTGGTGAACTAATCATTAGTTAAGGTAAAACTGCCCTTGTAAAACACTAATTTGTGCAGTCTGCCGGTGTACGCAATGCCAAGGAAAGACAGTCTTTGCTCCTTTGTCACACCTAAATCTTTCACACCATCAAGTCATTTTAGTATCAGACAAAGACAACCTGAGCAAATAAAAAATGCAGTTGTAAAAAGATGATCAACCTGGCTTATGTGAAAAAGTATTGCCCCCCTTGTTAAATCCTGAGTGCGATTGACAATGTTATTGTTAACAGCAAAGGTCATGAGGTTGCGATTCAAACACTGCATAGCTGCATCGACGACAGGCCTCTGTACTAGGGGCACTGCTCTACGGTTACATGATGCGCTGCCCCTTGAACAAGTATGACTGGTTTAAATTGGTTGACAAACCATTTCCTCATTAAAAGAAAATACCACAGCAGTACAACTTCAGCTTCAAACCTTTTATTTAAACAACCAAACACACTCCTTTAGCAATGTCATTAAGGAATCTGAGACAAAAATGAAGATGTTTTGGCAATGTTTTATAAAATAAACCTAAATGCAAGAATCATGCAGAGTGGTGGAAGGCTGATGACTGGGCCATTTGGGCCGTATGATTTGCGTATTGCAGCCACAGGATCTCGTTACCTTGCATTCACTGTGTCAACAGTACCTGTTTTCCAATCATGTCTGACGGAACATAGTTTCCCCAAAAGTTCTTCAATTTGATAAAGACATTTAAAAAATAACTTATATACTATTACTAATTAAATCCTGGAAGGGCAGGAAGGGGAAAACTATTTAGACTCTCAGTACATATGTCTTTTTTAAAGAGTGAACCAGATGTGTTTCATTAAGTTGTTCCGTATAGAGCCTTACATTAACAGTAAAACTGTCATCTTGCCATATACAGTTCCTTCTAGCACTTGATCAAGTTATCTAACGTAGAAACAAACCAATATCAACACATTTTCTACAACCTTAGTATCCTTTATTCTGCATTTTAGTATTTACCCTTTTTAGTATTTCTTTCATTGCTGTTGCAGTTCTTGGGATTATGAAAAGAAAGGGAGAAGGGATGAATTAAGAAGAGCGAGTTAAAGGAACAAAAAAAGCAGACATTTAAACACAAAACGTGAGGAGGTAATTTTACCTGATTCTTTCAATCATTGCTGCCCTTGTACTGTAAATGAACTCATTTACTTTAATTACTGAGGAATTTCGAGGCAGAGCCTTGGCAAATCAAATAATAAACTACTTGTAGAGACAAGAGCTGCATTTAATTCATTTACAGAACACTGGATAAAGTGTACTTTATGCCCTAGGTTTAGTAATTAATACTCAGGTTCTTAAATGACTGTAAGATTACTTTATTTTTCTTAAAAATAAGCTTCTCAGTGTTCTGAATGTTAGAAGTTACTCCTTTAGATAAAGGCATTCAATTTGCAACAAACTAAGCAGATGTTAGGCTATAATTAAGAAAGTAAGGTAAGGTAAGATAAGTTTATTTATATAGCGCTTTTCAGTAACGAGACACTGAAAGTGCTGTACATACAGTTACAATACAATCACAAAGACAATAAACACAGTTACAGACAATGATACAGAAAACCAAACAACAGGTAATTAAAAAAATAAAAATAAAATAAAGAGAATAGAATGATGGATAAGAAAATGAAAGGGAAATTGGACTGAAAACGTAACTGATAACGTTTAGATGGCACAGTCAAAGGCCACTCTAAACAAGTAAGTTTTTAATCTTGATTTAAAGCAACTTAGGGTTTCGCCGCTTTTACAGTTTTCTGGGAGTTTATTCCAGATTAGTGGAGCATAAGAACTACAAGCTGCTTCTCCATGTTTGGTTCTGGTTCTGGGTATGCAGAGTAGATTTGAGCCAGAAGACCTGAGAGGTCTGGGTGGTTGATACACTGACAACAAGTCTGTAATGTATTTTGGTGCTAAGCCACTCAGTGATTTATAGACTAACAGAAGTATTTTAAAGTCTATTCTCTGAGCTACAGGGAGCCAGTGTAGGGACTTTAGAACCGGGGTGATGTGCTCCACTTTCTTAGTTCTAGTGAGGACGCGGGCAGCAGCGTGCTGGATCAACTGCAGCTGTCTAATCGACTGGTCATTGTTAGGAAGTTGTTTAACTGTTGAAACACAGCTTTTTCAATAATCTTACTGAAGGGGAGGTTTGAGATAGGCCTGTAGTTCTGTAGTAGCAGTTGTTCAAGTTGCTCTTTTTCAATAGAGGTTTGATAATTGCTGTTTTCAGGGCCTGAGGGAAAACACCTGACAAAAGGGACGCATTTATTATTTGTGTTAAATCAGATGTTATTACGGGCAAAGCTTTCTTAAGGAAAGCTGTGGGTAAAACATCGAGACAGCAGGAAGAAGAGCTTAGTTGGTGTATGATTTCTTCTTAGTTTTTGTAGTTTATTTGGTGAAATTGGGAAATTTTGTCAAAATCAGTTCTAGTTGGAGACAGCATTGGTACTGGAGTTGATGTGGATGTGCTGACTGCCCCTCTGATCTTTTGGGTTTTTTCAGTGAAGTTAGCAAATTCATTGCAGGCCCTGGTAGAGTGGAGTTCAGATGCTACAGTTACAGGACGATTTGTTAACCTGTCGACCGTGGCAAATAATGCACGAGCATTGTTCATGTTTTGGCTGATGATATCAGAAAAGAAAGATTCCCTTGCATTTTTTAGTTGTAGGTTTTATCTGTATAGTCTCTCTTTATAGATAATATAGTGAATCTGGTGTCCAGTCTTTCGCCACCTGCGTTCAGCTTTTCGACACTCCTTTTTTTCACTTCTGACTGGTGGATCACTTCTCCAGGGAGACATTTTCTTCCCAGAAACGACTTTCACTTTAATTAGAGCAATTGAATCAATGATGTCCGAGTAAGCCACTTCTCTTAGTCCTAAAAATACAGTATAGTCGCTTTAAAAATAATTACAAAGTTTGAACGTTTTTGCATTTTAACATTTGTCACCAGATTTTTGTTTTGCATGTCCTGTCACGGCATTTCAGAAAAAAAAACACATGAAGAAGCTGGTTACCTACATGTGCCAGGGCAGCTTTGCTCTACAAAAAGGATATCCGGAGATGGTATCCGAATTGCTTAATTGACTTTATTAAATCAAGGTTGCATCTGGCATCAGAGTAGACAGGCTGCATTGAGAAAATATGAACCTGTGTTTGTGTGAGTGCGTTCAAGTGTGTGTGCGCGTGTGTGTGTGTGTGTGTGTGTGTGTGTGTGTGTGTGTTGTGTTCCTGTCTTGGCATCACAGTGAGAACCATTTTCCCGATTTTACCATCAAATTGAGGACCGTTGGTACCAAAGTGAGGACATTTTGCTGGTCCTCAAGACCTATTTTGCTAACGGTTAGGTTTAGGACCAAGGTGTGAATTGAGTTTAGGTTAAGGTTAGGGTTAGGCATGCACTGGTAATGGTTAGGTTTAGGGTTATTGTCAGGGTTAGGGCATAGAAAGGGTTGAAAATGACTGAAAATGAATGGAAGTCAATGGGACTCAACACATGGTCCTCACTACATATAGCAAAACAAGAGGGTGTGTGTGTGTGTGTGTGTGTGTGTGTGTGTTTCTGTATCCATGTGTAAAAATGAATCAGCTCATTGTCACTTTGGGAAAAGGAATCAACAAGGAGAACTCTTCTAAAGAGCACCAGAATCTACTCATCAAATAGTGGGAAAGAAAAAAAGCACATATTTAACAGAGACAGAAGAGGAAAGAAGGAGGGAGCAAGGAACTTAAAAAACCAGAGGAAGAAAAATTGACAAGATGCAAAGAAAATAATTATAAAAATGTATTCAACAATTTGCTAGATTCAATCATTTAATATTACTGCATAAATAACACAATCTTAGATGTTGAAAGAAAACTGAAAAAAATGCAGTAAGGATCAACGGTGTCTAACGGTGTATTTATGGGCACTAAAAGTTTTTTTTTCATTCTTTTGTTCCCAAATGAGGCCTGACTCATTAAGCCATTGGCTCCATTAAACCCCTGAAGGTGTGCTGTGCTATCTGGTACCAAGACTGAAACAGTCGATCTTTAAAGTCCTGGCCTGGGGTAGAAGGTTAATGCATTTTTTTAAAAGAACAGAGAGGTCTCTTCCTGAATTTTTGTGTACAGTTCAGAGTCTATATTTTATCCATGGCTGGGGGCACAACATTGTGCTCTTCAAACCAATCCTGAAAATTTTTTTGTGCTTTCTTACTGCTGAAAGAACTAAGAGAGAATATTGTTTCCATGGAAGAGAGTAGCTAGTCTGCAGCAACGCTTAGGTAGGTGGTATCTGTCAAAATAATATTCACAGGGATATGATGACCCAAGGTTTCCCAGGAGAACACTGGCCAAACACCATACTGGCTCCACTGGCTTGTCTCGTTCCCACAATGCATCCTGGCACCTTTGTAAGTCACACAAACACCTGAATCATAAAACCAGGCCACCTTATCTCATTACTCCTCGGTCACGTGTTGTTCACGTACCAATTGTTGATATTTTCAGCAGTGGATGGTCACCCTGACTGGTCAGTAGCCATGTAGCCCCATACACAACAAACTGTAGCACTCTGTATTCTGACAGCATTACATTCTTCAGGAGTGTAACACACCGCAAATTTAGGTTGTTTTGTCAAACAAGTTAAAATGCATTTAAATTGTGTAAATCATTCATAGGTGTGTTTGTTTGTTTCAGTGTAATTTGTGGGTTCCAATTAAATTTTTTATACCGTAGCCAGGAGGGGTAGGCCTTATAAAAGCTGGCAGTATTCAGTTGTGTGATATGAATGGCTGAAAACCTGAGCCTAACTATCAAAGTGTTTGTAAGACATTAAGATCATTTAAAGATCCAGAGGTTAAAATCGTTGAAACAACTGCAACAAGATCAAATGACTGTATGTATGTTCTTGAGCGTTTCTCAATGCTTTTATCTTGGTCACCACTTATTAAAGTGGTGGCAAGAATTAAAAGATGCTAAACTTTGATCCAGAGCTGGGGGGCTACCACAAGGAGTCCAAGTCACAGTAGCCTGTATGTTAGATCAGACTACATGAACAATGAATCAAAGAGCCTTGGCTGCCCATCACACCGTCACTGGTTTGCCACTGTTTCTATCCTTGAATCACTTCTGATAGATACTGGCCAGTACAGACTAGGGCTGCCCATCGGGAGATGTCATTATAGGAGCTGAGATGCTATGACCCAGTCGTCTGGCCATCACAATTTGACTCATTCAACTGCTTATGCTTCCCCATTTTCATGCCCAAGTATCCTATATACAGGGGTTGGACAATGAAACTGAAACACCTGGTTTTAGACCACAATAATTTATTAGTATGGTGTAGGGCCTCCTTTTGCGGCCAGTACAGCGTCAATTCGTCTTGGAAATGACATATACAAGTCCTGCACAGTGGTCAGAGGGATTTTAAGCCATTCTTCTTGCAGGATAGTGGCCAGGTCACTACGTGATACTGGTGGAGGAAAACGTTTCCTGACTCACTCCTCCAAAACACCCCAAAGTGGCTAAATAATATTTAGATCTGGTGACTGTGCAGGCCATGGGAGATGTTCAACTTCACTTTCATGTTCATCAAACCAATCTTTCACCAGTCCTGCTGTGTATATTGGTGCATTGTCATCCTGATACACGGCACCGCCTTCAGGATACAATGTTTGAACCACTGGATGCACATGGTCCTCAAGAATGGTTCGGTAGTCCTTGGCAGTGACGCGCCCATCTAGCACAAGTATTGGGCCAAGGGAATGCCATGATATGGCAGCCCAAACCATCACTGATCCACCCCCATGCTTCACTCTGGGCATGCAACAGTCTGGGTGGTACGCTTCTTTGGGGCTTCTCCACACCGTAACTCTCCCGGATGTGGGGAAAACAGTAAAGGTGGATTCATCAGAGAACGATACATTTTTCACATTGTCCACAACCCAAGATTTGCACTCCTTGCACCATTGAAACCGATATTTGGCATTGGCATGAGTGACCAAAGGTTTGGCTAGAGCAGCCCAGCCGTGTATATTGACCCTGTGGAGCTCCCGACGGACAGTTCTGGTGGAAACAGGAGAGTTGAGGTGCACATTTAATTCTGCCGTGATTTGGGCAGCCGTGGTTTTATGTTTTTTGGATACAATCCGGGTTAGCACCCGAATATCCCTTTCAGACAGCTTCCTCTTGCCTCCGCAGTTAATCCTGTTGGATGTGGTTCGTCCTTCTTGGTGGTATGCTGACATTACCCTGGATACCGTGGCTCTTGATACATCACAAAGACTTGCTGTCTTGGTCACAGATGCGCCAGCAAGACGTGCACCAACAATTTGTTCTCTTTTGAACTCTGGTATGTCACCCATAATGTTGTGTGCATTTCAATATTTTGAGCAAAACTGTGCTCTTACCCTGCTAATTGAACCTTCACACTCTGCTCTTACTGGTGCAATGTGCAATCAATGCTGGTCCAATTTAGCCATGAAACCTCCCACACTAAATTGACAGGTGTTTCAGTTTCATTGTCCAACCCCTGTATATATATATATATATATATATATATATATATATATATTTTATATATATATATATATATATATATATATATATATATATATATATATATATGTGTCCCACCCATGAGCAGGTACGATTATGGAGGGACAATAATTGGTATGGGCTTCACCTGTCAGCAGTGATGATGTTATACCTTCTGTCTCAGTACAGTGTTTGTTGGCCAATTATGCCTTTTGTTAAAGAAATAAGAGTTAAATATCATTTTTATTAAAACAGTGATTAAAATAACAAAATCTGTTCATGCTTGGATATTAGATTGGTGGCAGCTGTTTTCTTAAGCAAATAGAGCAGAACTTGGTGAAATGTGTTTGAAAATCACAATGGAAAATCTCCACTGTGGTTAGAGGGATTTTTATTAAGTACCCTGTGAAAATATGGCAACTCTGATGTCAGTAGAGTCAGATGTAAGATGGCAGCTGTAAACGACTTTACAGCTTACAAACTTTTCTTACCATCAAGCAGGCATAATCTGCACAAGGAAGCTGCTGTACTCGTTTGATTCACAGCTTTAAATAAATTGCAGTAACTTCACCATCTCTTTTGCCATCTGGCTAGATAAGTGAGCCACCCGTGCAATGATGTGAGCAACACTGGCAGCCTTCTGGGAAGCAGGAGACACACGGAATCAATGGTTCAAGTTCTTGTCTTTGTTTTGTGACAACATAGCAGGGAAGTAAATATAGATCTCTAAGAGAGGGGCTTGGTGATTGGGTTCTATCTCAGATGTTGAAGAAGTCAGTATCTTACCTGAAGCATAAAAATCTCCCAACCATCTTAGGCTGGAAAAACATTTTGCACCAATGTATTTTGAAATTTGTGTTCCACAAGGTCTGTTATTTGTAGCTGACCCTAGACCAAGATGATGTTCAATCTAGGCAACAATGGACTTTTATGTAAATATGCTAAAGCACTATTGGCATCAGTGTTTGTGTCAACAGATATAAAATAATCTTAACTGAAGTAGTTTACAAATCTGCATTAGATTAGAACTGTGCATTCCTAATTTTTTTCTGTTTATTAAAACATTCAGAGCGCCGCTACTGAGGGTAAGATAATGACTACTGACAGGTGATCCATAGAACATCACTCTAAAAATAACCAACCATGGTTTAAAAATTTAGTAATCTAGTTATTATTGAGGTTATGTGTTTGCTGGTGTCAACTGTAAGATTACAAATAAACAACAGATTTCGACAATGTTCTCAGTGTTAGCAAATACTTAGATCACAGAATTCTTGACTTACGTGATGTATGTTGGGTTTTTTTGCCAATAAAGATTGGGAAGTTTACATATTTGGGGTAGTTAGCAGATGATAAGCATTTCCTAAAACACGTGTTAAGTCTGTGTCATGAATGCATTTCTTGATCAGTGATGGAAGGCATGTTTAAAGGAGTTATAGCAGCAGAAGTAACAGTACCATATAAATACACCCACACTAAGTGACTTTGGGTTATGTTAGAACCCTGATGGTAATATGATTGCAGACAATAATTTGTTGATGCAGAATACCCTAATGTAATCTGCTGAACAAATCTTATCAACTAAACAAAATGTATCAACAATACATTCTGATTAGTGGAATTAAAGAATTTTGGCTTTACTTTGACTAAAGATTTAGCAGTGACTTACCTGCTGATGGTGTTCAGAGGTCTCGGTGATGCAGACTGTATGGCAGCCGCATTTCTGTCAGTCTGCCTCAGGGCAGCTGTGGCTACAATGTAGTCTACCACTGTCATTGTGCGAATGTTTGCATGAATGGGTGGATGACTGATTGTAGTGTAAAGTGCTATAGGTAAGTATAGGCCATGTACCATTTGTTCGCTACTATACCTCCCAGTGTCATCTGCTACTATATACCCCAGGATGGTCTGCAATCACAACTCCCAGCAGGAATTGCAGCTGATAGGAAGGGGCGTCGAAGCTCTGATGTCACAGTGGGCTATATAAGGACACGGGAGACGCCCCACCTTTGCTTTTTCTCCCGCTGGAAACCAAGACGCGGTTACCACGCAACGGAGGCGTATCATTCTGGAGATGAAACCACACGTGGGTTTTTATTAATTCTCCTCACTGGCCAAAACTCATGAGAAGCTCAACGAGCTAAGCTTGCAGGGATAGGAAGACCTGTGAGTTTTACTTTACCGATCGAAGGCGTGGATTTAGCACCTAACCCAAGAAAAACCCACGGAGGTTTTCCAAGGAGACGAAATTTTCCTCTTTGTTTTTGTTCCAGTCGACTGCTGACGGTCCGTCATATTTTTCCCCTTTTGCCAAAGGAGGAGGGCCGGCCATCTTTGAGTTTGTTATGGACACGTAACTAACTCCCCCCTCTCCTCCTTCTTCCAGAGAAGACGACACCAAGTAATCCCGTTTTGCTTTTAATTCTATTAGAAATAGCTTGGGCAGGATAGAGTAGGATTTTAGAGCGATTTAGAATCGCCACTTATAGTCCAATATGTTCTAAGTTGTATGTGCATGCAATGTCTTATTGAAACTTTGATTGCTGTTAGACTTTGAAAGCCACCGCGTTTTGAAGCTGTAGTGTCTCACTGTGTTTGAACACCTGAGCGCAGACTCAGGTGAACTTAAAGTTGGACTGCTAGAACCTCATGGTGGAATTCTCACTATTCCATTGTCTTCACTCTTCATATTTTTCCACTGGTTGCTGCCTAAAAGTTTTATGACCCTTTGTTTTTCACTGAGCTCCAACTTTGGGGGTTTTATGACTGCAGCCTGGTGGAGGCCGCTCCCAAAGCTTTGCTTGGTACCATATTTTCTCTTGTTTTTGCCATAACTGCTGGTTTGACTTTCATACACACTCAGTGTTGTTTTATCTTGTTTAGTTAGTTATTTGACTCCTTTTGTCTAGAACGTTTGCATGCTTGATTAGGTGAAGATTATTGAATCAGAATAGCGAGGTATATCAGGGCTGTTGATTTAATAAATATTCACGTAGATAAAGAGAAAGCCTTTGTGTTTATTTTGAGCAAGAGTGATCTGTCTGTCAAAATAAGGTCAAAGTTCCCCCACCTTCGGTGAAGCGGTTGATTAAACAGTGACATCTAGTAATAGTTATCAACAATTACTGATAACTTAATAATTGTAATAATCCAGGGCCTTGAGCCATAATTACAACGCCAGAGGACATTTCGATTCGTAGGTGATGATTTTTAGTTAAGAAATAAATTTTTTTCAAATTATGATTTTAAATGATCATTCTTGATAAATATTAATTAATCAATAATCATAAATCTTACATATTTATCATGCACTAAATTTCTTTTAGATGGTATTTTTTCTGTCATATTTTTACGATAAGGAAAGAAGAAAAAATAATCCCAGAACTAAAGTACTTTGACCATTAGTGGTACCTAATTTCAGGTATCGAGTTATTGTGTATGCATGTTTTATATGGCTCCTTACTCCAATTTTTAAATTATGTAATTGCCTCATTAATATGTCATGTTCTGAAGGGACCTGCCAAGGATACACTCTTTTAAATCCAGTGTACTGAAGAAGGTATAAGACATTCAGAACAGCCACCCTCGACGACTAAAACTGGACACCACTTGGCTGGGATCTAAAGTAACGTAAAGTAAAAACTACTACTACTAATACTTGTGATGCATTCATTCTTTATACTGTATGTATTTTACAGGGTGTACCATGTGTGGCCTTCTATTGCGACAGACCAGACTATATTACACTGAGAGATCAACATCTCGTTTTGTTTGTTTTCCATATTTAGTGATCATCTGGTGATTTGGGGATGAAAGTCCAGTGCACTATTCACGGTCCATTGGTTTCCCCCTAAGTGGGCAGATAATTATTAGCTGAATTATCTGAAAATAGGTTGGACTCCTGTCCATAGTCACTGTCTAGTGACTGTTCATGACGGCAGACAGATCGTTTGAATAGCAAAGCTTGAGATTAAATAATTATTATTCATTCGTTGCTTAAACATTTGAGTTACATTTAGCATCTAACAGTATGTGTGGCCTACATGCCACAGAATTTCTTAACATGTGACTAAAATTTGTTCCTTCTGGATTGGATAGAAATAACATTGCATATGCTATATTAAGTTCATGGTAGAGTGCAATTCACTTAAAGCTACATTTGTTAATATGATGGGGTATTACACCTGACTGACAAAGCAAATAGCACTAAAATACTTCAGTACAAAAAAAGGTCAAATTGACGTTCAGCACATGCCGATGTATCGATATTTGCATCATGATGTCTTTATTTCTGTCATATTAGACATGCTGATAAAAGGAAAACCAAGTATTAAAAATAAACAATAAAAAAGAAAGCACTGATCTACCAATTCTATTTTACCTTGGCATGTGTCCCTCAAAGACATAGGTCTTATTATCCCAGTCATCAGGGTCAGGAGCATAGACCTTTCCGAGCACTGTTGTTGGCATACGGCCTGAAAAGAGAGGCATAAATTAGCCAGTCTGTCCACGTGTCACTGATACAACCATACAAAACATACAGCTGGTAGCAAACACGCTGCCCTGTCCGCCATTTCATATGAACATGTTTGCCCATAAGTTTAAATGCCAGGTGTACATTTTACACTTGTTAAAACATAGAAAATCTAATTCTGTCCAGACTTGTTGCTTAAGAGGAGGGACTGTTGTAAAACCTTTGACTTGATGCAACTGGCAGGACTTCCTTTCGTACATAACTTTTGACCCACCTTTGATTCTAAACTAAATAAAGCTGTCTTATATTCAATTTATGATCGGAGTCGACCGTGTGACATAGGTATAAATTAGAGTTATTTTGCATTTCTGTAATATTGGAGATTTATTGGACCTGTTGTTCTTCTAAAGTGCCTTGAGATTACATTGTCATGAATTTGCACTGCAAAAACAAACCGAATTGAACTGAAAAGGACACAATGTGACTGAAAAGAACACCGATAATGTATAAATTTGACAAAAAATGCTTAATAAAAAATAAAAGGACTGGGTGCACATGCATTCACCATTTCTTCTCAGTAACTGAGATTGGGAGTGATTTGCCCAGAGAAATGACAATGCAGAAGAAACCGTCTGGTTAGAATGCACAATGATTATAATCAAGCAGAAAGAACTACAGGTTGTGGAAATGATTGAGAGTGTATCCTTCAAACGGTAAAGGAAGACCTTAAAATGATGACTTTTTCTCTGCAGTTTGTCTTTGCTAGGAGTTTTGAATGTGAAAGTTAACCAAAATTGAATGACGTTGTTGTTTGTGGCCATCAACAGGACCCTTGTACTTTTCCTCAAATTGTCCCCTTAGAACCACAGACTCTGTTGCCTGTAAAAAAAGCTTAAAAGTATGAGATGCATAGACATTTAGCTACAATGATTCCCTAAATAAAACTCAATACAATATTAAATACAGTCCATCTGTGTATAATTGCATTTTAGTATAAACCCAGCTGTTTTGCAAAGGCTTCAGAGGTTTGCTGGAGAATATTAGAGAACAAACAACATCATAAAGACCAAGAAACACAGCAGACAGGGAGAAAGTTGTGAAGAGGTTTAAAGCAGTGTTTGGTTAAAACACTGCTTTATGGGGACAGGTAAGGCGAAACGTTTAGCCTATACGTGCAAATTGAAAGGTGTTTCTATAAAGTATTGTCCTAAGGGGCCTGAATACATATCCATGCCCCACAATCCAGATTTTTATTTGAGAAAAAAAACATGAATTATTATGCAGTACTTTGTGCTTTGCTCTCTTTAATGTTAATAAAAGAAACTGAAGTTTATGATGTAACTTCCTCCACCAGGATGAGGTTGATATCTTTATGTTCAAAATGTGCTTCAGGCCTTTCCCAGTAATCTCCTCACCTCTGTGGCTGTTGATAGATATGTGCTTCTCTCCCGCCACATGAGCGTGATCATTTTGGTCACCAATGGTCACAGTCAGTGTGCTGGTCACTGTTTTGGCTGGATGACCACTGTCGCTCATTACGATAGGTAGGAGAAACTCTTTCTGGCGCTCGCGGTCAAACGTCCTCAGAGCTGTTAGCGTTGCAGAGCCGTTCAAGTTGTCCTGGAGGTAAAAGTCATTGCTGTAGCGGTACTCGGGTGGGACAGTGAAGTGAAAGGGCAGCCCATTCTCAGGAGAGTCCCGGTCCATGGCTCGGAGGAGGGTGGAGGTTTGGTTCAACCTCACTACCTAAACAAGGAAGAACAGCGTGAGGAGTGTTTTGCTTTTTCAGAATCACCAATGTCTCAAAGTGAGTCCAGCCTACCTGTGGACCAGCCACATTTTCAAAGACTACAGGAGAGTAGGCAGCCTCAAACTCCGGACCATTATCATTAACATCCAACAGAGGCAGCTGAACTGTGGCACTGCCTGTTAGAGCAGGGATCCCATGATCTGTTGCTATGACAACCAACTGATGTTGGGCTGTTTTTTCTCGATCCAGTGGCCGGGCCACTGAGAGTACACCAGACTGGTCAATAGTAAACAGACCCTCAGTGTCTGAGTCCTCTGACAGGCTGTAGGTTATGTCGCGGTTCTGGCCTGAGTCTGAGTCACTGGCCACCAGACGAGCCACGCTGGTTCCCACACTGACGTCCTCAGGTAGTGGAGCCAGGGACAGAAAGTGTGGAATGAAGACTGGAGCGTGATCATTATAGTCCTCCACCTCGACCAAGCAGTGCAGAAAACTTGAGAAGTCCAGGTCTTCCACCTGGAAGACAAGATACACAGTAGTACTTTTCACAGAAAGACGAATCAGAGATCCTAAACATTTTCCATCTCATTGATTTCTTTTAATTCTTAAAATTTTTCCAGATTCAGATTTTTAGATTTCCTAGTCAATGTTAAGGGCAGTTATGGTATCCAGAAACTTTACATTTGTTGTAAATTTATTTCAAACCAGGTTAAAAAACCCAAAATGTACACAAACAATGTCCTGTAAATTAATCAATTAAAACATTATGCACAATCTAAAAATACTGATCCATAAAATTTTAACTTAAGGTGTGAAATGCCAACTGGGCCAAATGGCAACATATTTATGACTATTTGCATCTGTCAGTTAATGGTTAAACTTAAAGAAATCTACTGGATTGAGTTTTTTAGAGTTTTTCTCCAATAAATTGGTTTCTAAATTATTCAGTTGGAAGATTCTAAAAAAGAAATTTTCATTCACATAGTTAAAGACTAATTTCCTGCTTGGCCCAAAAAATGTTGGGTCCTGTTGGAACGTTTTCAGATCAATCTGTAGTCATTGTAGGTATTTGTAGATTTTTCCAAACAGGTCTTAAAATTCAGTCATTTCAAAATGAATCAAGTTATTTTGAGGAAAATACTTTGTAATCTCTACTTCAGAAGAACTTTGTCAGAATCCTTGAGATACTTTAAATCTTCACATTGTGTATGCAGCGGGGAATCATCAAACCTTCAGACACCTAGTTGGACCAAGCTCATATTTTCAACTAAAAAGGATTTATCTACATACCCGTTTACCCCTCATCAACCACAGGTTTTGTATGAAAGTGAATGTGATAAAGTGATGGTCAGAAATGCAGGCCCAATACAGGTCAGTTTGGATGTAATAGAAATAATAAAAACAGAAATAAATATTTACTATAACTACTCAAAGCAAAGTGAAAAGAACTGACAGCTCGTAACAGAATGGTACAGGGATGTAACAGGAGGTTCTTCCAATGGGCTGAGAAAATCACGGGGTGTAAGTAATGAGAAGTGTAATAGCTAAAGATAAACCAGTGTACTGGTAGCAAATGAACAACAGGTGTGGGAAGCTGGTAACTAAGGCAACCTGGGAATCTCAGGGCTGGGAATTACAGAACAAAGAAAACAAGAAAAACAAGAACCAAGCTGATAGAAAATCTTAAATTCATTTAAAGGCCGAGGTTTAGATTTCAAGAGACTTTATTTACCTTCAGTGTGAGGTTGAACTTCTGTTCGCTGTGTCGTTCATAGTCCAAGCGTTTCTTCAGCCTCAAAACTCCACGCTGCTCCTGCTTGTGACTGACCATGTAGAACTTCTGCTCTTGATCTCCGGCCACAATACTGAAGGTCAGCTGAGCGTTTTCTCCAGTGTCTCTGTCCTCAGCATCGAGCTCCAGGACCTTGCAACAAACAGTAACATTGTGCTAAGTAGACTCGGTACATACATGGGGAAGTTGTTTCATTTTGCAAAGAGTAAAACAAGGACGTTTTCACAATATTCTGCAACATGAGGACAGCACCAACTCTGCTATTCAAGACTAAACAGTACAGTTTCCTACCATTTTGGGACACATTAGGAACAAACAACAACTTCTAGTTCTATTGGCAGATATATTAGAATACAGTATCTTACTGTACAGTTTAGGTCAGAAGGTCCATCATTACTGATGCATTGCACAAAGTGGATAAACCAATGAAAAAGCATAAGACTACCTTCAACTTCACCTCATACCGCCTTGAATACTTTTTTCAAGTTTGATGTTTAGACTTTTCAGCCTGAAACAATAATTTTTCCAATGCAACAGTAAAATAATATTATAATGACTATTAATGCAGATCATAAGGGTGTAAACTTCTGACTGCCACTGCATGTCCTAGATCCATGACTTCCAAACAATATGCTAAAGATGTATCATCATCCAGTGGGACACCTACTAAATGATCATCATTCACTAGAAATACTATAAACAGTTTTAAGAAGCCTCATGATTTTGCTCTTCAGTAACCCAAAGCATGAAAGTTAATAGTTAACCATTTTAACAGGAATAAAAACTTATTTTAAGCCTAAAAAAACACCACAAAACCCTGCTGAGATTACCATTTCGAGTTATGGTACTTTGATCAATTGAACACTTGCTGTTTCTGAAGTCTGAGTTTGTTGTAAACCTGGCTAATGAGACGGCAGAAGAACTGAGCTCTGCCACATCATCCACCTTAGCACTGCTGCAGGACAATTTCCTGTTTAAAAAAGGAATTTGTGCAGATTAAAAAACAAATTAGTTCCACTTAAATTATCAACAACTACCAGATGGCATGTTTAGGAAATGAATTTGGATCTGTGCCATAATTCTGATACATCTGAGCATTTTGAGTCATTAAAAGCTGCCTAACAGGTGCACAAAGTAGATGCTTTAGACTTTCATATCCTGGTAAAAGATTTAAATTCCTCAAGGTTTAACATATAAAACCAAAAACAATCAGGTGTGAAGTCTCTATTTGCATGTATTCCTTCTAAGGAGGAAGATCATGCTTTCAGTTAAATAAGCTAATCTCATGAAATATAAACAATGTTAACCCACCTCTGCATTGGGTTCTGCATTTTCAGAGATCCTTGCCTGACAGGAATGATCAATGAATCTTGGAGCATGGTCATTTACATCCTTAACCTGAATGGTTGCAGTTCCAGTTCCTGTCATCCCTCCTCCATCTCTGGCCTCCACAACGAGGAGGTAGGACTCAATCTGCTCCCTGTCCAGACCTCCTAAGCCTACCGTAATGGTTCCTGTGGTGGGGTTGATGGTGAACATTTCTGAGAAGGCGGGCACTCCTCCCTGTTTGGAGTTTGTGACGTCTAAAATGCCCACAATCCTGTAGGACAGCACAGCATTCTGCCCCACAGCCGAATCATCCAAGTCGGTTGCAGTCATCTCCATAACGGACGTCCCGATTACAGAGTTCTCTGATACATCTCCGTGGCAGCTGAGGGGGCAAGGGAATATTGGAGCGTTGTCGTTGATGTCCCACACATTGATGATAACGTCCGTGAAGCCCGTCAGACCTTCACCCTCCTCATCTGTTGCCAAGACAACAAAACGCCAAACAGCGCGTTCCTCGCGGTCCAGCGTCCTCTGAGCGTAGATCTTGCCTGTGACCTCATCTATTATGAATTCACTCTCAGCACCCTGGCCATGGAGGGAGTACCGCAGGGCCTCCTGGTCCGCATCCTTATCTGGGTCGGACGCTGTTACCTAAAATGTCACCAGCACAGAGAGAACATTAGGAGAGCTTTATTTTTTGAAATGCCAGATGCTTGCTGAAATATTGCTGAGTCGAAGAGAACTCTTAAGTGAAAATGTTCAAATGTTGTTGTGCTTTGTGGATTTAAGAACTCTACCAAGCTAACCTGTCCAGGAAAAAATCTTTATTTTAGCATCTAAAGTGTGTAAAATGTTTTGCCTCATATGCAGAGATGGATCTGGTTGTTATAGTTGAAACAAAACGTACAATTGCTATTTACGGTCATCAAAAAAAATTAGCATAATCAAATCTATATTCAGTTCTTTCAAAAAAATGTTACATATATAAAGTTCATGTCTTTTTCCAATATGACTGAACAAGAAAGTGATTTAATTAGGGTAAACACAAACAATTTACTGAGTTTTATGCTTTGAACAAAATATCTCCAAAAATGTGTGTTCTAACTAAGGAGAATGCAAGGATGACAATAGCTAGCGTAACCCCTTTGGTTGGATCATAAGCTGTTCCGTGCCTTTTCAACACTTTCTTTTCCCAATCGGTCCGGTAGAAGTTAATCTTGATTTCTTTTGTTCAAAAACTGTAAATTTAGAGCTGACCAGCTTTTTGGATGTTTATTAGCAAAGTCGAAGCTAGCGTTTCCATTCTTAAGACCTTCTTGTGATTTGTACCTAAAGGTGAATTGTCTGTATTTACTTTGCTGATTTTCCTTTCAGGCAGACTTTTATATTGATTAGCCTACCTTCTGTACTGTGGTCCTTACCTACCTGGATGTTGTTCAGGGTTTTTTAGCCACCACTCCTGTCTTCCATGAACATCCAGGCCTTTGTGTATTGCTGAGATCACTATTAAATTATTTTCTTATGTGAATGATCCAGAATGTACATTTTGCCACTTCTGAAATTTTTGCAATTTCTCTTACGTCTTTCTTCACAGCTTGAGGATAGCCTGTTTCCCCGGCATGAAGAGTTGCTTTGAATGCAAGTTTTGGTTTCACAACAGAAGTTTAAAAATGCAAATACCACACCTGGAATGAGCTTTAGATTTTTTTTAATCTCATTAACCAAAATTATATAATGGAGCATCTAGACCTTTAAATAGCTTTTAAGTGAATTTTACAATTTCTTTAGGCCCCTTTTTAAGCTCTCTGATTTGGATGTGAATACCTGGAAATGCAACTTGAATCTATTTAAGTAAACAAATAAAATAACAAATGTTTAATTGAATATAGACCTAACTGTATGTACAGAAATATATGAACATGCAAATGAAAAAAAAAACTCTTTATAACTGTATATAACTTTATAACTATAGCTATAGTTGACCACAGGTCGTGTGGCGAAAAAAACAAAAAACCTCTAATTAAACTCTCACTGTGGCACATGGGAGTGGGTGGAAACTAAGAGGTAGCAAGTGAGCATTCAGTCCTTGAAGTTAATCTACAGGAAGTGTAAAAATATAAGCTAGCAAATGGATTTGATTACATTTGGAGCCAAATTGTGACAGCTCTTTTGGGATTTCCTCATTAAGCTGTATTAAGGAAAGAAAATAGTGAACTGGTAACAGGTAACCCAAGCTCAATCATTGCCCCAGGGTACAAATTCTTGCTTGTGTTGCCAATTATAGAGCTACTGTTGCTCAAATTGAAACAAAAGTTCATACTCGTTCCAGAGCTTCTCAGGTGAACAAGTTTGCATTTATCTCCTGACAAAAACACATCTTTCATTATTTGACAGCAATCTAAATGATTCTTAAATCAAATATCTGCATTGGTCCATTTGCTGCCTGCATCAGGCTGCTGGAATTACCTGCAAGACAAAAACTGGTGAACCATCCAGCTCCTCAGTCACGCTGCCGTAGTACTCGTTCACAGTAAACACGGGAGCCTCGTCATTCTTGTTCACCACGGTCACCGTCACTGTTGTGTAATCTTCCCACTTCCCGTCCGAAGCCAGGACATGAAGCTTGTATCTGAGAGAAAGTGTCAAAGCTAAGATGAGATTTCAGAAACAAAACCTCCACATTCTGAAGCAGGCATATGCTCCTGCTGGGTTAGAAGCCCTGACAGTCACATTTTAATGTCAGGGGTACATCATTAGGCACATTAATATTAGATCCATGTTCCAAAAACCAGTAAAAGAACCAGCCTTAAAACTGTGCAGGGTGTAATTCCTGTGACAGGACCTGAAAAGTTAGTCAGAAATATTTGCTAATTAGTCAAAATCTCATCTTTCTGTCCGATCATATTCAAATTTATCAAATTTAAGGGTACCTTGACATTCGCCTCTTAACAGACATACTGGCTTTGCAAACATATTCATAACCCTTGGATATTTTCAGTTTGTCACGTACAAGCCTAAACCTTTAATAAATCTTGTGGGATTTTATGCAATGGTCCAGTGCAAAGTAGTGCATAAAAGTGACGTGGACGGTAACAATGTGTGTTTTTCACATTTCCTACAAACAAAAGTGTGCTGTGGATTTGTGTTCAGGTCCCCTGGGTCAATGCTTTGTAGAATCGCCTATCACAAAAATGACAGCTTGAAGCCTTTGAGTCATGTCTCTCCCAGATTTGCACATCTGGAGACTTGAAATTTTGGGGAGTTATTTGCAAAATCACTCAGAATGTGTGTGTGGCATCTGTGAGCATCAATTTTCAAATCTTGCAACCAGAATTCAGAACCAGTATGATCTTTATAAACAACTCCCCACACGCAAAAACTACATTTACAAACGTTTTTGACCGGAGCATTCTAACGCATCAACATCCATTTATGTAAACAAAATAAGCAATCTTTACAGTCCACCCCCTGCTGGAAGGTAATGATCTGCCTAAGTTTCAAGCTTTTTGCTGCTTCCAACAGTTTTTGTTTTGTTTTTGCAGAATTGCCTCCAGTTTAGCTCCATCCATCTTCACATTAACTCTGACTAGCCTGCCTGTCCCTGCTGAAAAGAAAATAATCCTCACACCATGACGCTACAACCGCCATGTTTCACGATGGGGGTGGTGTATTCAGGGTGATGTGCAGAGTTTGTTTTACGCCACACATGGACTTTCGCATGTACTTTACATTGTATCTGACCAGAGAACTTTCTTCCACGTGTCAGGCTGTGAGTCCCCTACATGGCTCAAGGCAAACTGCAAACCGGATTGCTCAAAGCTCTCTGGCTGTCAGCCATGTGTAGAGCAGAGGTGTAAAGTTGTCCTGTCACTAGATTCAACTACTGAAGCTGTGGATCTCTGCAGCTCCTGTATAGCTACCATACGCCTCTAGACTGCTTCTCTGATCATTGCTCTCCTTGTCCAGTCTGTCAGTTTCAGTAGTCTTACTAGGTTTGCAGTTGTACTACACCCTTTCCATTTTTGGGTGATAGAATTGACGGTGCTCAAGAGATGTGCAAAGCTTAATATATTGTTTTATAATCTAACCCTGCTTAAAACATTTTCAAACCTTTATCCCTGATCTCTGTCCTTGTTCTTTGGTCTCCATGATGCGGTTTGTCCAGGTTTGAGAGTAAAGGTGCATGAATCCAGATGGATGCCATACTTTTTAGATGTAAATTTTAAAAAGAATTGAAAACCATGTATCATTTTCCTTTAACGCTACTATTATGCACTGCTTGTGTTGGTGTATCAAATAAAATCCATCTTTATAACATAAAATGTTTGTGATTGTAATGTGATAAAGTGTTAAAACGTTGTGTAAACTTGCAAGGCACTGTTCTAGACATACACACCCTTTCTACTAAATGTTTCTCTGTTTTCTGTTTTCACTTCTGCAACTCTGACATCTGACTTGTGTAAAAACAATATGAGTCCATCCATTTATTATATGTTTAAATCTGTATATTAAATGGTTACACTTGGTGTATCATATTTGGAAGGCTGATGTCGGTAACAAGTTGATCATTGCCCCAAACTGAGATACACTTTTCATTTACACTTAGTGAATGATAAAGTCATATTTAAATTAGGAATATATTTTATGTTTGGGAGTTTAATGTTTGTTTTTTACTTCTGTTTCAGATTAAACAGATAATACATATACCCGCAGACAGCACTAACCTTAGGTTTAAAATAAAATCAGGGGATGAAAAAGGCTCCGTTTGCTTGCCAGTAATGTGTAGATACAAGATTTCTAGAAGCAGTTTAAACAGGCAGCTCATTCAAATCAAGCTTTTTTACTTTCTGTATTGATTTTACTGTTAAACAGCCATGAGAATCAAGTTGTTATACATCATGTATATAACTTCAAACATTTGTCTGTGATTTTCAGTGAATTAAGTACATATTGGCATACTCCACTGAGTGACTATAGAGTCAATCTTAGTGCAGAAACTACTGTCAAAATAATTTAAAAGGACCAAAAGAATTACACGGACCTCAGTGTAAGGTTTTTTGTATATGTGTCAGAAAACACCAGTGGGAGCTCTGTGAACACACCCATTCAGAACGGGACTTCATTTAATGCCTACAGGAGCATTTGATCTGAATGAATGAGTTCAGTGACCAGAAAACAATGTGAAAGGTTAATATAAAGATCAGAAGATGTTTCTGTGGCTGCAGCAAAATAATCTCTCTCCTTCCTGCTGCTTCAAATCCAAATTTAACTTGCTATACTATTTTAGAGAAATTCATTATAAGGCTAAGCTCTCCTCCAAGTATTTTTGAACAACTATTACATAATAGATTGAATGTCAACATATTTTTGATTGAGCCTGTGCTGTAACATTTGCAGAAAATAACAACAGCAACAAAAAATGTCTGCTGAAACAAATCAAATATAACCTGTCAACCTGTCGATTAAAATCATCAGATCTAATCAGAGGAAATCTAAAGTTATTTTTTTTAAACTCCAACTGAATCATCTCTGGTTTCAGCATTTACAACTTAGTGCTAAAGGATAGAAGTAGTGGATAATAAAGTGCTTTTAATGTATAGTAACACAGACCTTTTACCCTAATCCTGTGATAATACCTTTTGTTCTGTTCGTAGTCCAGAGGCTGAGCGATGAAGATTGCTCCCACCTCTGGTTCCACATCAAACACGCCTCCTGTGTTTCCTGACGTGATCTGGTAACGCAGCTTGGCATTTCCACCTGCATCAAAAGAGTAAGGTGAAAAAAAGGTATGGCAACTTCTACAAAGAAAAATACATTTTCTCTCCATAAAAACCATTTGGAAATGATACAAAAGCATTATTTTTCTCAAAGTATTTATCTGAACAATCTATCAAAGATCCCTCCCAAATTGACTTTAAAATATCTTGATCTTTTTAATTTAAATAAACATTTTTGGTCATTTATTAGTGGCTGATCAATAGAATGCTCTCCTAAATGAAATTACTTGTAAAGCCATGCCCTGCATCTCAATCCACCAACATCGATGTTAATTTGAAGGGGAAAGACGAGGCCTCTAAAGACGAAATGAGATTCAACGCTTATTAAGGAGATGAAAGTCAGGAAAGGAGGGAGTAGAATGCTCTAATCCAGATCGTTTTGTACTGTCTGTCTGTTTTCATTCTAAATGAGACATTAGGGAATACATAGGATTGCATTCCGTTGATTCATCCTCATTGTCTTTTTTTGTACTTGTATAAATCCCTTAAGCACTTCAAAAATGCTGAAATCCAAAAGGAGGAAAGAACAGAACTGTACAGGGAATAATACAGCAGTTAAAATAAACAAACAACTTTAGAGAAAATGAATGTTTTTTTCCCAGATGTACCAATTTTAAAGTTATATCCCCTCCCTGGGTAAGGTGCATTACAGAAAACAGAGTGCCAATAACGATGAACTGAAGTGCTTTATTTGTGCCTTTTCTGGGTATGTTCTGTATACTATCTTTCTAAAGCTAATCCTTACATTTAATGTAACTGTGATGCAATATGAATTTAATTTCAATTGACATACTGCCTTTATGTATTATGTATTGTGTTGCAATTGTAAATATATTACTACCTATATTTTTTGTCAATTGTACCTGCTTCCTTAACCATAATCACAATTTTACAAGATGTTTTACTTAAATACTAAGATTTGTATAGAAATAATAATAATAATAATAATAATAACAGAAAAGTCTGCATTATAGCCTGGCTCTTCCTTAATTGGCATATGCCCAGGGCTCCAAAATGACAGGGATCACAATTATGGCCTAATAAACTCATAGCATGTGTTAGTTTTTTTAATTTTCCTTTTTTTATTGAAGGTGTTAAATGTGCTGTATGTTTGATGAGGTATACCTACACCAGACTGGCTTGAAAATCTTAAAAAGACAAATCTAGCTAAAAGATCAACACATGAATGAGACAAAGGGATCTTAAAAATCTATTGCCTTAGAAAAAAAAGCTAACATCTAAAAGGAGTGTAAGTAACATAATCAGCGAATTTTCCTTTAATCAATCCTAATCAGTGATCAGTAGGTCACTGAAAAATCAGATTTTTTTCCACCTTTCATTGATTGAATAAGGGATTGCTGTAAAAGTGACGACTGCATGCAATCAACCGCCCACTGTTACCACATGCTTGTTTAGGAGGAGAGATTGCTGCACATACACTGACTCGATACATAGGCTGGGTTCCCTTAGAAAACCTTTTAGCAAGTCGAATAATACAGCCCACTAAAATGGATTTTTACCTCCTCCAAGGAGGTTATGTCTGTGTGTGTGTTTTAGCAACTTTACGGAAAAAGTTGAATTCTTTTGAATTTTTTACCAGAAGTGTGTCTTAGCCCAAGGTAGAACCCTTTACATTTTAGTACTAATTCGGATCATGATCACAATCAAGGTCCATTATTTTGTTTTTCTATGGCTTCAGGGACCCTATTTTGGGTGGCAGAGGTGCGCAATCTCTGACTGGCTTATTTTACAACTAGGATCCAGACAGAACTTCTGTAACTGACTTTGAATCTTTTTTATATGATTCGTAAGTGACTACTTCTTTCTGAACATAAACTGAATCTGTTTATTTTGTGAATTGCTCTGAGATGACATTTGTTGTGAACCGGAGCTATGTAAAAAGACTGAGCTAAATTTGAACTGATTTAGATAAAGGTTAAGAACACATGCTGGATGTAAAGATAGGGATCATTTAACAATTATTTAATTAAGATTTTCTGTTGGATTCAATATTCTACTCCAATTGAAACTACAGCGGTTAGGTTACATGCAGTTGAAGGACCAAAATGCAGACAGGAACTTGGGAAACACACGTTGAGATTTAATAAATAAAACCAAAGAAAACACTTGGAAAAACAGAACATGAAACTGGCTGGTGGTAGAATCTGGATCACAACAGCTGGGGCAATGAAGCATGAGACATGGAGCAGAGTACAGGTGACTCCAGCACAGAACAACGACAACCAAACAGTTTAAATACTGGGACAGAATGAGGAGAAGGCATCACTAGTATGTGAGAATAATCAGGAGGGAATGTGTAGCAGCTGAAACCAATGAAGACAGAGAGCTGAGGGAGAAGAGTAAATGAGCATGAACAGACAGAGAAAAACACAAAGAAATTTCTAACAGAATATTAATGCAAAAATGTGCGTAAACACTTAGTAAAACAGGAGGTAAAACAGAAGAATAAATTGAGAAAGGCACCTAACAATAGACACAGGGAACTGAACTGACGAAAATCTAAAAAAACTAATAACAGCAAGGAAATGGTCAAAATTACACACAACAAAAAAAATCAAAACCCCAAACACCTGGAAATCATGACAACAGCCCTTTTTACTTTCTTTTTTGTGTCCTAGTCCTTAAAAAATGTATTTGCTAGGTCAGACCTAAAAATACTGTAAATTGGCACTGTCCAGAAAAAGTCTGAAATATTTGAAAAGACCGAAAAAGCAGATCAATTTATAGAGACATACATACAGCATAAGGCTAAAAAATAAAGACAAAGAACAGCAGGGAAGTGCCCTGTGAATGTAGTTTGCCTCGGGCTACAAAATAACAAAGTCTTCCTCTTCACAGGTTTGCTTACATTGTTTTATTTGTTATAAAAACCAAATAACTAAGTACACTAGAGCAATGAAATATAGATGTTTATGGAAAATTTCAATGTCTCTTTCAATGCCTGACATCTAGACATGAGGTATTTTTCTTTGAAACCCACTTTTCAGTTTTTTGGGAGATTTGTTTCATTCTTTAATAAATAATATTTAAAGGGGGCCTATTATTCAAAATTCACTTTTGATCGTTTTTATACTTACATTTGGGTCTCTAATGCTTCTACCAACAGTCCAAACTGTTATTCTAGAAAACACGTGGCTTCAAAAGCTGTGTAATTGTGACATCACAATTACACAGGCACCTAGCAACATTATCTGAGTCCCGCCCTTGACTAGCAACTGAAGCGGAGCTCCACCCACTTGATTTTCAGTAGAAGATCATGTCTCACCGGCTGGTTTTACCTTACACAAGCTTTACCATGGCTACCCTCAAAGGCAGATGTTCTGTTGTTGGCTGCAAAGACCCATGCTTGTGTCCACGCACATTCTCCCGCTGTCGAACAACAGAGATTCGTGGCTTCATTTTATTTTTGAGGGCAATGTTCCAGTCACCCAGTCATGTCTTCATTGCCGAAGACAGTACTAGTTTGTTCGAATCACTTCCCTAGAGACTGTTTTGAGAACTTACATCAGTACACGTCAGGATTTGCAGAAAGACTTAGACTGATTGCAATGTATGTACCTGACTTTGTGAAGTGCCTTGAGATGACGCGTGTCGTGAATTGGCTGAATTGAAACTGAATTGAATTGAATTGACTGAAGATAAATTCAGTCCCTACTGTCCGTGGAGAAACTGTAGATGACAGAAATGTATTTTAAGTTTTGGTTTCGTTTTCATGTGTACGAAGTGCTGGTTACGGGCGCGTTTAGATACAGCTAATTTGCCCTAAAACAGCTCATTCTGAAAGGACCTCTAAAAAGGGGGAACTGAGGAGGTGAAATCTCATTGTCTGAGAATGATTTTGTGCGAAAAATTTTATTAACATGTTTTGTATCCCAAGTGTTTAAAAGGAAGTACAATAGGTCACCTTCAATAAATAATAATATTTAATAAGCAGGAACTCAATACATAAATCTGTAAGCTGTCTCACAAGGTCCAAATTTACATCTTGATGATCCCCAAAACCTTTGGGAAAATATTTTGTGGACTGATGAGACAAAAGTGTACCTTGATGAAAGGTGTGTATCCTGTTACATCTGCTGTAAAACCAAAGCAGAATTTCAGAAAAAGAACCATACACATCACCATATCTATAATCAAACATCTTCATTTCATGTTCATGACATTGCTGCTGTTCATCCAGGAAAGCCCTCTATGGGACTGAAATAAAATTATTAAAACAATAGTGACCCTAACTTCCTATACAACGATGTAAAAGACTCATTTCCTTGGTGGCAGTGTGTGACAAAACCAGGTTTAGGTTTAGGAGGCAATTACTTTTCCACACAGGAGCTGATTGGTTTGGATAGCTGTTATCCCTTTACAACTGAAGTCATCATTTCAAAAGTTATTTTTGTATATAGTCAAGTTTTCTTTTTCTTATGGTAACAATTGCTTAATGATCTGAAACATTTTAGTGTGACAGATAAGCAAAAACAGGAAATCTGTAAAAGGAGGAAAACAGTTTTTCACAGCACCTCATAGTATACCCATAAAGTTGTCACAAGGAAACGAGAGCTAAAAGCAAACCTAGTAAGACTAGATAAATGAAATAAAACATGAATGCCTGTCTTGTCATTTGGATATTAGTTGTTATTGAGATCCTTTTCTTAAATTAAACATTTAAATACAACCAACAGCACTATCAGGGTTTTTTTTTCTTATATAACTTTTAGCTAAATTATTCATTTATAGGTGATAAAATATAAACAAAGCTACTCTTATATTAGCCCTTCTCTCTCAGTCAGCATTTAAATGATTTCAGCTTCTTTTGTTGTGAAAAAAGAAAGATGCTGTCACATCCAGAGCTGGTAAACAATTAAATTTCAGTCACATCACCTAAAAACATACAAGATTCCACTGTGAAACACTGTGATCATCTTATCTGCAGGCCTCACATATATGGTCATACTCATTAAATTAGAATATTAATGAAAAGTTCATTTATGTCACTTATTCAATTCACTAAGTAAAACACATTATACAGACATTTCTGTTAATGATGATGAATTCTCGCTTACAGCTAATGGAAACAAGACATTTAAGATTAGAATATGACATCAGACCAATAAAAAACATTTTTAAATGCTGAAATGTGGGCTTAATGAAAATGATGTTTAATAACTGCTTAAAGGTTGTTATTTTAAAAAGGTACTTTTAATCTGACAAATGAGTCTCATCGGAATATATTCTAATTTATTGAACATGACTGTAAAAGTGATTATTATTTAGCGGCACATTCCAAGTCGATGGCATTGTGTTATTCAAGTACAAACACATAAGATGGATATTATATATATTTTACTGTCCATCACTGAAAAGTGTCTTACCCATCCAAATAATTAAAATCAGATATTCCAGTCACTTGGCCACAGGTATATAAAATCAAGGAACTAAGCATGCAGACTGTTTCTACAAACATTTGTGAAAGAATGGGTCACATTTAGGATCTCACTGAAGTCCAGTGTGGTACTGTGATAGGATGCTACCTGTGCAAAAAGTCTAGTTGTGAAATTTCCTCACTCCTAAATATTGCACCATCAGTGGTATTATAAGAAAGTGGAAGCGATTGTGAATGGCAGCAACTCAGCCACAAAGCACTAGGCCACCAAAAACTGACGGAGCGGGAGGCAGCAGAGGATGCCGACACACATAGTGCACTGAGGTCGCCAACTTTCTGCAGAGTCAGCAGTCCATAGAGAGTCTTATGGAATTGGTTTCCATGGCCATGCAGCTGCATCCAAGCCAGACATCACCAAGTGCAATGCAAAGCGTCAGATGAAGTAGTTTCAAGCACACTAGTACTGGGCTCTACAGCAGTGGAAGAGGGGAGTGACACACCGCGAGTCTGGTTTTGGTGGTTGCCAGAAGAACAGTACTTGTCCGACTGTATTGTGCCAAGTGTAAAGTATGGTGGAGTGGGGATTATGCTGTGGGGTTGTTTTTTAGGAGCTGGACTTGTCCCCTTAGTTCAAGTGAAAGGAACCCTGAATGCTTTCAGCATACGACAAGATTGTGGACAATTCCATGTTCCCACCTTTATGGAAATAGAATGGAGATGGCCCTTTCCTCTTGCAACATGACTGTGCACCAGTGCACAAAGCCAGGTCCACAAAGACATGGATTAGAAAGTTTGGTGTGGATGGGCTTGACTGGCCTGCAGAGTCCTGACCTCAAACCAATGGAATTCCTTCGGGATGAATTAGATCGCAGACTGAGAGCCAGACCTTCTTGTCCAACATCAGTCTATGACCTCACAAATTTGCTTCTGATAGAATGGTCAAACATTTCCATGAATACCCTCCATTTTATATGGTACAGGTCAGTCCAATTGCGCTGCCTTCGACAGATAAAAAATACTGCAAATATTGCACAGCTCAGAGCACACATCATCTGTAATATTCTAATTAACTGTGTTACTCAAATCCAAATCTAAAATTAAAATAAAGATTTTTCTTGTAATGCACAGTCAGTGACACATTACCTTTGTCACACCATCTATAGGCTTTGGTTATTTTTAGTGACCACCTAAAGAGATATATTATGCATGTATTTCCCTACATAATGTTACATTTTCTGGTGCTCTTAGTTAAAAGAATGTGGCATGCTTTGCAAAGCATGCAAACGAAATCAACAGGAATATATCAGTTATTTAGAAAGTTATCAACATTTTATCATTGAAATGTTGATTTATTTCATAAATTCAATCCCAAAACTCACTTTATATAGATTCTATAAACATAGAATGATCTCTTTTCTCTTCCTAGAACCTGTGACACCTTTTTGGAGGGGGGCATCGTCCAAACGTCTGCCAACAACCTAATGCTCACCTTCTACCGATGATACACTTGGCCCTGTCTTTCAGTGTTTAGCCCTATTTTTCTCCTAGACATAGCTACTGGCTGAGCTCTTACTGTGACTAACTGTATGTGCTTTCTCTCATACTCTAAACTTGAAAACTGGCTCAGAGTTTATATGTTCTTTCTTTCTAGGTGAAACAACTAAAGGAGCTACATCCATTAACATTTACTTTTCCTTCCCATAGAAAGTACTCCTGGATCAGTGCTTCTTTGTTTTCTTTGTGTCTCTGCTCTGTTCTCTCTAACCCCCAGTCGGTTGTGGCAGATGGCCGCTCACACTGAGCCTGGTTCTGCTGGAGGTTTCTTCCTGTTAAAAGGGAGTTTTCCTCTCCACTGTCGCTACATGCTTGCTCAGTATAAGGGATTACTAAAAAGTCAATGCAAGCAATTGTCCACTGTCGCTTCATGCTCATCCAGGAGGAGTGAATGCTGCAAGTCACTGACTCAATGAATCTGCTGGGTTTCCTTAGATAGAAAAACTTTTCACCCAATTTAATAATAAACTGAATCTCACTGAACTGTTTGATAAATAGGATTAATTAGGAAATATGTAGCTGACTTCAAATCGGTGTTATTTGATTGAATTGACATTGTGAAGTGCCTTGAGACGACATGTGTTGTGAATTGGCGCTGTATAAATAAAACTAAATTGAATTGAATTATATTTTCACATGTATTCATGTTAATTTGTATTATTATGGTGTACAGAGGATGAAACCCCAACATTCAGTTCTTCAAACAAAAAAACAAAACTGAATATCGCAAAAGACCAATAAAAATAATATTTAACACAGAGATGTTGTGTTACGGCCTTCACAATCACAGGAAAGACTGCTGAATAGTCAGTCACTGACACTCTCTGCAATGAGGGTAAGTCCAAACACAAGGTCCTAGCTAAGGAAGCCGGCTGTTCAAAGAATTGAAATTGCTAATTCTAATTAGCAAGTACAGAAAAGGTAAAACATTTTAGTATAGTTTGTGAAAAAATGTATCTCTTGCAGCTTTCAGTTTGTCCAACTGTGTATTACAAGAGTCAAACATTGGAATATTTTTAATTAAATGTAGAAATACAATTCATTTTCTCAGACAAATGTTCTCTCTTTACTATTATTTAGTGGGGTGACTACTAAACACATTCAAAATTCAAAGGCTTCAAAACAACAAACTAAGAATTAGGGCAAAAAACCAACTGACACAGAAATGGAAAAATTGTTTATTCATTATTGTAAAATAAAATAAAATAGTAGAACCTTCTGTCTATTTTATTTTTTGTTTATGTGTATGTATGGGTGTGAGTGTTCTGTATGAATGCTTCCAACTCCAGGACATAAGGGCAAAAAGGCAATGGCTGTAAAAGGTGAGACTATTGACATTCCTGATTGATCTAAGTTGGTAATTGAATAATCTCTCCAGAGGTTCTAATTGCAACTACTATGATATTCTCATTTAGCTTTAGCTCCTAGATAAGGGCCTGTAACAATTTCCATGATAATATACAACCCTCTAAAAACCCCTTTAGAATATAACCCCATATATACACTCACCGGCCACTTTATTAGGTACACCTTGCTAGTACCGGGTTGGACCCCCTTTGGCTTCAGAACTGCCTTAATCTTTTGTGGCATAGATTCAACAAGGTACTGGAAACATTCCTCAGAGGGTTTGGTCCATATTGACATGATAGAATAACATAGATGCAGCAGATTTGTCGGCTGCACATCCATGATGGGAATCTCCCATTCCACCACATCCCAAAGGAGCTCTATTGGATTGAGATCTGGTGACTGTGGAGGCCATTTGAGTACAGTGAACTCATTGTCATGTTCAAGAAACCAGTCAGATGATTTGTGCTTTATGACATGGTGCATTATCCTGCTGGAAGTAACCATCAGAAGATGGGTACACTGTGGACATGAAGGGATGGACATGGTCAGCAACAATACTCAGGTAGGCTGTGGCGTTGACTTGACGCTCAATTTGTACTAAGGGGCCCAAAGTGTGCCAAGAAAATATCCCCCACACCATTACACCACCACCACCAGCCTGAACTGTTGATACAAGGCAGGATGGAGCCATGCTTTCATGTTGTTGACGGGAAATTCTGACCGTACCATCCGAATGTCGCAGCAGAAACCGAGACTCATCAGACCAGGCAACGTTTTTCCAACCTTCTAGCTGACAGGAGTGGCACCCGGTGTGGTCTGCTGCTTTAGCCCATCCGCCTCAAGGTTGGATGTGTTGTGCGTTCAGAGATGCTCTTCTGCATGCCTTAGTTGTAACGAGTGGTTATTTGATTTACTGTTGCCTTTCTATCAGCTCGAACTAGTCTGGCTATTCTCCTCTGACCTGTGGCATCGCTCACTGGATATTTCCTCTTTTTCCGACCATTCTCTGTAAACCCTATAGATGGTAGTGCGTGAAAATCCCAGTAAATCAGCAGTTTCTGAAATACTCATACCAACCCGTCTGGCACCAACAACCATGCCACGTTCAAAGTCACTTAAATCATCTTTCTTCCCCATTCTGATGCTCGGATTGAACTGCAGCAGATCGTCTTGACCATGTCTACATGCCTAAATGCATCGAGTTGCTGCCATTTGATTGGCTGATTAGAAATTTGCGTTAACAAGCAGTTGGACAGGTTATATATATAGATATACTGTAGATAGATATCAAATATACATCAAGCATAGCATTATAACGAAAGCCGTAATGCTCCACTTGTGAACGTAAATCTGTTGGGCTTCTTCTTGGCACTTCTTGGACAACAATTCTGAGTGCTACTCTGCCAGACAGGTGAGCGAGTGGTTTATTAGAAATAGGCTGCAGCTGTGAAGAAAGGCAAGTAACTGTGGCCTTGTTCCCTGAACATACAAAGAACAAGTAGAGTACAATATAAATATATATGAAATATCAAAATAAAGCTAAAAACAAAACCAAAGGCTACAAGATCATGACATATTCACTCATGTGTGCAGGTTTCTCCATGCTCTGGTTGGGTGCAGAGGGAGTAGGATCAATATGGAAAGTTTAGGCTGGTAAGTATCAAGTAACTGGATATAGTCTGAGTGAAGGATTGGCACGAAAACTATGGCTTCCCTTCATTGTCATCTGCAACACCGTATACTTTATAGAATCAACTGCAAGTGTTGATTCTATAAAGTATAAGAGAAGACCACAGAACCAAGTCTCAGGTGAATTTCACATTGTGGTGTGTTCCAGCAGTGAAAGTTAAAGAAATGAAAAAACAAGCTAAAATAAGCTGCATGCAGTTTTTAAAGAAACCTTAACTGTAAGATATAATTGACTTAGTGTTGAAGATTATTCTCAAGCCCAAAAATCATTAGGAGGACACATTTTCAATCCTTCAGTGCTTCTTCATGCAGCTTACATTGAAATGCTATATTAAATGGCTTCTGTCACGGTGGCTGATTCAACCTCGCATATTGTTGTGATTTTCTTAGCTCCATAGCATGTTTTATAGTGCTTCCTTCCAAGTAAGCGGGTGTCAGACAAAAGCAGGAGAGTTAAAAGAGGATTTTTCTCTTCCTAAAGTGAGGGAAAAATGAAGCAGTCTGGCAGTGTGCCTGCGTACGTGTTTGATTATGCTTTTCTAGCACTGGCCCCACATTCACGCCTACATATTCTATTCTGCCTCTATATCACCGGATGTCAAAGCACACACACTCACACACACACACAGTCACAAACACACACACATACAGAGTCCTTTTTCATTCCACCTACCTTCGTCCCCATCATTGGCACTAACTGTGAGAATAGCAAAGCCCACGTCAGCGTCCTCATCCACATCAACTTCATAAGATGCCTGTGCAAACACAGGCTTGTTATCGTTCACGTCGCTGATGAAAACACGAACATATGCTGTGTCTGAAAATTTGAAAAAAGAGAGAGAGGAGGAGGAAAAAAGCAATTAAAACCAGAGGTTGCTCCTATTCTGTCAACGTTAACATGAACATCTGCTTTTTTTTTTCTCCATGTGAAGAGTTTTAGTCTCTTTGGTGGTGTGCACCAACACAACAAAGCCACAACACAGACAGGAAAGCTGGCGATACCTCATGCAAACACAGTCACATAAATTCCATTAGTGATTATTTTATGACACTTTTGTATTATTTCTTTTTTATTATTTCTTGGAAATTATCTGCATTGTTTCCTGCTGTTTCACCAAAAAATCTAGCTGTTTTCACTCAGCATCTAACCTAAGGCTGAAGAGGGCTTCAGAGAGAACCCTGATCAGAAGGGGCTCAGGGTGAGGTTCTGTGCAAACCAAGACTACATAAACGTCCTTTGATATCTATATCAAGGAGTGCAAAAATTGCAAGACAGTTTTGAGACATAGATTAATTATTAACCCAGGGTGGTGGAGTTGGTACACAGTTCATGGCAAAAATAGTAAATGAATGTAGCCTTAAAGCTGCAATATGTCACTTTTGTTAAAATGTATCTTTAACATATGTGATGTGCCATGAGTAAAGTAGGAACAAAGCGGCAGAGCGCAAACGGAGAGAAAGAGGAAAAACCATCTATTGCTAGGACATGGATGGTTTTATTGCAAAATGTGCAAGTTGAAGTTATGAAGTAACCACTCAGTGCTTTAAATGACAGTTTCAGAGCTTTTAAATGGTACATTTTGTGTTTAAAGCCTGTTTTCAACATAAAACCCAGCCAGCCCACATCTGCATATCGTGGAGGGAAAAGCCACAGCTCATTTATTTAACGGCTTTGTTTGGCTTTTGTTATGTGTGTCGGCCAATAAGCTGCATGCTTGAAGTAAGCACATGGCTGCTTAAAGCAGCTGATGTTTGAAATGTGTTGAAATGTGTTTCTTCAAGATGGACCAAGCTGAAATCATAGCCCAAGATCTAAACCGAGGCTGTTGCAGCGCATCGCTGTGGGAGTACATGGACCGATGCCGGCCTCTCTTCAGATTACTGAATCAGAAGGCGATGAAGTGGAAGAAATTGATGAAAGCGACTGCATAACTTTGGATATCATTCCAGGTGACGTTAATCCAAGACGGAGATGACGAAGAAAGCTTTGGACTGGCGGCAGAGGAGCTAGAACGTAAGATATCAGAAGTTATTGCCATCACAACATTTGAAGAAGACAGAGACAGCGAAATGGAGAAGATCTTTGACTGTAAATGCTATGGGAAGAGAAAGAATAATTCTTCACTTGGGACACAGTCCTATAACTGCAAACTTTGTCCAGAGTTCATGTACAACATACGGATGGATTCTTTAGTAGCAGAAAAGGAGTGGCAGGACATGACAATCATCGGACATCTTAAAGCAAACCGGCCTACAGTAGAAACTTCAGCAATGACAACATCCACCAAAAAGACACCAACGAAAACACTCCAGAACAACTTATTTGATAGGAGGCATCGAAGTCTGCAGGAATACCTATTAGTTTCTCATGGGGTGAGTTTGACAGCTTTAAAAAAAAACTCATGATGCATCATATCAGCGTAGTTCACGTAAACCTGACAAGTCAAATATTAAAAGCTGAGAGAAATATTTCCTTTGTTTCCCCTGTTCAGAAACACCTATTCAAAAGGTGTAAACTATTGGCCCACACCTATATTCATACCAGAATTCTGATCAGAGAGACATATTGATCACCAACCCCCAAACTGCTTTTTGTCCCACCTATTGAGTGATTGATTGATGCAACCTGGAAGACTGGTTGGATTTATTTTGTATTTTAAAACGTCCCATAAAACACTTTATTTGAGAAGTTCCTTTAAAAAACAAAAGGAACAATTAAAAAGAGCAGGAATAACAATTTATCAACATGTTAATTTCAGCCCCAAAAAATAAATACATTTCTCATTTTTGTAAATGTCAAGTGTTTTGAGTTAATTTTTTTATTTAATTTTTCTTGTGCATGTGTTACCGTTACATTTGGTGTTGTAATTGTTTGGACAGTTGAAAGATGTTTGTTAAATGCACACGAATATTGTAATGCAGTGCTGTAAATTATTTTTACATAGAAAAATAGTGCTGTAAGTTTAATGACAGAGCAGTCATTGGAGCTTCTGTTGATAAACATTGTTGAGGGAGGTGTTGCAGCAAGCTACACAAAGTTATTCAAATTAACAGCTTTTGTTACCGCCCAGCTTCCAGGGTGACTCGAAACAAAATTTTGCAGCCTGTTTTCTCCTTAAAGTACTTTGGAGAGTGCCAACATTCAAATGGTCATATCCTTTTCAATTCTTTTTCTATTTCTACAAGTTTGACATCATTGGAAAGCTTAGACTCCACCCTTTAGGATTTGTAAATAACTCAAAATTACCCTGAGTAGACTTGTTCATGGTTTTGCCACGGCCTGTCACGTATTTGTTAAGACTGTCACTATGTCTTGACAGTAGAATATGGACAGATAATCTCTGAAAAAAAAAATCAAGGCGTTCCTGGTCAGAACCAACCAATCAGAGCCAGCAGGAATGTCTTAGCAGAGTCAACCATTTTCGTGTATGCACCGCTAACACCCTCCCCCCACACACCACGGACTGTCGTACAAGCTCGTTTGCCGGTGTGCTGGAGCTGTGCTAATGGTATGGGCAGGTCATAGTCAATGTAAAGCATATCATTGATGTTTCGCCCCTGCCAGTAAATGTGCCATAGCTGTTCATCTGCTGTCATCAATGGCCCTGCTCACTAGCCTGTGCGTTTAAAGCAGGCTCCACTGTGGAGGGAGGGCTGTAGCACAGCAGAGAGCAAGGGAGAGAGACCTGGGCCCTGTCCCAGTACTCGCACTTCCACCCTTGTGGCCCTGAATTGAGCGTTCCTGTTGATGGGTTCGAGTGCGTAGTGTGTCCCAATTCTCCAGAGTGGTCCTTAGCCCTGCCCCCTTTGTGCCCTCAATCCACACTATTACCCACAATTCACTGCTGCAGATGACGTTCTGAGCAAAAACCAATCACAACCATCAACGTAATCAGCCATCAAATCAGAAAAATAAGAACTGCGTAAACTTTAGACAGCAAGCCGACAAATATTTTTTTTACTGGTTTTCCAGGCTCAACATTGTAAGAAACCACTGGGTTCGGAGTGAGTCTGGGCAGTCATTAGGCCATAACACTGAAGTTACCTTTCAAACAAACACTGGCGCGACGAGACTCTGGTGTATAAGCCTCCATCGCTTCCTGCACCTTCTTCTCCTCAAAACAATTGCTTGTTGCGGTTTTAAATAGTTTTTTTAGCAGCAAAACTGTGAAAACAGCGCTGGTTCCCACCCTTTTTGATGTTGCAGTTACGGTGCAGAGGTGCAAGTCGATGATGTAACCCCTACTGTCCCATTTCTCCAATTTTGCACGCTTGTAACCTGCGCACTTCAACCCCTACATGCACTTGTACAAAGTACACACTTCATAGAGGGGCGTAGGGTGTAGTGTGGGTATTGGGACAGGGCCCTGTAATAATGCCTGTTCGGATACGAGTGTACACAAACATGATTGGCATTGCTAAGACATTCCTCCTGGCTCTGGTTGGTTTTGAAAATAAATGCTTTTATTTTTCACCAACACATTGGAAGCAAGGTTTGGTAAACTGCCATGTTATAATGATTAGAGACAGTGACATTGAATTTTCTGCTGTTCAAGCTGAATTAAGATACATTTCCTTAAAGTTGCTCTCCTATTGCTTCCGATCTTGCCATGTATGCAGGCATAAAGAAAGTTACATCTTGCACAGTCCTAAATGGGGGAAATAAAGGGGATTTTGAGGAACGTCAAGTCCTGTCACATCTTTAAAATATGTGCCTTGCGTTTATTGTATTTATTTCTGAACCATGAGTGTATTAGAATGAAGGGTGTGGAAATTACAATGTTCTGCTGCTTCAGGATGAGGTACGTTTCTTTTGAATTCTGAGGATGGGATATCAATGCTTTATGAGTGCTTCCAAGTGATCAGATAATCATTTGCCCACTCATTCAGAAAGGGGGTCAAGCTGTCAGTATCACTTTTAGTTTTAGGCATCCTGCATGCACAGAACAGTAAACAGTGAATCTTTATGCATGTGATTTAGCAAGGCTATCAGTAGGTCATTGCAGCAATATTTGACTAGCAGGTTTGTTAATGCTTTAGTAGTGGCACACATTCTGTAAACATGGCATGTAAGAGCTGAGGTGCTCAGGTTGTTGAGTTTTTTGATCTTGCAAAAAATAAATTTGTGGCAGCCTGGTTGAGCTGGTTGTCAAACTATGTATGCAATAGGGTTAAATTATAAGGAAGGCTATTGTTTACCTAAGGCAGCATATTTTTCTATGCCACTGAAACGCCAACCTAAACACATCAGGAGTTTACGAACTGTGGGGGAAAAAACATTGGAAATAGGGCATTTTTTTCCTGTTCACCCAGTGTTTCACATTGACAATGGAACTGCCAAGTGACTGAGTGGTGGATATGTAACAAAACTGGAAATGCTGTAACACTTCATGTGACTGAATATTTACAATATTAGATTCAATGGATCACAGTGTTGACAATAATAGCTCATCTGGAAGCTTAAAGCTTTGTTTGGTAGATTAAAAGTGTTACTATTGTCTTTACGATATGGGAAAGTTAATTCTGCATAAACTGTTATGGACCTAAGAAAAAGTCATTCTTAGCAGGCCTGTTTTGAGTCTTGTTGGGCCCAAAAAGGGAAACAGCAGTCCAGTTCAGCTCTAGAATGAGGAGTTGATAAGAGGAATGAAACTGTTATGGTACCACTGTTACGTAGACCGGTTTGATTTCTTCCAGATGTGATGCTAGTCTTGTATTCCTGTAACTGCGCCTGAGAATCAATGTTGTGTGTACCAAGGAAATGTGTGTAATCTCATGTCAGTCAGTCAGTCAGTCAGTCAGTCATTTTCTACCGCTTATTCCATAGTGGGTCGCGGGGGAGCTGGTGCCTATCTCCAGCAGTCTATGGGCGAGAGGCGGGGCACACCCGGGACAGGTCGCCAGTCCATCGCAGCGTGTGTGTAATCTGATTGGTTAAAAAGTTTCACATACACAAAAATGATATGACTTATATATATATATATATATATATATATATATATATATCCAGACTTGTGTCAGGGATTTGGGATTCTTTGGGATTTTGTATTATGAAGATGTAGTCAGAGATGTGCTGAATAAAAGGTCCCCCGCGTCGGCTTTGAGAGGAAACCAGTTGTCTCTTCATAAGTTTTATATATTAGTAAACTTTCTTCTCCCACACTCACTGTGTGTTTCATAATAGTACAGTCATGGCCAATCTGAGTTTGTCAGAAAATTGTTTTTTCAAACGTTACTGCTTTTAGGTTTTTAGATATTTGTTTCTAAGGGATTCAGAAGTTCAAGAAGAAACCTTTCCTAAAATTTCAAAGGTTTTTCACAGAGGCAAATTGCTGAATTCCTGAGTTGTTTTAAATCAAAGTGACAAACACATTGTTTAGAGTTGCCTTTAACTGTTCTATTTAAGCTATTAATGGAAACATAATTAATTTCAATCTGTTGTCCAACTTTTCTTTTCTTTCATTTATTATGCCAATACTTTGCATTTTTTTCCTATGTATCTTTTCATGTTTTCATTATGTAAAGCACTTTGAATTGTTTTGTTGCTGGAATGTGCTATAAATATAAATAAACTTGGCTAGCCTTTTATTGAGAAATACATCAAATTTAGGTCAAGTATTAATATTTTCTTCATTTTAAAGACTTCCACAATCCACACTGATAAGGATTTGCTAGTTTATCAATGAAAACAAAATGTTGAAACACAGATTTCAATCCTGTAGAGACTCACAATAAGAAACACAAAATGCGATTAGAGAAGTTACACAATGGATGTTTATTTGTTTGGCGCTCAGACCCCAGAGGAAGACATGAATGCTGATAATGCATGAACTTGATGAACGTCTTAGAATTAGAATTGTCTTCCCCCCGGATCTGGTACTGGTGATGGAGAGGAGGCCTGATGGTAATGGAACTGAGAATCCGATGGAGGCGATGGGGTGGAGGAGGGTCGAAGCTCGGCTGACAGCTGGGAGATCCATGAATGTGAATGGGAGACTTTAAATGCTGAGCCTTGAAGGATCATTGGCTGAGGATTACTGCAGACTTGATGCTGATTGGTTGGCGCGGAGACGCACGGAGAAGCTGGGAGAGTCTCCCAGATTTAATTTTCGTCATTACTCCATTTCAACGTTTTGATCTCTGACCCACAAACTTCTCACTATTGCCTGCAGACACAATGCTCCATCACCCTGCAAAAACCATGACTAAATTGGGCTTCGGTCATTAGGCAATGTCTTTCTTGGGGCATGTTTTGATAATTCTTAATTTCAATGTGTTTAAGCAAATTAGTGAGTTAGCCCACTCTTTTGGACGAGTAGTCACAAATAAATAGTCTCACAGTGGTTAATTGTTAGGATGACCAGGATGTCATGCTAGTGTTCATTGTTTCTGTCTGTTTTTAGACTTTACTTTTTCTAAATGTCTCAACAGTGTGAAAGGACCTGAAAAAAAATATATTTTATCTCAGGCCAAACCTGATCCTTCCTGCAGAATGTCAGGCTGTCTCTTATGTTTTTCTTGGAGAGAAAACTTCTTTTCAGGTCTTCATGGCATCAGGCCAACCTCCAAATGTCTCCACCTCACTGTGCATGCAGAAACACTCATACCTGCTTGCTGCCATTCCTCAGCAAGCTCTGCACTGTTGAAAACCCGATCATGCAAGTTGAATTCCCCAGGAGACAGTCCTGCCACTGGCTTATTGGTGACCGTAATTCTTTTTTCACTGCAACTGAACCTCTCTTCTTGAAGTTCTAAATGATTCGTTGGATGGTTGATTTTTGTGCCGTCTTAATAGCACCAATACCCAGTTCTGTGAAGGCCTTTTGATGCAAAGTGATGACAATAGCACAATGTCTTGAATGGCCGGCAATGGTAAAATCATTTTAAGCACCATGCTCTTCTAAAACACTCACTTTTCTCTCTATCAGGGTGAGAGGGGGGAATTCAGCTGCACTTTCTCTTTAACACTTTCCCTTGAGCTGATGATAAGATCATTGAACACCTGCAGGTCATTTTGTGACACATCGCAAATGTTTTTGTGATTATTATTTTTTAACAGTATAATTAATTGGATTTAATCTGATCACTTTTAAAGCAACCTAGAATCAATCCAAATTGCCACAATAAAAAGAAACAAAGCACTAATGACTTCAAAAACTAAGATTCCTGTGAGTCTCCAAATATTTGGCCCAAACTGTTGAGATTGGTTCCCTCTTTGCCCAACACAAATGAATAGCTGTGGTATTCTCTCATGCAGAACACTGATCCACAGCTGCTGAAACTTGTAGGATCTGGGACTGCAAGCTAATCTAAAACATGCCAGTATGCCTAAAGAACGAAGACCCGGCTTTCCGTTGAAGAACCCCACACATGGTCTGGTGCTGTCTTGTGTAAATACTGTACCAATATGCTGTCTCAGGCAGAGCAGAACCCCACAGGGTTGTTCCATCAGAGTCCTCCAAATCACTCCCAGAAGGCATTTCTTATTGCTCAACACACCATGATGTTCTGTTTCTTTCTCAAAAGTAGCAGGTCTGGGTAATTGGAGCAATCATGAGATGTGTGAATGTTCTGATGTAGAAACTCCGGAGTGGCTTCCGAATGTTGGACATGCTGGGCAATTGCATGTTACAGTCACTCTGCCTCATAAAAACCCTCAATGTGAAACCAATAATAAATCCACCAAGTGCCGGTAATGCCATGTATTGGATCCAATGCCAGTGGCACTACTGGTTCATTAAGGAAGGCACCAGTATTGATCTATGGTGTTTGTTCTAGCCATGCAAGCTTGTTACAAATCAAATCATGTACCTCAATGGTCTGCAGGTATACCAAAGCATTGGAGTGTTGGCTTAAGTTTTCTTCTTCAGTGAATATTTTCTGTTTTTGACTGTTTTTTTATAACATGCTCATCCGGGAGGAGGGAATGCTGCAGGTCACTGACTGGATGCAATCTGCTGGGTTTCCTTAGACAGAAAAACTTTTTATCCAATTTGAATAAATAACTAACTCTGACTGCACTGTTCAATGGTTAGGACTAATTGGAATGTATGTACCTGACTTTTGTGAAGTGCCTTAAAACAACATGTGTTGTGAATTGGTGCTATATAAATAAAACTGAATTGAATGGAAATTGAATTGAGTGTATGTGAACAAATAGCATGGCAAAGTAACAGAAAGTGTTTGAGCTGGGAATCATGTTTTTCTAAAATTGTTAAATAATATATTATTTATATTAAATTCAATCCAAAAATACTTTATTGATCCCAAAGGGAAATTATCCAGAAGTAAAGTTTTTGACAGACATATGCTTACTTCCAAACTTTCTTAGATTTACTTCTGAATGTGTGTTTGTGCTTGGTTCTGTCACCTATTTAGGACATTTTCTTATATATTCACTTACCTTCTAAAGATTGATAAGCCTTATGGGGGCCAGGATCTTTCCTAATGGGACAAACCCCCTCCTTTAGGGCTGGGGTTGCTTTAGAGGGATGGTGTGAATTTGTTGTTTTTGTTTGGTTAATGTTAGGGATAGGAATAGACTGGTAATGGTTATGGTTAGGGTAAATGTTGGGGTAGAACATAAATCCAGTTGCTAAAATGAATGGAAGTCAATACAATGTCTTAATACGGGTAGAAATACAAACCTGTGTGTGTACGTGTATGTATGTGTGTCTGTGTGTGTCTGTCTATCTGTCTAAGCCTTTTTTTATTTTTCTGTCATTCGTTCATTCTTATTCTGTTCATTTTATTTTCAAAACAATCCAAGAATAACATCAAATTACTCCAGTAGTTCCTGCACTTCTTAATATTTAACGTCTGTTTACAATGTTACAAATGCCATGGTGAGCCAAACCTTGAGAGATATTAATAATCTTTAGAGATTCATTAAAAATACAAGCCTCTTTTGAAAAGAAAATAATGCTCTGCTACAAGTGAACACAATACAAGAACAATTTTCTCATTAATTTAAATCTTGTATTTAGTTAAGAATGCTCCAGAGACAAAACATTAAGTAAGAGACAGAATTGTTCATTCTGACACTACATGAATATTACAACCAAGGCATAATGCTCGTGCTCTTCAGAAACCAAGTAGTTTTACATAAAAAAAATGAAAACCCTGGTCAACTTCAGTAACACATACAAAGTTTACGCCAACTAGTCCCAGGGGTCTTATGGGTGTCAGACAAACTTACTGTAATGTGCTGTGGTTTTGGAGTTTGACCCAAATGTAGACAGGAACATTGGATGAACATGGTAATTATTTAATGAATAATTTATTATATCAGAGAACAATCAAAACCACAGAGCCTATATACTGAGGGAGGTGTGGAGAATGACACTGGGTGGGATAATATGGAGCAGCTGAGGCAGAAGGTAAGCAGGGAGACTGACAGATGGAGACAAATTAACACAGATGGAGCTGAACTAAGACACAAGGGACACTTAAACAACTGCTTAATCAACTCCTCATTCTACAGCTGAACTGGACCGCTGTTTCCCTTTTTTTGCCAGAGTCAGTTCCTTAACATTGTTTCCAGCAATGAGTATTTTGTCTTCTTGCTGGACAGAAGAAAAAAACGAGTCACATTCTTGCAACTTAACTCTTTCCACAAAGGTGTATTTGTTGTTAACCACTACCTTCCAGGTCAATTCCGTTCTCTTTTAACAGGCCGGAAGTACACCATTAGTAACAGATCTTAGTAATATAACTGGATTGTCTTATTTGCCTCTCTAGCTTCTTCTTTGTTTTAGCGTTGTTGTTACATCCTATTTATGTTCATTTTAAATAACTTATTCAAATTGAGGATGGCCCAGTTAATATCTACTATAGGTTTGCTGAGATTCTGAGTGATGGTTGTTATCTCACACAACCGTTTACATTGCTGTTCTTACATCTTGAGGCAATACTTTGTAGAACCACCCTTAACTACAATTGCAACATCATGTTTTTTGGACATATCTCAGCTTTGCACATTCAAAAAAAAATATTTTCAGCCATTCATCTGAGCAAAATAGCTTAAGCTTAGTCAGATTGAAAGAAAACATCAAAAGTACATTCTCAAGTGTTCCCGCAGATTTTTAAATAGATTTATATCTAGACTTTGACTGGGTCATTGGAACACGTCCATATGATTTGATCTAAACCACTCCATTGCATTAATGGGTGTATGTTTAGGGTCATTATGCAACAAAAAAAAATGAACCTATGTCCTAGTCTCTGCAGTCTTTTGCAGCTTCTTGCAGGTTTTCTCTTAGGACTGCACATGCTTCATGTCTAATGTGTCCCTTGCATTGCTTGTGGAAAACTGCAAGTACACTTACTTATGACTTTCTTTAACATTGGCTTTCTCCTTGCCAATCTTCCTTCCAAATTTGTTGAGTGTCCTAACAGTAGTCCTGATGACAGCTTCTCCCAGATGAGCTGTGGATTTCCGCAGTTCTTCAAGAGTTACCATGAGCTTTTTAGCTGCTTGTATTTAATTAATGTTCTCCCTGCCCAGCCTATCATTTTGGGTGGTGACTCCTGAAGGCTTTGAAGATCACAGTCAAGGAAAACTTTGCTTTTGGATTCTGAAACGTCCTTTTTGTACCAAAAACAAATTGATTGTCTAATTCTCTAATTGTTTGTGAGATAATGGATGCCATTTCGAAGGGATAGATCTTTCCTGGACATTTATTACCCCTATCCTTGATGTGCCACCATGTTTAAAATAATTATATTTCTATAATCGATCTTAACATTTCTTGTATTCTTACTGTAAAATTGTCAGTAAATTGTAATCCTTATGTTTCTTACATACTGCTTTTATTTACATCTTACAAATACTACTTTTTTGAGACCGAATTATGGACTGTGGTCTGTTTTGCTGTTTTTTTTCTTCTATCACCTTGTCTTATCTACCCATCTGTCTCAACAGCTGCTCCTTTCTTTATCTTCTTACTATGCTTCTTGGCTATGTATGCATTTCATCTGGCAGTAAATGAGAGAGAGAGTGATAGGGAAGAGAGGAATCTGAGGTGACACACTGAAAGAAGGAGATAGCCTCTCGTCTTTGAATAAAAAGATCAAGATGAAGCAGATGTGGGATGGAAACAGGAGGAAAAATAAAAATAAATAATACACTATGTTCTTTGTGTTACTCTGTTTTTCACAAGAAAAAAGGAATCTCCAAGATCTTTTTTCTTGTTTCAAAAGGATTTTGAACGAGAAATTTGATGCAATTACGTTTTATTAGCTGTAGCATCTACAACGTACTCATAAACAGAATGTAAAAGCTTTCTTATTTATAAAGTATATAAGTAAACTTAACATGCACCTTTACACAGAGGTTCCTATAGTGTGGCTTTTACTGGTGGTTAAAGCTTGACCACTGTTGAAATATTCATAGTAATCGGTTATATGTATACTTTTAAAAAAGGCTCCTAAAAACTCTGCAAAAGTATAGAATTCTGATATAAAAATGTTCAGGAATCATGCAAACATCCTGGATTTTTATAAACATTTGTAGTATGGAATGACATGACCAAGTAGTGGTACATAAGCCAAAGATTTCCAGGTTTAATTGCCCATTAAGTGAAAAGCCTTTACCAATACAGTTTTTCTAATGTGTGAGGGTGAGGTATCCTTTGTCTTTATTACCTCAGTGTTCACTCTTGGCTACTGAAACTATTTAGTCTGTCTACAGGCAAAGAGTCCATACTTACATAGCACCCTTTAACATTGTATGGGTCACATAAAACTCTTAATAATGTGGTTTTGACTCATCGTTTACACACACATATACCTAAATGGATATGTAGTTAAACCTTTTTTTATAGCCTGTACAAATTAGTGTCATGCCCTGTTGAAACATATTTTTGTTATCCCAAATTATTTGTTGAAACAGAAGAAGGAATAGGAACTCTGGCTTCTTTTACAAAACCGCCTCTTTAGAATAGGGTCAGTGAAAAGAGCTGGCGCTTTCAGCTCCTCAGCCACTCAGAAGCCTGAGTGTTGCCTGAATTAATTTATTGCTTATAATAACATAAAATACATGCTTAACAAATGAATAATCTAAAATGCAGCAAGACTAAAACCGCCAAGAGACATACAGTCACATTTTCAGAGTGAATCCAGTGCTTCATAACCATCAGTTCACAATTATATTAACACTGAACACCATCCTGAGCAGCAACACTAAACAGACCCCATTAACTCATGGTGTTGCAGCACTGGCCACACCCATTGCCAAATAGTGAGCCAATGTGTATAACTGCCTACCCTCCACCCCTCTGCGAGTGCAGAGGATGATGACACACAAATTGACCAATCACGTGCAGTTTGAAGAGGAAAAAAGTGAAAGAGAGAGAGAAGCGGGGGAAAAAACAGCTCCCGATCAGGAGCCGGCTCCTGTAGTTGAAAAGCCAGCTCTAGAAGCCGTTTATTTGGGTATACCACAACAGAAAATGTCAATGTTTCAGTAACTTGTCACATATTGAGTTAATATTTGCAGAGGCATGGCATCCCACTCTTCTTGAAGGATGGCCCTCAATTCATTGAGATTCTGGGGTACAGACTTACAAGCCCCTAGGAGGCAATTTTGGAGAAATTTCCAGTCTCCAGCAGGCATTCCTTAATGATTCAACCTTGATGAGTTGGAGCATTGTCGTCCATGAAAATAATATAAGGCCTGTGTTGTTCATGCAGGGCTCAATGAATGGATTAATGTTGTTATTCAGGTAGTATGGGCCTGTCATTGTACCATTCAGAAATGTAGGGCAGTACTGTATGGACTAAACACACCTGCCCACACAGGCAGTCTAGAAAACCAGAAATCCATCGCACCAACTAGGACCGCAGGCACCACGCAGGTGCTCCCAGCCTACAGGCCCCTACTGTGCATCCGGACGTAACCAAATCCCTCAACCCCCATCCTAGCCCCAGAGCTTATGCTGGCCCACCCATGGCCACACACTCCAGTCCACCAAGCTGCAACGACTGCAGCTCCTGCCCCACCCCCCAAGCCAGGGACGGCGAGTAGGCATCCTCCACCTGGCTCAAAGGTAGCCACACCCACCAGGAGCCACCCAGGGACCCGCCCACACCAGCCAGGAGCAGAACCAGGCCAGACAAAAGGGCACAACGGCCCACAGACCACCCCCTCCTCAATGCCTGCAGCCACAGGACCCCGCCCCACTGCTGATACCTCCATCCCAGAGCCAACACCTCCCCAGGGCAAAACCCAAATGCCAGGTCTGCCTAGGGACAGCATCGCCCCTGCACCATACCCTCTGGCCCCGGATGTGAAGATGGCAATGCCCACACCCCCTATGCACCTTAGGTGATCCATTCATTTATTGTAGACCAAACCAATCTGAAGTTATTCTGTTGTTTTTTCTTACAAGCAGACATTCTCTCCACAGAAAGTCCAATAACTCCTTTTATTCTTGTTCACCTGTTGTGAATTTGGCCGTTACGCTCCTTGTTACAGAACAGCAAGTCGTGCAAAAAGTACTGAAACATTGAACAGGTAAGGTCACATTAAGTTCACCTGTGAAGGGTATAGTGCATTTTAGGTTTATCCTGAAATTTAACCCAAAAGCTGAACATCCCAAAATTTTTGTGAGTAGTGTTTCTTCTGAATAATGAGTAAGGCTTAGTACATAGAGCTCAGTTGACTTAGCAAAATGTGTCACCAATATTTATGACATTCACCTTCTGCATTAGCTACAGTCCAGTGTGTCCAGTTTCTTCACCATCATTAGTAACCACATATCTGTGAGCATGCAGCGGATAAAAGATAATGTACAACCAGCCAATGCAGTGTGTACATGGCAGCAGCGTCACCTCATAAAATTCAATAAACAAGATCTGTTGCTCTGCTAGTTGTGTACCAACTTTTAACATGAGCAAGCAACTACGACCATGGAGAAGTGTGTGTGCATGTGTGTGTGCGTATGTAAAAGCACATGTAGCGTGTTTACAAGCTCCAACTGACCCGCTAAACCAGGCACACAGCCATGACTCAAAGGTAAGATCCCATTTTTCCAGTGCTGAAGTTATACTCATAACTTACAGGAGGACACTCTGTACATCACTGAATCATTATGGTAGCAGATTGTTGCCCAAAGACATGCCTGTTTAAAAACTGCAGTATCAACACTGATTGCCAAAAGTTTTGAAAATGTCAAAAATCGTCCAGCTTAATGGCATGCCTATAAAATGGGTCGACTACTCCCAGAGTTAACTATGAATTTAATGATAAGCTGTAAAGTGTCAGTCTAAGTTACCAGAGTTGGGTTGTCCATGCTTTCCAGGTCGTGCTGACTCCCAGCCATCCACAGACTGAACCTCCAAAAGGTATGAGCTTTTGGTCTCTCTATCAAACACAGCTTGCGAATAGATAAAGCCCAGCTCTGAATCAATCTGGAAATACTGATGATCCCCACTGCGGTCCTCCAGCAATGAGTAAGAGATCTAAGAAGAAAGGTGGAAAACACATACTTTTCAATATCTTGGGTGCACAGTAAATGTTTAATGTATGACTGTATGATTTTTTTTACCTTGCCATTAAGGCCCAGGTCAAGATCATTGGCTGATACCTGGAAAACCAGAGTCCCTGACTCTGCTCCCTCAGTGACTGAAGCCTCATAGATGGAGGAAGTGAAGAATGGAACGTTGTCATTAACATCTGAAGATAGAAGGAGATATGAGTTTCCAAATACCTTCCCATCAACTTTAAGGGGACATGACAGAAACAACTTAGAGTTCAGTCCTCTGTGGGGTGCATATTTGCCCAAAATGATTTAAAATAGTCAACATTTATGCACTGATTTACATAATTCTTAAAACAAAATTCAGTACACAAAACTAGATAAATGCTATAAACAATTTCTAGTTATTTTCTAATAAACCTATATGCAGTAAAGACCAGTCCACTAACCACAAACAGCTTTTGTCTTCAACTGATAGGGGTCAGAGCACCAAGTTAAACCTGTCTAAACTACTACTACTAACTACTAAGACCAATAAGACACATGTAACAAGAGAAAAGATTTTCAGAGCAGTAAAAGTCCAATTTTAACAAAGCTGATTAATGTCCAAAAGTATTAAAGATTGTACTCAGAAAGTGCTACACATTAAATCTACTGCTGCTTCATGAGCCTCTTTTCCTCCCATGTCTTCTGAGCAAATGTCTTAATCTATGAATAAAAAATTGGGTCTTAAATCCATTACAGACCTCCCTCTTCTCCTCAGAATAAGTGCCTCTGGAGAAGTCAAAGAGCTTTCTTATTAAGACAGATAAAGACGACGGGGAGGGTTAAAAGAGAAATGGGAAGTTAGAAGAGGGACAGTAAGGGAAGAGAGGGTCTGTTAGAATTAATTATTTCTCACTGAATTGAGTACAAATGTAATGGAACAGGCTATATGAATGTGTTTGTGTGTAAGCATATGGGACTGGATGCAAGAGGCCAACTACAGCAGCAAGGTCAGGAGTTTAGAAAGACTGATGTTTTCAGCTGCTATAATTACAATATAGCCCATGTTAGAATGAACATTAAGTCAACAGACTTAATTCAGACTTACAGGATTGTTTTTAAAAACATAGCTAAACGATAAAGATGGGAATAAATGGTATAGTAAACAGGGCACCAATATTTATACTGGCAATTAAATTTTGCATTGCGGTCAAACATGAATCGTCACTTATTTACTTCTCCAATGAGCTCACAGTGATAACACTGTATGGTCATTCTACTACAGGCCAGGGAACCAGTACTGATAATAACTTCAAAAACTCTTACCTCAAATATCCAAACTAAGCCTTTAAGACTTAGATAATGAAAAAGTCTCAGAGTTATCCAAATAATTTAGATTTGACCAGAGTTTTAATTGGCACTCCTAAATGCTTCACTAAAATGAGGTGACGCCTGGAGCACACAGAAAAACACACAGTTATTATTTGCTGTGCTGATACAGGGCCGTAAAAACAGAAAACCCATATAGCAATATGCTGGAGATATTTATCTCTGAAGCTCCACTCCAAATTCACTTCATTCACACTTCATTCACAGTCATTGTACAATTGAATCTGTTCTGGCTTTTTGAGAAGCTTTTTTCCTAAATCTGTCCTAAATATGAATGAAAAGAGGATCTATGAAGAGCATCATGTTTAGTTTATGAGCCCATGTCTTCTTGTTGGTCTTTTTGCCTTAAGGTAAATCTGTTGGTGAGGTATATTGCTGTTTAACATGTTAGGAGTATGTAAGGAGAATGCTAAATGTACACTTTCTGGAATTATTTTATTTACTGCAGTTTAATAAATCACCCAAGTAATATTTGTGTCTAATAGCAGCACTTGATATCATTTATCTTTTGCAAACCTCTGACACCAGTTACGCATTAATTTCTCTGCTATTTAAACAACTTGTTACATATACTGTACAAAGACATACAATAAATGTATACAAACAGGAACATTTAGTAGCAACTTACCTGTGACGTTGACATAGACTGTGGTGAAGGCAGCTAATGGTACAGCTGCCACATTTTGAGCTCGAACCCTCAAAATAAAGTTCCTGGTGGCCTCATAGTCCAGGGGCTCTGCCACCAAGATGGAGGCCGAACCATCTTCTCGATTGGGAGTCAAGTAGAAGCGAACTGGCATGTTGGTCTCTGGGACCATTCCATCCTCCAAATTGTAAGTTACCCTTGGATCTCCGAGAGGGGATGTGGCTTTGATGGACTTTACAAGAAAGGAACACAAGCGTAAAGGTCATCTTTAAATATTGTTACACAGATTAGGTAAAACTGTCCTTAGTTACTATTGTAAAGAAAAATAATTATTATCAATATTTTGCCATTTAGCAAATAAAAATACATTTGGTAATCCTAAACAGGAAAAGTGAAGTCTAATTTACTGTCAGACAATGATATAAAATTGTTATGTGTCTCTTTATATGTGCATATGTATGGACATACATCAACTTTATATCTGCTGTTTTCATGCAGCATGAAGACACACACGTGGTAATAGGTAATACTTTCTGAATATAGTAGTCATTTTCTGACATATTGTGAGCTTAAAGGGTTAAGCTGATTGGATTGAAAATAATTTTACATTTACAAAATCCAGTTTTGTGAGCAAAAACAAAAATTGGAGAAATGCAATTCAATTCACTTCATTTACATGCACCAATTAAAAACAAATGCTATCCAAGAGACTTTACAAGACAAACAGGTTCAATTTCTATCCAGAAATATATAAACAAATCAATCCAATTCATATGGTATAGAAAGTGTCAAATTAGGTTACATCCCCATTCGGTCCTAGTTAAACAATGCAGTCATAGTCAGTTTATTACTCAAATTGGTAAAACGTTACAAACTTAAGAAAGTCCAGCTGATTGCTCATTTTTCAGCAATCCCTTCTAAATGCAGAATGCTACAGCAAAACTACAACTGGATGTGCATCATAAATAGATAATTTTCCCAAAATCTAACAGCAGTCAACTGATATATTGTGGGATTACACAGAGACACACTCAGATCCAATTTCAGCTTTCCACCTACGCTAATCAAGGATGAGGCTATTCAACAGCTGATGCTCCATACAACCCAAATAAAATAAAAAAGTCATCTTGGGATTGATGGAGCTTGCTTATAGGTGCCCTACATGCATCCTTTCACCCTGGAAGGAGAAGTGGTGCCACTGGTGGCAATAATGAGACAACCTGTGAAGCAAATGTGTCGAAGCACTCTGTGTAATTATTTAGATCATAAAGACTTCAAATGTCCAAGGCAGAGAAATCACAATCAACTGAGAGTCATTGTGTCTTTCCATAACAGCCGAATCAACTCTGAGCTGCAATCTCGATTAATACCCAGCACTGCTGGGACCATCTTCTGCCTTTCTCTCTTTATTAGCATCTCTCACAAACACAGTAAAGTGCACACATTCCCATATAAACTACCAATCTCCTACTTTATTTCCATCCTAGGAGTTAAAACATACATGAGCTACTCTAATGGACTCTACTACTATCAGGAGGGCCCTAGAAAAAAATGTTAATTCATTAAAAATGTCTTGGTGGCACGAAAAAAAAGCAAGGCATATGAAAAATTCAGTGATGTAAATCTAGATATCACACTTGGAATAAATCAGTCGATTGAAATGTGAGTTTGTTGTGAAACAGGCGATCTCCTATGCGACTACATGCTACTGTTCAGTGCTGATTTAAAATAAATTAGCTTCCAAAATCAACACATAAGAGCTGTGATGATAAATAAAACAAATATCAATACAAGTAAGCCCCAAAATTATTCATAACCCCTGTGAGATTGCCACTCTACCAATTTGCATCATCATTTTGGACCTATAGGTCACCATTTCTTCTCTTCCTGCTTTTATTTTGTACCTGTCAAACTACTTTGTACCTATGTACTAAAGTCATTGCATATCATTGTTTCTATGTAGTGAAGTATTTTTATAAATTACTGAGATAAATATATAATTTAATTTTACTGTAAATTATTTTCTGAAAACTTTTTATTACAACCTATTTGTTTTGACTCTTACCTCTGATAAGATCAGTTGACTCTCATGAAAAATGACAGATGACTCCTGATCAAACCAAAATTACTAACTGGTAGAGTTTATATATTTTACACTGACCGTTCACTTTATTAGGTACACCTTGCTGCTTTGACCCCATTTTGACTTCAGAACTGCCTTAATTTATCATGAAAATTCTACAAGATGTCAGAAACACTCCTGAGAGAGTTTGGTCCATATTGAGATTACCACCACACCCCCAGATTACCGTTGCAGCTCAGCCAGGTGGTCTGTGTGGAGAAAACATTCATGGACCTCTGCTCTATTGGATTGAGATCTAGCGACTGTGACAATTTGAGTACAGTGAAGTCATTGTCATGTTCAAGAAAGCGGTTGGAAATGATTTGAGCGTTGTGTCATGGTGCATTATACTGCTAGAAGCAGCCATCAGGATCTGTACACTGTACACATAAAGGAATCTATTGTCAGTAACAACACTCAGGTAGACTGAAGGATGTTCATTTGGTACTAAGTGCCCCAAAGCTGATACTAGGCTGCATGGACCCATGATTTCAGTTTTTGCACCAAGTCTTGACCCTACCACGTGAATGTTGCAACTAAAATCAAGACACCTCGGACAAGCAAAGTATTCATAAGCTGTTATTGTCTAGTGTTGGTAAGCTTATGTGAACTGTGGTCTTAGTTTCCTGTTTGCAGCTGACAGAATTCAAAGACTGTGTGGTCTACTACTGCTGTAGCACATCTGCTCCAAGGTTCCATGTGTCGAGCATTTGGAGATGGTATTCTGCTTACCTTTATTGTAATGAGTGCATATTTGAGATACTGTTGACTTTATATCACAAATAGGTTTGAAAATTCACCTCTGACCTCATTTTTCAAAGTTTTTGTTTTTATTTTCATCCACAAGCTAGATTTGTTTTCTTTGGATCATTCTCTGTAAACCTAACATATGGTTGTAAATGAAAGACCAGTATATTAGCAGTTTTTGAAATACTCAGATCAGCCTGCCTGCTACCAACAACGTCTCGATCAACGTAATTTAAATCCTCTTTTGTCCACATTCTGATACTTGGTTTGAATTTCCGCAAATCGTTTACATTATGTCTAGAGGTCTACACAAGTACAGTTGTTGTCATGTGACTGGCTGATTAGCTCTTTCTGTTAAACAATTGAACAGGTGTACGAAATAAAGTGGCTGGTGTGTGTATATCGCAGTCGCCAGACCAAAAAACATTGATGCATTTCTTTCTTTGCAAACAGACTGGAATGTATTTTTCTGTGTTTTCTCCTTTCATTTGGTAAACGTTAGCAAATGTGTTCCCAAGAGAACTTGCTGAGTCCGGTAGAAAATCTACAGGCCAACATACCACAATAGGTGTGTCACGAACAGTGTTTTCTGATATGACCACACTGTAAGTATCTTTTTCCCACTGTGGAGGCTGGTTCTTCACATTGGTGATGGTGACAGCCAGTTCTACTGAACTGCTTCGGTTTCCTCCGTCTGTTGCTACAATCTCCCTGGTGATGTATGTCCTCTGTGGGCAAAAAAAGCTCAATGAAGTTAAAGAACAGGAAAAGTAGGTAAAAGCTCGAAGCTTTGACATTATGTTGGTAATTACAGAGTGAAGAATGCTGTGCATTTACATCACAAAGATTTAAACTAACAATATGCTTTGCTTATTCCATAACAGCTCTGTACAACTGACTAGTGTAAATTAGTCTGGAATAAATTTTTAGCTTGAACCACTCTAATTGCAGGAGTTTTGTTGTGTCTTTGATGTAAAGTAAAGGAAAAGCTTGGGTTGTTAGTAAGAGCTTTGAGTTGCTGAAGACACACATTTTTAGTCCCCTTGGTAATGGAAGAGGTTGAGATGTGGAGTATGAAAATCATTGCTTGGGAATTTTTTATCTGTTTCTCATTCCAAACAAGATAGATTTTTTTCTTGCAAAAGACAAAAAAGGGAGAGTTATGTCAGAAAACCTCCTCTGGGCAAAGACAGGGCTCTTGTGAAGACAGAACCACAACTGTCATCAATAAAGAGTTAAAATATAAAGATCCTCACTTTCTATCATACTGACAGAAAATCTTATTTTTAGTGACCTGAATTCAGCTTATATTTACCTGTGAGATTGGCTGGTTGACGTACACCCAGCCTGTTAGCGGGTTGACCCTAAGGTACTCTGGCTGCTCACCAGACATGGTGTACGTGATAGCTGCATTGGTGCCAAAGTCATCGTCATGAGCTGCCACCCGCAGGAAGCTAGTTCCGATCATCGTATCCTCACGGAGGAAGTCTGAAGGAAAATAGAAGGTTCTGAGCTGTTTGTAGATTTTGCTCTTACTTGAGTATGGCGGTACAGTACTATGAAAAAGAATTTGCTCCCTTTAAGAATCCTTCTATTTTTGCCCTTTTGTCACACGTAAATGTTTCAGATCATCAGACAAATTTTAATATGAAAGATAAACAAGTAAATATAAAAACTTTTTTTCAAATGATGATTTAATTTATCAAGGACAAAAGCTATGCAAAAGCTATGCAAACCAACATGGCCCTATGTGAAAACATTATTGCTCCCCTTTGGTAAATCATTTATTAACTGTGAATAACCACATTTTTTGGTTTAGTCTAACCGTACCGAGGTCAGATTTTTTTTTTTTTTTTTGGCAAACCTACAGAATGACATAATCACTTAAATAAAACCTGTCTGACAACATGAAGTATGCTAAAAGATCTTAAAAAGCAAAACATCATGCCCCAATTTAAAGAAATTTTAAGGTTGGAAAACAAAGTCAATGACATCTATGAGCTTGATGACTTACAAAGCCATTTTTAAGGCTTGGGAACTCCGTGAACCACAGTGAGAGCCATTAGTCACAACTGCTGACCAAAAACAACACAAAGGCCCTTTCAAATTAGACAGAAACCATTTTGATGATTCCCCAGACTTTGGAGAAAATATTCTATACTGACAAGACAAAAAGCAGAAGATTTTGAAAGGTGTCCTCTTCATCTGGTGTAAAATTAACATAGCATTTCAGAAAAAAATCATTATACAGGGAGTCAGATATGGTGGTGGTGATGTCATGGTCTGGGGCTGGTTTTTTGCTTCAGGACCTAGACAGCTTGCTGTAATTTATGGAACCATGAATTCTATATGGATGGTTAAATTAAATCATTGAATCAATTGAAAACTGTATTTATATTTTCTCAGGTTGTCGCTGTCTCATAGTCAGAGTTGTTAGATGATCTAAAACATCTAAGTGTGACCAAAAAAAAAAACACGGAAGACATTTTTAAAGTGGTAAAAACTTCTTGTTGTGGATGCGGTCTTCAAAAAAAAAAAAACACAAAAAACTTTAACTTACTAAGTCAAACTGTAGAATATTAGCATCAGCAACTCAGTGAGACACACAGTATCTGCTTACACTCATATCGGAGGTTCTCAAACTTTGGACTGTTGTCGTTCTGGTCCAAGATAAGGATGTTGAGCTGACAGATGCCAATCAGGGGGTCAGTCGCCTGGTCAGTAGCAGTCACTGTCACTGCATATTCCCGTTGACGCTCCCGATCAAATTTCCAGGCAGTCACAATTACTCCTGGCAATATTAACATAATATTGATTATAAGAAAGACATCCTAAACCAAATTATCTCCATCCTCATACTTAATGAATCTGCTAAGAGGATTCTGCTAGCAAACTTCCAACTCTACTAAACTTGCAAACACTGAGCTATGATTGTGCCGTTGTACCAAGCATGACAAATATGCTAAAAGTAAAGAAAAGGGAGGCGGCATTAGAATTGTCAAGTATTTGTGTGTTTACATACCAGTATCAGGGTGGATACTGAATGCAGGCACTGTAGAGTCTTTGTGCATGAAGCCATATGTGACCTGGCCATTGGAGCCTTCGTCTGCATCCACAGCATGAACCTGCAGAACAAACGTCCCCGCTGGTTGGTTCTCCAGGACTGACGTGCTCTCTCGGTACTGCTGACACTAAGACAAGTAAGAGCAGCAGAAACAACAGTCGCAAAGAAGATAGGATTATTTCAGTAAAGGTGAGAAAAAAGAAACATCCAAGTATTAAAGCATAAGTGTGTGGGAAGTAGAGTGTTGTATATGTTGAAAGGGCAAAATTTGGAGAATGGTAAATGTGTTTTGCTGGTGGAAGGAAAAAAAAATGAGTAAAATGCTTGTATGGAAATTGTGTCTACTTAGTGAAGGGAAGTCTTTTTTATAAACTGATCCCTTTTGGACCATTTAAGATAACCTTTCTGAAACTACGCGGTATTTGGGTTAGCTTTAGGGGTGCATCCAAGAATTTTTTGTAAAAATGATTTAATTAAAAAAAGGTGTCATATGATCCTCACATAAAGTAAGCCTGCTAGTCTGAACAAATGTATCCGGAAAATGAATGCCTAATGACATAGAAACCCAGGCTGGATTTGAGTATGCCAAAAGCAGGCTAACATAATACTGCTAGTTAGTGTATGTGGTGTTCACGGAATAAAATATATAGTTAAAAAACCATCACAATAATTTCTCCCCACCCCAACTTGACAAAGAAATCTTATTTTTTGTGTTATCATAGTTTTTGTTTACTACGCATAAAATTTCTGAAATTATAACACTGTAGCATAGCACAGTAGTGATCTATTTAATCTTTTCCCACTTCCATTCTGTACCTCCATGCCCATCTACTGAAACCATTGCATCAGTTAACTTTTATTTGTAGTAGGGCATTCTCAAGAATTATAGAGATAAATAATTTTAAAATTACTAAACTTTATTCATTTCTTTCTTTTTCTTCTTCCATTTATTTTGGTTATCATGACTGCTTAGTTTATTTGACTCTGAGATTAAGACCCAAAACACCTCTAACACACCTCTTCCGGTTAGATATTATACTGTATACTAAAGTCACAAAACCGCATAGCCTTACAGCAAAGTAAGAGTAGATTCTAAAACGTGACATTGAATTGTCAGTGTTTCAGATTATACCCTCCAGTGTGAGGTATCACATCTACTTTGACAGCTGAGTGGCATATGGCTTCATTTTGTACCTGAAAAAGTTGGTTATGATAACTACAGTGGTGCGAAATTTGGTGAATTTTGGTGTAATAGTATAAGTTCAGTGCACCCTCACTCTCACTGAACAAAAACATGTGATTGTTGCTTGATGAGCTTCCCACTGATGTATCTTCAGCTTTCATTGGCATAGAATCCTAATCTTTCGGTAATCTTTGTGGTTCTATCACATGACATCTTAGAATGTATAATGTTTTAGCATTAAAGCAGTAATATTTTAAATCCCTGCCCTGATGTTCATAAATTGGCTCACTTGGAACCTAGGCTGAGGGACTCCTCAAAAAAGTATAATTATATCTTGCAGGTTCAATAATTCAATTCAATTCAATTCAATTCAATTCAATTCAGTTTTATTTATATAGCGCCAATTCACAACACATGTTGTCTCAAGGCACTTCACAAAAGTCAGGTACATACATTACAATTAATCCTAATCATTGAACAGTGCAGTCAGATTCAGTTATTATGGTTAATATGGTGCAAGAGATGCACAATACTATATAATGGATAAAGACCCTGAGATAAAGAAGATACGCTCCTCCAAGTCAGAGGCCATGGTACTCAACCAGAAAAGGGTGGCTTGTCCTCTTCAGGTTGGAGAGGAGTTCCTGCCTCAAGTGGAGGAGTTCAAGTATCTCGGGGTCTTGTTCACGAGTGAGGGAAGAATGGAGCGGGAGATCGACAGACGGATTGGTGCGGCTGCCACAGTAATGGGGGCGCTGTGCCGGTCCGTTGTGGTGAAGAGAGAGCTGAGCTGAAAAGCGAAGCTCTCGATTTACCGGTCGGTCTACGTTCCTACCCTCACCTATGGCCATGAACTTTGGGTCCTGACCGAAAGAACGAGATCCCGGATACAAGCGGCTGAAATGAGCTTCCTCCGTAGGGTGGCCGGGCACTCCCTTAGAGATAGGGTGAGGAGCTCGGCCATTCGGGAGGGGCTCGGTGTAGAGCCGCTGCTCCTCCACATCGAGAGGAGCCAGTTGAGGTGGCTCGGGCATCTATACCGGACTCCTCCTGGACGCCTTCCTCGGGAGGTGATCCAGGCACGTCCTACCGGGAGGAGGCCCAGGGGACGGCCCAGGATACGCTGGAGGGACTATGTTTCTCGGCTGGCCTGGGAACGCCTTGGGCTCCCCTCGGAGGAGCTGGAGAAGGTGTCTGGGGAGAGGGACGTGTGGTTGTCTCTGCTGAGTCTGCTGCCCCCGTGACCCGGTTCCGGATAAGCGGAAGACGACAAGTACGAGTACGAGTACCCTGAGAATACCCTTGACACATGTTTAGATTACAAATGAACAACAGAATAAGCATTCCTTGTGGCAGACTGCAATTAGTCTTTATCACTTGAAAAAAAAAAACAACTAAGAGGCTTTCTAAACTGATCTAGCTCCAATCTGGCATTGTCACCAACAACGCTTTTGGTTGTAGAGTAGTTGGTCCAATGGGATTTACTAAGTCCTTTAGATTCCTTGTGTGATGTGATGTAACACTTCCATACTTGATTTTATTCTATCTATCACAGAAGTTGTCAGACATGTATAGTATTATTGTCTTTATTTCATCAGTGCTATTGTTTCTGTTGTTGTCTCCCATTGTGCAGCTCTCTAATTTTTCTCTTTAGTCCTTATACATCAACTGTTGTTTTTTGGTGTCTGACTGAAGTATTGATGTCTCACTCACTTCAGGGAAGACATCTAGTCCCTTCATGCCGTTTTTGATGCCTCCCCCTAGGTGCCGCCTAGTTTTCAGATGCATTCTTGTTCCCTTTACTTCCTCCCTCTCCAGAAGCCAGGAGCAAACACTTGTGAATTAGATAAAACTATGCAGGCTTCAGTGCCAGAACAGTTAACCAGAAGGGTCACTGGGAGTGCATTGTGTTGCAATGGCTTGTTAATGTGAAACAAATTGTTTACAAATGTTTTACATGAAAATAAACAAAAAAATGCAGTGAGATGCAATGAGCAGGTGCAGTGTCAGGCTTATCATCATCACATAGGATTACTCAGGGTAATGTGCACAACTCTCTGCCTGAATATAATCGAATAATGTAACTGATACCATTAACTTTAAACTCTACAAAAAAACAGGCAACAGAATCTTCAATAAATATCTCCAAGACTTCAGACTGATTGTGGTCGTCCCAATAACTGCTGGTCCTTTGCACTCACCTAGGAAAGTCTAGGTCCCAATAGGTCCTCACAGATGCGCAAACATATGTGTGCAGTCATGTATTAATTTACCGTGACTGATTTTATATTTTTTTATTAGTAAAATACTCCTTATATTTCATGGCTTTCAAGGATCAGATGTCAGGATCTAGCAACTGTTAAAGACTACATACATACTATATGTTTACGTATATTTACCATGACAACCACCTGAATTCTCTGTGTGCATGTAGCATTGAATGAGAGAATAACTTAAAATCAATCAGTCTGATCTCATCACAGCTTGTCCATAAGCCCCCATACATCAGCCTTTTTTTACAGCATAGTAGCAAGGAAGGATATCTGCTATCTGTAATTGTACCACAATTCAAATGTAGACCACGCTTGGTGTATACAGTGACTTGTAAAAGTATTCATACCCCTTAAACTTGGTCTTTAAAATAAAATTCCGAAAAAATATATTTATGTTTGTGCTTGTAATCTGACAATATGTGGAAAAGTTCAAGGTGTGTGAATACTTTTACTAGCCCCTGTAGATGGACCAGTACTGTGCGTACTGTGTTCAGCACACTGACTATATGCATGGTTAGCTATGATCATGCAGTTCCAATATATTTTAATTTTTAATCTATTTGCTTTGCATGATTTTCTGCTGTGTTTTTTACATCATAATCATATAACAATCACTTTAAGTTAGATTATTTTCAAAATCTAACTTAAATTTCAATCCAGTGCTACTGGTTGTTTTTGTTTGTTTTGTTTTCTGTTTTCTGTTTTTTCAGGGGATGGGCTTCCCAAAACCAGTCCAACTTTGGGAGGCAGCGTTAACTTAGGCAGCACAGAGCGTACAGCTTAAATGGTTCTCTACAAATTCCTGGTATTTGGCGTGCCTCTAGTTAAAAGCCCACCTCAAGAGGTTAATGGCTAGTAATGAATGTAATAAGTGCCAATGTGTCTGTAGTGTCACTGCCACTGGGAAATACTCTTACGTCAAGGAGAATTGGCTGCTCTGAATCACCACCTTTCTGTTTGTTTGTCTCTTTCTTTCACTGTCTTGGTCTACTGATGCGGCCCAGAGCCCCCATAGAGGCTACAGCATGTCATAAGATCTGGACTGAAAACAAGATAAGGGGGCATTTCTGCTTCACTGTCCTGTTGCTGACATAACCTGGGATGTCTTAAGTTAATGACCTACATGGTTCTATAAATTGATTTGTGTTATTTTCATGGAACTTCTCCAAATTTTGCCCAACAAAAAACAACAATCTTCTATATATTTTAATTGTGACTTTATGTGATAGACCAACACAAAGTGGTGCCTAACTAAAGTGGATGAAATAGGGAAAGTATGACATACATTCTATCCAGTCCCCTCTATTTTTATACTACTTAAAAACAGATAAAGTAGTAAATAGAGTAAACAGATGCAAACAGAGTCCACCTGGGTGTAATTTCATGTTGGTATAGGAACAACTGTTCTGTGAAATCCTCAGAGGTTTGTAAGATAACATAAATCAGCAAACATCATCATGAAGAAAGACAGCAGAAGTTTTAAGCAAGTTTAGGTTCTAAAACAATGTCTGTTCTAAAACAGCAGACAGCACGGTTAAATCCATCATCTGAACATAGAAAGAGTATGGCACAACTGCAAACCTATCAGGAGATGGCTGTCAACCTAAACTGTAGAGGTGTAGAAGGACAGGCATTCATACAAAAAGTTTTCGGTACAGCCCTTTTGGGTCTGACTGCGCTTCTGTGTTGGATTCAAGTACAACCAGCACACTCAATTGTCTATATCTCAAGCCAACTCCAAAGAGATTTAAACCTTTTTAAGTCTTATTCAAAAGTTCCAAAACAACAAAATGACAACTGTTAGATGTTTTCTTTGTAGTATAATTTATCACTCTACCCATTGTCTATAACCACTTATCCTTTATTAACTGACAAAATCAGGCCAGATCTTCACTTAGTTCTAAACTGGCCATTTTTTCAAATGCTAGAATATACTAATGAAAACACCCTCTCTTATATTTTTCATATTTTGAATTGTTAAGTTTTTCTTGGAAGAGGCATGTGTGACGTATCAGGAGATTGTTTGTCTATTTCAATCAGCCTCTACTTAAAGAGGAAGAGAAGAGTGATTCAATGTTTGAAGTGGCACACAGCAGAGACCCCTGAGAGATAGAATTACTATAAGTATTAGAACTGAGCATTAAGTTCTAATACAGTGATTTGAGCTATAATATTGCAGTAAGCAATAACTTTGTTTTGGTGACGCTATAGCTGTGTAGTGTTGTTTTAACCAGAGTGTGCAACTTCCTTCCTGCTGGACTGCAACGTATGTGCACAGCCATTCATGCTTCTTTGAATTAAGCAAAGTTCATGCTTCGTCTTCACTGCCTTGTGCATTTTCCAAAACTACAAAGAAAACAATCCCAATCAAAACCAACTTGGTTCAACCATGGGAATTATTAGCAGTTTAAAAGTTAGATTGGTATTCACTTTTGACTTTTGTCCTACATTATCCTTTTAAAGACACAAATTAAGATGGCTGCAGGATCCCCCTTTGCCTTTTTGTGCCTGCCATCTTGCATCTACATTCCTGCCTAACAGAACATGAAGCAGAAAAGAAAACACTTGCCGTTTCACTTTCTTCCAACAAGAGTAAGCAGGCTGTACTTGGCAGGCTCCCACCAAAACACATATCCACATACCCACACACCCAAACACACACACACACACACACACCTTCTATTCTTGGCTCGGGATACCTCAGGGGGCTAAAAAGTCACCTCATTTAGAATTGAAACATAGCAAGGAAAAAAGCTGGTGGAGATGTAGCTCTTCTAGAGTGGGTCGGTCGGGATTTCACCCACATCCCTTAAAGCCTTAATTAAAAGACCAAGACGATATAGGATCGAGATGCAAGAATAGAGATGAGGGTCAAAAAACCCCCTAATCGGTCCCTTTTGGGGAGAAGAATAGGGGGTAATGAAAAGAAATAGAAAAACAAAAAACTGGAAAAAGAAAAGATTTGGAGGAAAAAGGTTTTCACAGGGTGGAAACAAAGGGGAAAAGTACTTTTTGGGGCGGAAAAAGAAAAGAAATGTGTTTTTTTCTAGGAAAGGGAAAAAAAACCTGCAGAGGGAGCTCAGAAGCAGAATCAAATAAAAACAGGAACCCCAAGCTAAAAAAAAACCCTTAATAATGAAAAAGTGTGCAAAGTTTTTACCTTTTTCAAAGACGGTTGTTGTTGTTTACATCGTCCACTCCTACTATAACCTGTGCTGTGGATGACAATGCCTGAGGCCCACCCGAGGTGTTGTCATCAGTGGCTGTAACATTAAGGACATATTCCACACCCTGCAGGCGGGGTGGTGGACTGGACCCGCTACCCTGTATGTTGCAAAAGGGAGCGGGCCAAAACCGGCCCACCAGAAGTTTTATGTGATTCTCTAGAAGAGAACCTTAGATATGAAACCTTTTCTCTCTCAACAGGAAGAAGTACATATGAAAAAGGTTCGATTGAAGATGTGCTGGTTCAAAGCAACATTTCCATTTTCTCAAGAAGGATCGGAAGTCATAAGTTGAAGGAAACTAATTTGAAAAAACCATGTCACAACATATTTGTGCAACCGTCTGAAATCTGCAATCAGTTTAATCAAAAGGTTTCATTAAAAAGCAGGACTGGGCAGGTTCCAGTCTATTTGCTCCAACATGGAAGCAAAAATGATTGATTTTTACTAACATGGGAGCAGAACACAAACTCTGAAGGAAAAGGTTCCTTCTAAAAAGGGGCTGAGGAGAAATTCACACCATGGGAGTGCCTGAACATGAGATCTGAAGAATGGCACAATGCTCAAAATTTCTCCATAAAGATCCAGTTGGAAGTTGAAAGATGAAAAGAGTATTAATTGGTGCAGGTTTTCAAACCAGCATCTCATGGGTTAGTATGGAGAGCTAACAGAAAATATGTATACAAAAAAGAAAAAATTGGCTAAAGTCTGCAGACACAAAACTTACCTGGATTGAAGCTCTAACTAGGTTTATTTAATCAAATGTCCTCTCTTCAGTGAACATATAGGTGTCAGTCAACAGTAGATACTAAAACTTAACCTTGTCTTGCAGCTAAATAAGGATCACACTGTGTTAAAGGAAGTTTGCTGACTGATCAATTGGATCTATGAAACATTATGGTGCACAGAATTGACCAAATACCCGATAGACCAAAAGACCAAGGTTCTGACTGACTTGTGAACCTCACTGAGACAATGATAACATGACATTTATGGATGCAGACTGGACGGACCGGTAAACAAACACCTTTAAATGACCTCACTAAGATACACCTTATTGATTCTTTGGAATAAAAAAGACTTGCTGCTTCAAAAGGCAGACAGTGGAAACCAGATTTCTAAAGTAAAACTGTGTGAATAATCAACAAACAAATAATTGCTTTGGGGGTGACGACCTATTGACTGCAGGAAAGATGTACCCTGGTTACCCTCTCCATCCAGGATGCCCTGACACCGATTGGCCTACTTCGTCAGGGGGAACCTTTCAGAAAATGTGTTTTTGAATTTGATATGTCTGCTAGAATACAAACTGCTTCCTGTTAGAACCGATTCTAATCTTTTAAATGACATTTACCTGTGAATGTAAAAATTGTGGAATAATTGTATGAAGGGTTAAAGGATTTTAAAACCATTTAATAAATTCGCAAATTTTGAATAAAAATTAAATTCCCATGTGCTTCTGAGTTACTTATTTATAGATGATGTTGTTTGCAACTTAGATTGTAAATGAACTTGATACAAGGCCTTGAACCTTTACTTGCTGCTCAACAGAACTGATTTATGGGGAATAATTGCTTTGGGGGTGACTACCTACAGGAAAGATGTACCCTGGTTACCCTCTCCATCCAGGATGCCCTGACACCGATTGGCCCACTTTGTCAGGGGGAACCTTTCAGAAAATATGTTTTTGAATTTCATAAAGGCTGCACGGTGGCGCAGTTGGTAGCACTGTTGCCTTGCAGCAAGAAGGTCCTGGGTTCGATTCCCAGCCAGGGCTCTTTCTGCATGGAGTTTGCATGTTCTCCCCGTGCATGCGTGGGTTCTCACCGGGTACTCCGGCTTCCTCCCACAGTCCAAAGACATGCCTGTTAGGTTAATTGGTCTCTCTAAAATTGCCCTTAGATGTGTGTGAATGAGCGTGTGCATGGTTGTTTGTGTGTTGCCCTGCGATGGACAGGCGACCTGTCCAGGGTGTACCCCGCCTCTCGCCCATAGACTGCTGGAGATAGGCACCAGCTTCCCCGTGACCCACTATGGAATAAGCGGTAGAAAATGACTGAATTTGATATGTCTGCTAGAATTCAAACTGCTTCCTGTTAGAACTGATTCTAATCTTTTAAATGACACCACGGCAAAATAGGGGAGACAGCTGAAGGCTGTGTAAACAGGATGTTGAAATTATTTCTTGTCAAAATAGAATAGCTTTTGATATGATCCTAGTAAAAAAAAAAGAGAAAAGAAGGGTTGTGTGGTATTTTTGGAGAGGCTTGTTGTTTCTTTTATCCCAAACAATTACAGCAATTGATAGATCTCTGATGAAGGCCCTAAAAGAATTGCAATTACTGTCCATCGAATTAAAATCGCACTCAGAAATCGATGAACAATTCACAAACATTCAAGACATTCAACGTTCAAGACGTGGTTTGGAAAATGGGGAAACCTACTGGTGAGTATATTCACTTCCTTGACTGTTGTTGTGGTGATCGCAGGTTGTGCATGCTGTTGTGTGCTGTGTATTCGAGCTCTCAGCCTTAGGTGCATGACTACAGCCATGGGCTCCATGGACTCGGGGGGACTGGGAGTGCCAACCGTATATCAGATGCCAATGGTTAAGGGGTCGGGCCCCTCAAATCAAGGGTGTAAGAAAGAGGGGGCCGTGATCAGGCTCACAGGATTGACAGAGGATAACCCATAAGTGAAAAGGGGGCCCGCCGTCTGACCCGATATCCTTTACAGTGATTTCTGTGGCTTAATGAATAATGTTGATATTAAAGGAATCAGAATATTTGATTTAATGATATGAATGCTGTATCAGATAGGTTAATGACAGATTGATTAAGTGAAATTAGTTTAGCACATGTCATGAATGAAAGTATTAATAGGACTTTGCAGGTTATTTTTGGCTATGTGTTCACCTCTCCGTAGGTTGATTTTTAGGACATGTGTTAGGTAATAAATGGAGGCTGCTTTAAAGTAAAAAGTTTTCTAATTGTGCTAAACCGGTACATTGTTCTTGATCATGATGAAATATTGTTGACTAAGATCCATTTGATTAAGCCATTATGTGGCCTGCTTTAATGATAATGATAATAACAGTTCCTCATTACCTACAACTGGGCGTAATCTGTATGAACACACTATAATGGAATTTTTCTTATCAAAGTGGGAGAGCAATTAACTCACAATAAGAGAAAATCCGGACTTTGTCTTTATAAGTTTTATTCAAAGGCATTTCTGCGTTTGAAGACCCTGTCACTGACGAGTCAGTGAAACAGAGCCCAGAGCACAGTTTACAGACAGTATTTAAACAGTATGTGGGTGTTACCTCAACTTAAAAGAGTTTGGAGACATGGTCCTCTAGACCCCACCTGGGGTCAGAGTAAACAAAGTTATTTATGAGGACAGCCATCTGCTCTTCCTCAGACACAATCCTCCAGGATGTGTTTTAACCATTAAACTTCTGGTAATGGTTTTACAGACCAACTCCTCTATACGTACTAAACACAGAGGTCAGAGGAGAGAGGTAAATGAAAGTTCACAGCACTTTGGAATACTTCGGAGCACTAAATAAAATAATTTCCATAACAACTCCTTTCTTCTGATTAGAAGATAATCACAACTACAAGGAAAAATCTTCAAAACCATCACCTAAGATTATAATCAAAGTAAAACAAAAACAAACAAAGACAACACTTTAAAATAAACATCAAAATCAAAAAGAAAATTAAGAATTACTCCAATCTTTATTAACCCGGATGTCCAACCACCAGCAATGAACCAGGACCAAATTCCAAGAGGAACCCATATTTCATTCTGTCGAGCCGTCAGCAACTCCTAATTTATCAAGGATACTTATCATGTTATTAGACACATTAGGAATAAAATTGCAACAGTGTTCCCCAATTAAATGACAAACACCACCCCCTCAGCTAAGAGGTAATCCAAAGTCATCCTATTGCTAATATAGAATCCTAGCTCTCTCTTTTGCCGTTTGAACATTGTCTTCCTTTCTAATAATGGACTGATCGAATCATAAGTAGTAGCTGAATAACATTCTCCAGACCAATTAGCAGGCAGATACAGATATGATCTATTTCCACACATCCAAACCATGTTCTTAGGACACAAATACCCATCTCTGCTAGGAAAAGTAAAAAGAACCCTGGTTAATTTACCTGCCTGGCCATACAATTCATTTCCATTCGGTAAGGCTGTAAGATTAAGAGTTAACACAAAAGGCTTGGGGACCAAAGATCCTGAAATGGTATAAGAATCAGTTCTGATAGGACATGACTCAAATTTTTTTCTGTTGGTTAACGCACATGAAACAGATATAATAGTTTTGCAACCCTCTGCCTTTCCAAGGAAATAAGGTGTGTTTTCCTCTGCAATACAAATATCTAGATCTCATTAATTCCTATTACCCCAAAATCTATAAAGAATTCCTGTAGCAGCACATATTAAATTAGTCTCACTAGAAAATCTACTAACATTTCTGCTTTGCCTTACAATGTAATTCCTCACCCAAGGAAAAATAACCTCCACCAGCTGGTTATGTTGCCAATCTGGAAAGAAAATAGCTAGAATACAAGCAGTTTCAATAGAAACAGGAACCAAAATGGTTGATCATTAATAGCATGTGGAATCAAACAACAAACATAACAACTGTCATTCCTCATCGTCCTCCCAGTTGGATGCATCAAGTGATGAATCCCTCTTCGAATCAGCTGTTGAGTATTATTGATATAATTACTCAGATTAGTCACAAATTGTATTTGCTGTACCTTTTCCCAAATAAACACAGGAGTAATAAAAACTTGCAATACCAATCATCAGCATCAGAACAAACCATCTTCCATATAGCTGCATCGTGACCTTGAAGTGGAATGTCCTTTCTTCTGGTACTGAAACCAAACAGTTTTTTTTCCAAAGAAAACAAATCTTAAACAAAATTTAAAAATACTGCTGCATCTCCGGAGTGGCTTCTGCGCTTCAAGCTGCCCTGTTACCAAAATAGTACAGGTGGGCGGCCGTAGGAAACTCCTCTAGCTAGGAGGTTCAGAACCAGGATGCTGCTCAGGTGGTGTTCCCATGAACACCTTCCAGTGTAGCATAGACCCAGGTGTCACGTTCTGCTACCTTGACAACGGTTTAGGATCTGATATGGGCCATTGCAGCATCTGGACTTCAAGTGTGTTCTCCTGGAATCAAGGAGTGGAGTTTGGAAGTGGCTGTTTTCAGCAATGCGGCTTTCGCAATCTGTGAAACTTGAAAAAGCACAGTCGACAGGTTTTGACAGTAAAACAACATCCTCGCTTCACACAAAGATGTTAAAGGTAGAAATCTTAGCAATATCCCCATGCCCAAATTAGGAGACCTGCCAAACAGCACTTCAAAAGTCTCGATCGTAAATGAAAACAATAAGCAGAACCTTCACAACACTTGGCTAATTTTTAATTTCAAAGTCCCATTCTCAAGCCTAGGTGCTTAATTACATGAACTTCATCAAAACATCCAGCAAAATCAAAAAGAATTAATCTTGTCACTCCACCTAGTATACTAGCAGTGATCATCAGCTAAATATTCTGAATATAAAAAATGTGACATATGATGTTTGAGGAAGGCCTGATTACAAGTCATTATTTCCATAGTTTCACAATAGCCAAAGAAAATTTCAGACAGGTTTACAGAATGTGATTCTAGGGAGCAATGCACAATTTATATAAACAAAGTACAACGTCTCTTTCACATTGTCACTAAGCCCTCACTGGAGGTATGAGCTACCCTTTTTCCCATGAGTGCTAAAACTTTTTAATTCCATGTTATTTTATTCTTTATTCTGACATTCACCTCTTCTGGCGCAGGGTCCAACCCATGCGACTATCCAGCAAAAAGTTTAAAAAACTTCTAGTAACCAGGATCACGTTACATAAAACTAAAGAAATAAATTCTGACAAAATGTGTCACTATGAAATTACCAAAAGCAACATAAATAAAATCCAGATGTTTCTAACTGTAATTTAGTTCCGTTAACATCAAAACGCAAACTTCAGTTGTTGAGCAGTACATAAATGTCTCACTTAGAATGAAGTCACATATCATCCTGATTTGTCTTGTATGAAGATAAGTATTAGATTAATGGACATCTAATGTAATTTTGATGCATAAACTCTACAAAGTTAATCTAATAAATAATTATCACCAAATATGAAGTCATGACTCAGATTCTTTATCAAAAATATTCCTTACTTTTAGCATATCTTAAACTGTCAGCTAGCTTAATGGCACCAGGGAAAACTTTCAACCTAATAAATCAATTCAATTCAATTCAATTCAGTTTATCGGCCATCTGCCACGACCGACTGGGGGTTAGAGAGAACAGAGCAGAGACACAAAGAGAACAAAGAAGCACTGATTCAGGAGTACTTTCTATGGGAAGGAAAAGGTAAATGTTAATGGTTGTAGCTCCTTTAGTCGTTTCACCTAGAAAGAAAGAACAGATAAACTCTGAGCCAGTTTTCAAGTTTAGAGTCTGAAGAGAGCACATAGAGTTAGTAACAGTAAAAGCTCAGTCAGTAGCTATGTCTAGGAGAGAGAAAAGGGTTAAACACTGAAAGACAGGGCCATGTGGATCATCGTAGAGGTGTGAGCATTAAGTTGTTTGTCAGCAGAAGCTTGGAGGATTCCCTCTCCAGAAAAGTGTCACAGGTAGACACAGAGCCAGGCCAGGTGTAGCTTTCTAGGAGAGAAAAGAGAGAGAACAAAGTTAAAAGCTGAAATAACAGCAAATAATACAAAATTGAAGAGTAGTGTGAGAAAGTAGCGAAGAGAGTGAAAGTGGTCATTATGTCCTCCAGCAGCCTAAGCCTATAGCAGCATAACTACAGATATAGCTAAGGATAATCTAAGCCACTCTAACTATAAGCTTTATCAAAAAGAAAAGTTTTAAAACTAGCCTTAAAAGTAGACAGTTTGTCCATCTAGAGCCCACTGATAGCCATTGTTATACTAAAAACCACAACGATTGGGATACCTCTCTCTGTCAGATTGACCATAACCATTGGAAAAGAGAGGGGGTCATACAGGTGGCAGAAATGGAGGGTGTGTTTGCACCTCAACCATAACTGAGCCGGTTTAGGCTAAACCTGACTCCCCCTTACTCCATCCAACAAGGGGAGAAGAAGAAGGAGGTAAAATAAGGAAGATAGCTCAGGATAACCTAAGCCACTCTAACTATAAGCTTTATCAAAAAGGAAAGTTTTAAGCCTAGCCTTAAAAGTAGACAGGGTGTCCGCCTCACGGACTAAAACTGGGAGCTGGTTCCACAGGAGAGGAGCCTGATAACTAAAGGATCTGCCTCCCATTCTACTTCTAGAGACTCTAGGAACCACCAGTAAACCTGCAGTCTGAGAACAAAGTGCTCTGTTAGGAACATATGGAACAATCAGATCTCTGATGTATGATGGAGCTAGATCATTAAGGGCTTTATATGTGAGGAGGAGAATTTTAAATTATATTCTGGATTTAACAGGGAGCCAATGAAGGGAAGCTAAAACAGGAGAAATATGATCTCTCTTTTTAATTTTCATCAGAACTCTTGCTGCAGCATTTTGAATCAGCTGAAGGCTTTTAACTGCATTTTGTGGACATCCTGATAGTAAAGAATTACAATAGTCCAGCCTTGAAGTAACAAATGCATGGACTAGCTTTTCAGCATCAATCCTGGACAGGATATTTCTAATTTTGGCAATGTTCTGGAGATGAAAAAAGGAAATCCTAGAAACCTGTTTAATATGGGATTTAAATGACATGTCCTGGTCAAAAACAACACCAAGGTTTTTTACTTTATTATCGGAGGTCAATTTAATGCCATCCAGCTTTCAGCAGAGCTGTTTCAGTGGTATGATGAGCTCTGAAACCTGACTGAAACTCTTCAAACAGGTCATTGCTGCGTAAATGCTCACACATTTGATTAGCAACTATTTTCTCAAGAATTTTAGATAAGAGTGGAAGATTGGATATAGGTCTGTAATTTTTCAAGTCATCTCGATCAAGCGAAGGTTTCTTAAGCAAAGGTTTAATTACAGGTACCTTAAAAGCTTATGGTACATACCCATTTCTAAAGATAAATTAATCATATCTAAAATGGGGCTGGTAATCAGAGGGAACACTTCCTTAAATAATTTGGTTGGGGTTGGGTTTAACATACAAGTTGAAGGTTTAGATGAAGCTAATATTTCTGATAACTCAGGAAGCTCCACAGGATCAAAACAGTCCAAACACAGATCAGGTTCTACAGTTACTTCCAATGTTGTCTCACTTGTTGAGGATGAAGTAATCATCTTCGGGAGTATCTCAAAGATTTTCTTCTTAATAGAATCAATTTTATTTTGGAAGAATCCCATAAAGTCATGACTGCTGAGAGCTAAGGGAATGGATGGCTTAACAGAGCTATGACTCTGTGTAAGTTTAGCAACTGTACTAAAGAGAAACCTAGGATTATTCTTGTTCTCGTCTATTAAGGATGAGAAATAAGCTGTTCTAGCTTGGTGAAGTGTCTTTTTATACAACATTAGGCTATTTTTCCAGATTAAGTAGGAATCCTCTAGGTGTGTAGAGCGCCATTTTCGCTCCAATTTTCTAACATTGTGCTTTAAAGTACGCAGCTCTGAATTAAACCAGGGAGCCAGCCTCATATGATTAATGACCTTCTTTTACAAGGGGGCTGGCTTGTCTAATGCACCACGCAATGATGAAGTAACACTCGGAACAAGAGAATCAATTTGTGAAGGGCAAGAAACAAAATTATTGCCCTCCACTGTGTTTTTCTGTGATAATGAGGAAATTAATAGTGGAACAGATTCTTTAAAGGTTGTCACAGCCTTGTCTGATAATGATCTACTATAATGAAATTTTCTTTCAGGTGTGGAGTACTCTGTTAAATTAAACTCAAAGGTTATTAAAAAATGGTCAGACAGCACAGGGTTGTGAGAAAATATTGTTATGTCTTTACACTCAATGCCATATGTCAGCACAAGGTCCAAGGAATGAAGACAAAGGTGGGTAGGTTTGTTAATGTTTTGAGCAAAGCCAAATGAGTCTAAGATACCATTAAAGGCTATATTTAAGCTATCACTTTCAGTGTCAACATGAATGTTAAATTCCCCCACTATAATAACTTTATCTGTATTTAACACTAAATCAGATAAAAGGTCTGAAAACTGATCTAAAAATTGAGAGTAAGGGCCTGGTGGACGGTACAAAACAACAAACAGAAGTGGTTTTAGTGCTTTGCAATTTGGATAAGGAAAACTAAGGATTAAATATTCAAAAGAGTTGTAGCTATTAATTGGTCTGGGACTAGTCAATAAATCGGACTGAAAGATGGTTGCTACTCCTCCTCCTCGCCCAGTATTTCGAGGAATGTGAAAATTTAAATAATTAGTAGGAGTTGACTCATTTATAGTAACATAATCCTCTTGCTGCAGCCAGGTTTCTGTTAGGCAAAATAAATCAATCTGATTGTCGGAAATCAGGTCACTAACTAGCAAAGTCTTTGAAGAGAGAGATCTTATGTTCAGTAAGCCACATTTAATTGTTTTATTTTTATTTTTGGTCTGAGTTGTTTATTTTTATTATATTTTCCTGATTTCCTCTTTTTAGATAATTTTTAATCTATTTAATTTTGGTCGTGGGCGAGACACTATCTTAATAGGGTAATGGGTGGGTAGCAGTACAGAAGCTGCAGAGAGGAGTGTTAAACTACACATCACCAATGATCCTGCATGCAAAACTAATTCTTCAAATTAGTTTAAACTATTTCATTAACCTTTTAATAGTAAAACACATGAACCTAAATGTCATGCTTCATCCTTAATCATTATACAAAAAAACATGTTAAGGGAACAATCACTACAAGCTTTTGATTCTATTGTCTCTTAAACAGTGTTAAAACTCAGGAAGGGAGGTGCTGAGCGTTACCATGAAGTAAAGGCATGAACAAACCTGGTAGGTGGGCAGAGTCAGGCAGAACTAGCCTCTTATGGGCAGCCTATGGGTGGGACCCACAGTTTCTTCATTCCACGCATTCATTACACGCATTCATTACACGCATTCATTCATTCATACACTTCATTCATTACACGCATCTTAGTGTACCTTAAAAATTTAAAAAAGGTAAAACACCTACCTCAAAAAAAACTGCTTTTTTTAAATTCTCCGAAAAATTTAAAGGGTTTTTAATCAATCCGGGATTTAGAAAAAAATTATTCTAAACATGCATTATTATGTCATGCCCAAAAAAAACAAAAATTCAGCCCAAAAAACAAAGACAAAACATCAAAGACAGACAAATGGCCAAATTTAAGCTTCAAAAATTCAAAGACATTTTTTTAAAAATCTCTTATCGAAAAATTTTTTCTCAGCCATATTCTTAATGCTGTAATTGATCAAAATTTTATTATGACAATCTTCAGGATCCTTTTTTTAAATGATTGGGAATATTTCCCAAAGAGATCTCAAACTATCAAAAAGCACAGCAACAGTTTTCCCTAACATGAATCCAAATTTACTGATGCTGAAAAAACCCCTTTGCCAATTTTTTATACTGTAACTGTGTAAAATTTAATAACTACAATCCTAAAGTTATTGTTATAAATTAAAACTTTTTTTGGCTCAATTTGATCGCAGCTGTATTCAGAAAATTTTTCCTGCTCAGGTTTAAATGCAAAGAAGTATTTTAAGTCGGGGCATTGACATCTTTATGGCATACCCAAACTAAACAAAAAATGCAGGGGTTTAAACTTAAACCAGAAAATTTAAATTAGAAGCTTGGACTCCAAACTGGACTTTGTTCCCCCATAGGGGTTTTCAAAAGGGAGAACATCTTCTATTACTCCTGTTTTTCTTTAATTTTGGGCTATTTTAAAATTTTGAGAAGGGGGAGAAAATTTCACTAGAACCCCTCATTAATCTATCTAAAACTAATAAATGTTTCAATATTTTTAATTTCCTTAGTAATTTTGAAATTACCTTGTTACCTTTGTACTCCTAGGTATTTCCTTTTAATTTTTTAAACCCCCAAAAATCAAATGGGACTGGAGTTTGAGCCGAAAACCCCCTCTTAAGTGTTTGTGAGAGTCATTAAATTTTTTTTCTTTTCCTAAAAAACAGGATTTTATTTTTCTTTAGTCCATTATAAAGAATCCTAGCCTTGGCTCCAAAAAAAAACTCTTCAGCCTTCAATCTGGGGTTTCCCCAGAGTAGAAAATTTTTGAGTATTATTGGGGGCATTTCAAAGCCCTAAAAAATGACTGGAAATCATCATTTTGGCTTAGATCTGTTTTAATAGGAATCGGTCTACCTTTTTAAATTTAAGTATTATAATTTTTTGGACCCCAAAATCTATGGCTCACGGGCTTCAAGAGTCCAGGAACCACAGGGTTAGTACTGCTGCATTAAACAATGATGCTAGCTTTCAGCAGAGATTGAAGGATTGGGCTTAATATCTCCAGACCTGTTAGTGTATTATTTCTAATGGAAAAATAATCAGATTAAAAAAAATTTACTAGTTCAAAAAAAGCTCCTAATTTACCTCAGATCAAAATTTTGCTCCTAACCCAGTTCATAAGAAGCTTCAGATGAACATTATGCTAAAAAAAACAGCCCCAAAAACAAAAACCCAGATCTTTTTTTAAAAAAAAAGGGAAAAAAAAAAAATATTTTAAAAATTTTGGTACTGTTTGGGGGGAATAATTCCACAGTTCTGAAGGCCCTTTTCTATGCAGAGTCTTTTAGGGAACAATCAAAATTAGTTTAATTTTTGTGTGGTACCACTGTCCAAAATCAGATTCTTTCTTACCTTCAAAAAAAACCCCAAATTTTTTTCCATTCTCATTTTTAAAAGGTTTGTTTTTAAATAAAAAACCAAAATTACTCTTAAAAATTTTTTAAAAAGTTTTAGCTGGTGATATCTTAGAAAAAAACAAGTTTTTTAAATATTTCCCATGTGCAACACAGAAATGTGTTAGGTTTCCTTTCCTTCCCCGGGGACAAAAAAAAAACGGGAAAAACAAAGCCTTTTTCATAGTTTTTTTTTGTCAGGACCTTGATATAAAAGGTACAGTTTAAATCAACAGGCTGCATGAATCAGAAGAAGGAAAAAAAAAAAACTAATATAACCTCTTCCCCCAGCACGGGGCTGTGAAAAACAATGAATTTTGTACCTTTTCCCTAAAGCGTAAGTTAGCACTTGGCGGACAAAAAACTGCCACCCCACTTGTAAGTACTGTGTCAGAGACTGTATGAAAAACCATCTGCAGTTAAAAACTAAGCCCCTTTTTTAATGAGGGTCTCTTACCCATTAGACTTATGGGAAAAGCAAACTCTGACAACAGAAAACCAATATGAAGGAGAGCCCATCAGGGTGTTACGCATGATGATTTTTTAAAAATGCTCCTTCATGAGATCTTTCCCCAAAAAAATAGAAAAAATATGATTACTGCTGAGTTTTGGGAAATGTAACCCTTTCTCTGCTTTTTTTAATAACTTTTTAATAACTGGAAAAAATTCAAAAACCCTGAATATTCCAAAACCCTGAAAAAATTAACTTGCTTCCCCTTAAAAAAAAATTAACTGGGGAAAATATCAAATGAGCTAAGTCAAAAAAAACCCCTTTTTAAGATACTTTTCTAAAACCCCAAAAAAATATTTTAACCCCGCTATAATCTGTCAACGTCAAGCAAGCGCCACTGGGGCGCGGTTTATAAGCGTTCTTCCGTTGCGAAAAATAGGAAAAAATTTATGCAAATGTGTGTGTTTGTACGTTAACCCCCCATCAATTTCTTAATCCCCTTGTCGATCCGCCCCGACTGTCATGGCAAAACCACAGTCCCCCTTCATTCCCAAAAAAACCCAAGCCCTTTCCAGGTGTTTTTGGCGGAACATTTCCCTCCTTCCTTGTCCCCTTTTAAATTTCCCAGGTAAAAAACTTTGCTCCGGCCTGTTTCTCTTTTCTTCCCGCATAAGGTGTGCTTTCAATATAAAACCAGTGTATCGCTCTTCTTGGGTCTCTGGCAAACAGCATGGATCATTGTCATTCTCAGTGGGTTTGGGGCCAGACTTCTTCTGAGTTTTCGTTCTGGTGGAAACTCACACTGTTATTTGAGGTTTTGGGAAATTGCAGGGATAAACGGCAGCAGACCATCTCTCTTTCAGGCCATGATAGGGAAGCGTCCTCTGGTGGAGTACCCTTTGAAGGGCAGTTTTTTTAAAGTCCAGACTCAAAAACCAAAATTGTTGCACTCAAATCCCTATATATATTTTATGTTGGTGTGGTGTGTGAGAGACAGAAGAAAAAGTTTAGTATAGGTTCAGGGTTTTGCAAACACAGAAAAATTTTCAGTCAGTCAGTCAGTTTTTCCTGTAACTTCCTTCCAGAACATTTTTTATACTCCTTTCTAAAAAAATTTCTTTTCCCCATCTCTAATGTCCCTTTTTACTTTTACCTTTTTTTCCAATTGATCACAGCATTTTTTAAGACAAACGAAAAATTTTCCCGGCGTAAAGTTTTAAACTCTTTAAAAAACCCCTTAATTGATGCACTCTGTGCTTTTTTTTTAAATTTTTTTTTAAAAAAAATTTTTATTTTTTTTCATTTTCCATCCATCAACTGTTTCACTTTAAACTTTTTTAAACTATTTTTTATTTAACTGTTTAACTTTTTTACACTCAAACTTTCACCCTGGGGGGAAAAAAAACTTATCTTCCCAAATTAAAGCCCCAAATTTTACACAATCTCCACACCTTTTTCCCTTTTATTATTTTATAAATCGCAGATTTTGGGGAAGGAAAGCAACCCTGATGCCCTTTGAGGTTCCCGGGGAAACCCCCTTTATTTTTTTACCTGTTCAGTGGCACGTCTTGCCCATGGCTTTTTCTCCTTTATAAGGGTTAAAAAATTGGGGAAAAACCACCATGCAAAACCTTTGTTTTGCTTGTCCCTTTTTTGTTCCCCCTAAAAACCCCCCCCTTTTTATTCCTTTTACAGGGTGACCTGGCCCCTCACCCCAATGTCCTCCCTTCTCCCAACTCCAAAACCTAATCAGTTAAAATTAGGGGATGATGATTAATGTGTAAAAAAAAAATAAAATAGACATTATATAAAAAAGAGCAAATTCTCACCCCTATATATTTGAAGACAAATAGTTTGAATCCGATCGACCCAAAAGCCGCAGGCAGGCACCGGGGCCCCTTTCCGTAAAATTTTTTGGAGGGACTGAAGACACTGTCCTCCAGGCTGGCCAGATGTCCTTTTTCCCATCCTGCGGATTCCCCCTTTGGCATGTCCGGAAATCCTGTTTGTACGTCAAAAATTATAATGGAAAATTTTTCTTATCAAAGTGGGAGAGCAAATTAACTTCCCAACAAAGAGAAAACCCCGGATTTTGTCTTTATAAGTTTTTTTTCAAAAAAGGCATTTCTGCTTTTGAAGACCCTGTCACTGAAGTCCGTGGACAGAAGGGCCCAGAGCACAGTTTTAAACAGACAGTATTTAAAAAGTAATTTTGGTGTTTTCCTCAACTTTAAAAGATTTTGGAGACATGGTCCTCTAGACCCCACCTCGGGTCAAAGGTAACAATATTATTCATGAAAGGGGCAGCCATCTTCCTTTCCTTTAAACAAAAACCCTCCAGGATTTTTTTTAACCATTTAAACTTCTGGTAATTTGGTTTTTTACAGACCAAAAAATCCTCTTAAAAGTACCAAACACAGAGGTCCCCAAAAAGGGGTAAATTAAAGTTCAAAGCCCCTTTGGGAATACTTTTGGAGCACTAAAAGGCCGGGGCACTAAATGGCTGGTGGGCACTGGGGGGGTTTTCCCCAGGGGGAGCAGCTTGTATAAAATGGGTTTGATTAAAAAAAAACCCCCGGCACACTTTAGATTAAGTATGGACACCTGCTACTACTCAATCTAACATTAGACACCACAATGGTGACACATAGTCTACTGATAATCACTGAGGGGGGGGCACATCCATTGCATTGGAGTGGCAGATATGAAAATCCTGGGGGCCTTCTTTCGGGCTCTCCGTCATCCTCTAACAGACGGCAACGGTCCGAGACAGGAGCCTCAGCGCTGATCACTGTAATCATTCCTCTGCCTAATTTAGATTAAAGGAGCTAAAAATTTGAAACAGTTTGAGAGTCGTTCCTTTAAGAGTCAGAATTAGATAAAGTGTGTGATCGCTTCTGGAGACCAAGGACCGGAGGAACTCCGAGACGTCTGACCGCCAACAGGGTGCGGTAGCTTGGACACTCTTCTTTCCTCTATGCTTTTTGCTCTGAATGTCCTGCATTTCTTTATCGATGTGATTTGTTGTGGATAGGACAATTCCTTTTGAATCCATCAGTTCCCTGTGCAGATGGGTTTGCTCGCTGCTCTTTCTCTTTGGAAATATTAGTTTTGTAAACAGACCACTGGACTCTAGATTTTGAGAGAACAAGTTTTTAGTGAGCCAGCCATTCAAAACAATGAGTGTTTTCACCACCTTACGTCTGGTTATTGTCCTGTTTATATAAAAGCTGCCAGCAGATGTTAAAAAAGTTCCCTCTAAAAGAAAAAATCAAAGATTTTATTGAAGTTAATAGTGTAAATTTTCTTAATAGTGAAATCCAGAAAGGTTCAGAACAATATATTCCTCTACATATGTGTAGCATCCGAAGAATTTGCAATGGCATGTCATGCCTAAACTCCTTTTTAGATTTATAAAAAAGTGCGGAAATATAGGTTTAAAATACGGTTGAAATTTAGTTGAACATATTAAAGATAGTCCCCAAACTTGGTAGTGTGCTCACTGGAAACAATTATCCTAGAGGAGAGTAGCTAGATGTCATCTGACTTGTTGATCAGTCCGTCATGATGACTCCTCCCCAAAATACCGGGTATTCCAAAGAGCCGAGTTTTTCGCCTCAGAAAGAACTTTAAAGCACACTTTTAGACCAGTATAGACAGGAGCTCTCTCATTCACACTCTCTTTAAGTTTGATTAACTTTCTCACTGCACTTTTGGAAGTGAACTTAACTGGCTGGACAACATCATGCAGTTACAACAGTTGATTGTTTGTAGTGCTGTCACAAGAGGCTACCCAGTATGTGCAGCAGGCAAGGCAGTGACCTATCAGGCGTGTTGTTCTGTATATGAGACGAATTCCGCAGTACTGAAATAGATGGTGAAGAGTGAGAGACAGCTCTGGTGTGACAGGGCACTAAGAAGCTGATTCAGAGAGCTCTTACTGAGATTTTTTTGTGTTAAATATTTAATTAATTTTGCGTCATATGCTATTGTCAGGGTTGGTGGTAGTGGAATCGGACCTGGATGCAGGGAGATACTCAGGAGCCACATGATAGGTTGAGATATGATTCATTCTGAAGTCTTAAAAGTGCAGGTTTTCACAGGCCAGAGGTTCAGGTCCAAAACAACGATGCATAGGACTTACAAGCAACGGAACAGAACAGGAACTACATAGGCTGGGATAATTATTGTAGCTCAGTAGTAAGACCGCACTCTTCTACAAATTGGTGACCCCGACGTCATTTAATCTACAGGGAGAGGTTTGTGGTCACCCCCCCCTCTGTCTCTTTTCTTGTTGAAAGAATTTCAGCAGCCCGGACCCTCTTGGTGTAATACTGGTTTCTTTCTGAGAATTAAGCCTCCTTGTGTAGAGACAGCTATTTCATATATAAGAAAAACTTGTTAGAAAAGGTACGTAAGAGACCTTGAGATTAAGTAGCCGGTGGATTTAAGTCGAGGCGAGAGAATGCCTCATTGTGATGCCTGGAGGGCAAAAAGTGCTGGAAAAGGCCACAGCTGTTGAGATTTTACATGTACACGATTTGGAGGTTACAATGTTGATTGCAGTGTTTTCTTTTGTCGTTTGAGATCTCTATGGTGAGCATTGGTGATCTGTGTTCTGCAGAAGTTGTAATGTGATCTTGTTAAAAAGACCAAAGTGAGTTAAGCAAACAATTAACTCCTGAGCTTACACAAAGTAAGAGAATTGATCAATTGGGACATCAAAAATACAATAAATTAGGTTCCAACTCCTCAGGGAACAACATCAGGTGTGAGTATGAGAGGGTGAAAGACGTATGAAGTTGATGCGAGAAAGCTGTTTGTGATCTCTGTGGAGATTGGTGTTCTGCAGAGATGTTAAATTAATCCTGTTAAAGGGATTGGAGTCAATAATCTAATAATTTTGAAATTGACTCGCCTGACCATCAACAAATTATTAATCAGGTCAGTGGACCCCCGGGGGCATGAGGGGGCATGAAGAAGGATGAAAAAGTGTGGATGAGATGTATGAATGAAAAGGCCTGGATCCGCAGCGTATGGCAGATAGATGAATGGGTGAATCTCTGAATGATGTATGAACGATGGTGTTTTGCATTTATGTGAGCTGTATGCGATGTCAGACTGAAATCTGTATGAGTGTGGCCATTGAAGCGAGTTGCATGTGATGAGAGATGAAAACTGCATGTCTTGATTTTGATTACCTTATATGCTTTATAGGTTTCATTTGCTGTGTTAAAACAACAAATTAGCTTTTGTGGTGCGCACCAGAAGCTTTGCTTTGATTTGTTTATGGTTCCTATGGGTTAAGTGTTGACTTATGCCCAAATCAAATGTAGATATAGCTGTGTTACTGGTTAAAATTACAGCTTGAATTTTTTGTTCACCCTTGAGGGATAGACCTAAAGAAAATTATGCACTTTGATTAAAATGAACGCATACTTTAAATAGGGAAGGGGTTTCTGGTAGAAACTGACTGAAAGCTAGAAAAAAAGGTAAAAGCTCTCTTCAGGCAGGCTCGAGGAATCGAATTTCCGGTTGCAAGTTGTGTGTATGTGCGCCTGCACACACGCCGTGTCTTGCTTTCCACTAGCGTATGAAGAAAAGAGTGTGCTTTTGTGACACACAGCACCCATGCACGAACACGTACACATGCATAGCACACAAACACGTATACACGAACGCACACACGGAAACAAAGAACAGACACACACAAAAGGGGAGCAAAATGTATATATGATGTAAAAAGTATGAATGTCAAATGCTGGCATATGTCTGTCTAAATGTCTGTGCATGTGTCTGTGTCTGTGTTCATCTAAGTGATGAATCCGTCTGTCATACATGTGTGTTTATTGTCACTAACATTTGTTTATCCAATTTTTTCTTTTCCTTTGTTCTTTATTTTCGACAATTTATTCGCAGAAGTATGACAGGTTTTAGGAACTCCATGGCTGCGAGCCTCTCAGTGCTCACAAAGTCCGGACTTATGATTGAATAACTAAATAGTTTCAATTCAAGTGACTGCGGAGTGGTCTGCAGTTACCTTGGAGTCTAAATTAACTTCACAAATTCACAAATGCAAGAAAATTGATAGAATGTCCATAATTGAAGTGAGAATCCAGGTTTTATCTAAAAATGCTTTTCCCTCTTTTCTAGTCGAAGCTCAAATGTTAACTGCCTGATGCAGGCAGACTTGTGTTTATATTTTATTTTCTTAACCATCAAAGGACAACTGGTATGTTTAAGTCGGTATGAGATTTAGTATGTGAGTGTGTTTGAGAGGAGGAGAGAAAAATGAGGAGCAGAGCGGAAGAGGGGCTCCCAGTTCCCCTCCACAGGGACGGTGCTCAAGGGGGGCCGGGCCCAGAGCTTCTACGGTCTACTTTTCATTTTACCTTAGTTCATTAATGTTTTACTGATAAAATGGGTCACATATCATTTTGATTTGCCTTCTATAAAGAATAAGGAAAATTTAATCATGCCATTTATTACACATTTTGTGGAAAATTTGATTGAAAGAAATTCTCTAACTATAGAATCAGAAATTCATCTTTATCAATGTATATTAGTTGATATTTTTTTTTGACATATTTCGAGTTCTTAGATTTTAAAAACACCAGAGAAAGCATCAACTTCAAAAAATATTCTTGTGGGTGGAACAAATTCTTAGATCAGGTTCAGACTATTTCATTAGCCTTAATGGTGGGATAATACAATATGACAGTCTATGCTTTATCCTTGCTTAGTTAGTATGTACATGTGTTTTTAGTGTAATATAAGGTTTTGTTATTTTATTTGTCGAACAATTTAAAAGTCAGAAAGTGAGAGGGTAACAAACCAAGAGGAAGAAATGAAAAACAGAGAATGCAGCTTGATTTAATGATTAATATCAGACAGACAGGTGAAGAGAAATGACTTGTGATTTAACAGGAATCAATTTATTGTAGGAAGAAAAAGATTTTATTAGAGATTTGAGTTGGTCCATGCAAGAATTATTGTTTCCTTAGATTAAACATTAAGGAACAGAATGATACAATGACTTAATGAAAAAAAAACAAAAACAAATAAGGAACAGTTAAAAAGGAATATGAATAGCAAGTTACTGGCTTATGATAAGTGCTACATCACCTTATAATTTTAAATTACAATGGTAATGTTATGGATTTTGCTATTGGGAGAACTTTGCCAATTCTTGCCAAGTGCCTAAACAAAATTAATATTAGAAAGATGAAAATTTAATATGTTTCTCAAAGTTTAATAAACAGTGGGATGATAAGAATTTACAATACAAAGTTTTATGCTGAAAAAATAAATAAACAAATGAACTCATCTTGTAGGAACAATAATGCAGCCATTAAAGAATGGAATGTTCTGTTATGGCAGAAGGGTTGAAAATATTGTGTCTGTTGTATCGAGGCAAAGTCTCATGAAGGAAGCTGCCTGGTATTTTGTGACTTTCTGACTGATTACTCAGCGAATTACAGCCTGTTAATTTGGAGAACCAAACTCATCGTCCACAGCAGGGCCTGCGTGGGCAACAGAGCACTGGCCCACGGCCTGCTCAGACCTCAGATGACAGAGAAGAATGCTAAGGCTGACAAAATAAAAGGCCGAGCAAAGGAATGGTCTCCACACTCGTTAACAAGGCTTTGGACAGAGCAGCACAAAGCCTTGCTGAACAGCCCAACCAGACCAGACCAGAGGCTCTAAAGATAAATTGCAAGATGTGCTAAAAAGATACACTTAGATAAATTGAATTCATTTTTCTGTTTACAAAACCTAGAATAACCAAATATCTCTCAATCATCCAAAATAAAAAATAAAAAATAAATAAAACAATTTGGCCAAATTTGTTTATTAATCACTTGGGGACTAATGACGTATTTCTGAAATTGAATTAGAATAAGTTACAACATTAAACAGCTACTGAACAAAACATTGATGGCCTTCATGAGTTCTTTCCTTAGCAAAATAATTCATTGCGTTGGAGACGTTGGAGCTCTGGGAAACGTCACTTCCTGTTTTCGCTGTTGCACTTGGTGAATTGTTTGGTGTGTGAAGGCTCTCTCGTTTGATCTGATTTCTCCCTACTGTGATATCTCTTACTTGATCTAATACATAAGCACGTTAAAACACATACTTTCTGTTGCTGTATAACGTTTGGGGACTGTCTTTGTCTTACACGGTTTTTCAAGTAGTGTTAAGGGGTCGCTAGCTTAGCATTAGCTTTAGCTCCACCATGGCTACCGTTCTGCTGTTTCTCTCTCCGAGTCTTTTCCTCTCTCCTGCTCTCTGTGTCAGATGTTCAGTTACTCCTCTGCCTCCTTTAGTGATAATGGTACATGTAATAAATGTAGCATTTTTGTAGCTTTGGAGGCGAGGGTGTCAGAATTGGAGGCCCGGCTCCGCGCTGTTGAAAAACCAGCAGATAGCCGAGGCCCCTTAGCCAGCACTGAGCCAAAGAGGGTAGCTCCCCGTAGCAGTCCTCCAGCAGAGCCCCCGCAGCTGGGGCCTCAGGCCGGCTGGGTGACGGTACGTAGAAAGCATAGTCCTAGATCCCAGCTCACAGGTCACCACCAAACCGTCTGCGTTTCTAACAGATTTTCCCCACTCAGCGACACACCCGCTGAGAAGCCAACTCTGGTAATTGGCAACTCCATACTCAGAAACGTGGCACTAGAGACACCAGCGACCATAGTCAAATGTCTACCAGGGGCCAGAACGGGTGACATCAAATCCTACCTGAAACTGCTGGCTAAGGATAAGTGTAAATACAGTAAGATTGTTATTCACACTGGCGGTAATGACACCCGGTTACGTCCATCGGAGGTCACCAAGATTAGTGTTGCTTCGGTGTGTAAGTTTGCCAAAACAATGTCGGACTCCGTAAGTTTCTCTGGTCCCCTCCCCGATTTAACCAGTGACAACATGTTTAGCCACATGCTGTCATTCAACCGCTGGCTGTCTAGGATGTGTCCAGAAAACAATGTGGGTTACATTGATAACTGGCGAACATTTTGGGGAAACCCTGGTCTGATCCGGAGAGATGGCACCCATCCCACTTTGGATGGAGCAGCTCTTCTTTCTAGGAATCTGGCCAAATTTATTAGTTCTCCAAAACTCTGACAACCCAGGGTTCAGACCAGGAAGCAGGGTCGTAGTTTAACACTCCTCTCTGCAGCTTCTGTACTGCTACCCACCCATTACCCTATTAAGACAGTGTCTCGCCCACGGCCAAAACTGAATAGATTAAAAAATAATCTAAAAGGAGGAAATCAGGAAAATCTCATAAAAATAAACAACTCAGACTAAAAAGAAAAATAAAACAATTAAATGTGGCTTACTGAACATAGGATCTCTCTCTTCAAAGACATTGCTAGTTAGTGACCTGATTTCCGACAATCAGATTGATTTATTTTGCCTCACAGAAACCTGGCTGCAGCAAGAGGATTGTGTTACTATAAATGAGTCAACTCCTACTAATTATTTAAATTTTCACATTCCTCAAAATACTGGGAGAGGAGGAGGAGTAGCAACCATCTTTCAGTCCGATTTATTGATTAGTCCCAGACCAATCAAAAGCTACAACTCTTTTGAATATTTAATCCTTAGTTTTCTTCATCCAAATTGCAAAGCCATAAAACCACTTCTGTTTGTTGTTTTATACCGTCCACCAGGCCCTTACTCTCAATTTTTAGATCAGTTCTCAGACTTCTTATCTGATTTAGTGTTAAATATAGATAAAGTTATTATAGTGGGGGATTTTAACATTCATGTTGACACTGAAAGTGATAGCTTAAATATAGCCTTTAATGGTATCTTAGACTCATTTGGCTTTGCTCAAAACATTAACAAACCTACCCACCTTTGTCTTCATTCCTTGGACCTTGTGCTGACATATGGCATTGAGTGTAAAGACATAACAATATTTTCTCACAACCCTGTCCTGTCTGACCATTTTTTAATAACCTTTGAGTTTAATTTAACCGAGTACTCCACACCTGAAAGAAAATTTCATTATAGTAGATCATTATCAGACGATGCTGTAACAACCTTTAAAGAATCTGTTCCACTTTTAATCTCCTCATTATTACTGAAAAACACAGTGGAGGGCAAAAATTCTGTTTCTGCCCCTTCACAAATTGATTCTTTTGTTCATAGTGTTTCTTCATCATTGCGTGATGCATTAGACAATGCAGCCCCCTTAAGGTAATCCTTCATAGGAGGCAGGCTCCTTGGTTAATTTAGATCTGCATACTTTAAAGCACAATGTTAGAAAATTAGAGAGAAAATGGCGCTCTACACACCTAGAGGATTCCTACTTAATCTGGGAAAATAGCCTACTGTTGGATAAAAAGACACTTCGCCAAGCCAGAACAGCTTATTTCTCATCATTAATAGAAGAGAACAAGAATAATCCTAGGTTTCTCTTTAGTACAGTTGCTAAACTTACACAGAGTCATAGCTCTGTTGAGCCATCCATTCCCTTAGCTCTTAGCAGTCATGACTTTATGGGATTCTTCTTTAATAAAATTGATTCTATTAAAAAGAAAATCTTTGACATACTCCCGAAGATGATTACTTCATCCTCAACAAGTGAGACAACATTGGAAGTAACTGTAGAACCTGATCTGTGTTTGGACTGTTTTGATCCTGTGGAGCTTCCTGAGTTATCAGAAATATTAGCTTCATCTAAACCTTCAACTTGTATGTTAGACCCAATCCCAACTAAATTATTTAAGGAAGTGTTCCCTCTGATTACCAGTCCCATTTTAGATATGATTAATCTATCTTTAGTAAATTGATATGTAGCACAGGCTTTTAAGGTAGCTGTAATTAAACCTTTACTCAAGAATTTTAAATAAGAATGGAAGATTGGATATAGGTCTGTAATTTTTCAAGTGATCTCGATCAAGCGATGATCTGTTTGAAGAGTTTCAGTCAGGCTTCAGAGCTCATCATAGCACTGAAACAGCTCTGCTGAAAGTCACTAATGATATTCTTATGGCCTCAGATAATGGTGTCTGTACTGGTTCTGTTAGATCTCAGTGCAGCATTTGATACAGTCGACCATAAAATTCTCTTAAAAAGGCTGGAATATGCTGTAGGGATCAGGGGAACAGCACTAGGCTGGTTTAAATCTTATATGTCTGACAGATTCCAGTTTGTTCATGTAAATGATAAATCATCTTTAAACTCCAGGGTTAATTGTGGAGTACCACAGGGTTCAGTACTAGGGCCAATTCTCTTTACTATATATATATGCTTCCAAAAAAAACCTTGGTGTTATTTTTGAACAGGACATGTCATTTAAATCCCATATTAAACAGGTTTCTAGAATCTCCTTCTTTCACCTCTGGAACATTGCCAAAATTAGAAATATCCTATCCAGGAGTGACGCTGAAAAACTAGTCCATGCATTTGTTACTTCAAGGTTGGACTATTGTAATTCTTTACTATCAGGATGTCCACAAAATGCGGTTATAAAGCCTTCAGCTGATTCAAAATGCTGCAGCAAGAGTTCTGATGAAAATTAAAAAGAGAGATCATATTTCTCCTATTTTAGCTTCCCTTCATTGGCTCTCTGTTAAATCCAGAATAGAATTTAAAATTCTCCTCCTCACATATAAAGCCCTTAATGATCTAGCTCCAACATACATCAGAGATCTGATTGTTCCATATGTTCCTAACAGGGCACTTCGTTCTCAGACTGCAGGTTTACTGGTGGTTCCTAGAGTCTCTAGAAGTAGAATGGGAGGCAGATCCTTTAGTTATCAGGCTCCTCTCCTGTGGAACCAGCTCCCGGTTTTGGTCCGTGAGGCGGACATCCTGTCTACTTTTAAGGCTAGGCTTAAAAATTTCCTTTTTGATAAAGCTTATAGTTAGAGTGGCTTAGTTTACAGGGAGGGAGCCTTCTTCCCTCCCTGTTGGATGGAGTAAGGGAGATTCAGGTTTAGCCTAAACTGGCTCAGTTATGGTTGAGGTGCAAACACACCCTCCATTTCTGCTACCTGTATGACCCCTTCTCTTTTCCAATGGTTATAATCAGTCTGACAGAGAGAGGTATCCCAATCCTTGTGGTTTTTAGTATAACATTGACCATCATTGGGACCCTTTGTGGGGTGCCTTGAAACGACATTGTTGAAAATAAGCCCTGTTTAAAATAATCTGAACTGAAACTTTCTGTGTAGTTATGCTGCTAAAGGCTTAGGCTGCTGGAGGACATAATGACCACTTTACATTCTCACACTACTCTTCAATGTTGTATTATTTGCTGTTATTTCAGCCTTTTAACTTTATTCTCTCTCTTTTCTCTTCCTAGAAGCTACACCTGGCCTGACTCTGTGTCTACCTGTGACACCTTTCTGGAGAGGGACACCGTCCAAGCTTCTGCTGGCAACAACTTAATGCTCACCCTCTGCCGATGATCCACATGGCCCTGTCTTCTGGAGGGGGGCATTGTCCAAGCTTCTTGTGGCAACAGCTTAATGCTCACCTTCTACAGATGATCCACATGGCCTTGTCTTTCACCCTTTCTTTCTCCTAGACATGGCGAATGACTGAGCTTTTACTGTAACTAATTATAGGTGCTCTCTTTCAGACTCTAACCTTGAAAACCTGCCCAGAGTTTATATGTTCTTTCTTTCTACGTGAAATGACTTAAGGAGCTACTTCAATTAACATTTACTTTTCCTTCCCATAGAAAGTACTTCTAGTTCAGTGCTTCTCTGTTCTCTTTGTGTCTCTGCTCTGTTCTCTCTAACCCCCAGTCGGTCGTGGCAGATGGCCGCTCACACTGAGCCTGGTTCTCCTGGAGGTTTCTTCCTGTTAAAAGGGAGTTTTTCCTCTGTCCTCTTCCTCTTTCCACTGTCGCTACATGCATGCTCAGTATGAGGGATTGCTGCAAAGTCAACACCAGTGACTGTCCACTGTCTCTACATGCTCATCCAAGAGGAGGGAATGCTGCAAGTCACTGACTGGATGCAATGTGCTGGTTTGCCTAAGACAGAAAACTTTTTATCCAATTTGAATAAATAACTGAATCTGACTGCACTGTTCAATGGTTAGGATTAATTGGAATGTATGTACCTGAGTTTTGTGAAGTGCCTTGAGATGACATGTGTTGTGAATTGGCGCTATATAAATAAAACTGAATTGAATTGAATTAAATTGCCTCTTGAGCTCCAACTAGATGATGAAAAATCGGGGGGGAGTTTACTAAGTTTTTTCAAAGAATTATACTTCTGAATATTCTTCCTTTTCTACCTTTTAAGTATTTGTGCTGAATGTAAAATTGCTGAAAAACATCAGTGTTGGCAAACAGTAGTTTTCCTAAGGATTAGAGGCATAAAAAATATGTTGAGAAAGAGAATTGTGGAACATTGAGAAACATTTCACAAGTTCAGATAGTTGTTTATGATGTTAGAATGGAGGTGACTTGCTTAAAAGTACACTTTTAGTGGATAACAGTCAACAGAATTTTTTTTTTTTCAAACGACAGAACTGGCAGTTCTGAGTCTTTGGTTGAAAGAGTAGTTATTTATTTGGTTTGTTGAGGATTTCTGGAAAAGGAATTTGGCTTCCTTATCTTAATTTATTTTAGAAGTCTTTACTTACAAACCACCACCTGGAACTAACTGCAAAACCAATATGATTAATATGCAATCTAATTTGAGAACCGAATGAACTGGGAAACAGCTAAAACGAACGATGATTTATGCACAAAATCAAACATACGGTTAGTGATTATAAGATAACTTCAAGGATAATGATCCTAAAAGAAGGTGTTAGGTTAAAACAGAGATCCTATCATGGTGCATTCTGAGAATATTGTGCAGATTGATCCCTGTTATACCAACTACAGAGAGAGACAGTTATAACTCTGAGGAATCCTGAAAATTTTTGTGATAAAAGTCGTCCAAAAACAACTGGAAGCAGACAGCATTTGGCTCAATTTCATGTGTTGAAGGACAGGAAGCATGAAATATGTCAAGGAATTAGAACTCTTTAATACTGTTGCAAAGGAAACGACCTTATTTTCTTCATAATGACAACAGAACAATATTTCTAGAAATCTAGAAGTCCAACCATGAGCCACAATTATAACAAAACGACTGATAAGGGGCAATAACTTGATTCTTATCCTCATGCATGAATACATTTTAACTTACTTAATAAAATTTAGGAGATTAGACTTTATACACTACATGTTAAGGACTGACGAATGACAAAATAAAAGAATTCAGGGCTAGGAATACAAATGCACAACAAAGCTAAAACGAAATTAATATAACAATAGTAACGGCGAATTATGACAGTTTTAATGTTTTTAATGTGTTACCCTAGATCCAAAGAAAACTCTGTGAGAAGTTTAACCTCAAACATATTTGCTGAGAACGTCAATGTTGAACTGATGCGTAATGTAAGTGTTATGTGATTTTACTTCAATTCTAAACTGGAGCAGATGTTTCCAGGAAACATTCTTCGGAAGGCGAGTAGGGTCAAGAAATGTTTTTTCATCGGAATCTAGATCCCAGAACACGCACCTCCCCGCAACCAGAGATAAACAAGCGCCACACAAAAAACCACAACGGTTTTGATTTAGGACAAGGTGCTAGAAATAAAGCATCCAGGGAGAATATGGCACAATATTCAAGGGTTAGGACTCCTACAAAATCACAGACATAATAGTGGATTTAATTGCATTGAATGTAATTTAAATGTCAAAAAATTTAAATCCAGCAGAAAAATTAGACAGAAAGACGGTAACGGACAGTGTTAAAATGAAACCTAAAACTGGACTTGAAATAAATTTGCAATACTGCAGGACTAAAGGTTTTTTACACGTAGAAGGAGTATTAGCATTCTAAAAGATCTTTGCCAAAGGAAGGTACATGTCACACAGAAAATCAAGATTCTGTATTGAGAGTACGTTACACTAATGCTGTATACTCCTATGTGTACAGACGACACCAATTGAGGATTTTAATTGTATAAAAGGTTTGTCATAAAAGAAGATCTTCTTAGGAAAAAGATGATAGGAACCAAAAAGGGGAAAAAGCCAATGTTTCCTTCACGGCAAAAATAAATTTGACATCTCTTTCGAAAATAGAGAATACAAGTGATTGGATGATGAACTCTGAATCCTGGACAGACAGGGGATTATGATCCGCTCCCTTCCACTTTTCTAAACACGTGCAGTCAAGAAATACATAACACTAATCCTGAGATTTCAAATAAACTTGTCACCGCGTTGTTGACGGGAAGCATATAGTGAATAGCAAAAGGATAGTCTACAGACTAGTCCTAGCGAAGACAATCAAGCCTAGTACCATGAGTAACATAACTGAAGATGCACATGATGCTCGGGGTGTTGCCAAACCTTAGTAAATAAACCTCAGCGGCAGCACACGATCGTCGTTTTTATCTTATATCTTCATTTCCTCGGATGTATAACGCCTTCACCCACCGCGTACAGATTTTTCCCCCACTCCAACGCTCGGTCGCGACACTCACGCGCAATCTACGTCTATATTTCCGACCGTCACATACACGCCTCAAACCTGTCGACCCAGCTACCACCCTAATGCTTACTTCTCACTTCGCACCCTCACCACTCACTCCATGGCCTACCCGATTAGCTAATGACGCTTCTCCCTTCTTCTTTAACCGTAGTTTTCGTCAATCAGTTACACGCCTATCACTCATCAGTGATACTATACCCTATAAGATCTGCAATAGTGCCCTTACCCCGCTCTTGTGCTAGCTCATAGCGTTAGACCCGCTTCTCCCTGGTGCCCCTACCCTATCTCCATTGTCCCTCCGTCCCCTCCTCTCCTTCCTTGGAAACACTAAAATAAGGAGGGACTCTGGACTGAATGAATTTTTTTTTAAATGAATGCCAAGCAATACGGAGGAGAGAAGAGATCATATAATTGAATAATTAGGAAGAGGTGGGTTAAATATTAGTAATCACCAACAAAAAACTGAGCAATCACGAACTTATATTCATCTAAAAGAAACAACTCGTAATTACTAGACAGTAACATACCTTTCCTATCAATTCGTTCATCAAATCGATTTAACTTTTTCCAATGACAGACAGACTCAACACTCAAAAATCAACCATTCCGTACACCTATCATATACACTTTGTCCTACTTATCACGTGACTTTACCCTTCCCTGCACTCTCTTTAAGTGCAACATATCATGTCCTATTCGAGCTCCATTCTACATTTTGTTCCTTCTCTCCTCTCCACTCACCCATCACAAACTAATCTTTCGCTCACTCTCCACTAAATCTCTATTCCCATATAAGTTACGACGACTCGCACTCTGTCTCATGGACTTCTGGACCTATGTGCAGTCTTTTCAGCGTATCAGTCTAATGCCGTCATCAACCTGTCAGCTAATCCGCTACATTTCCCAGTCTTCCTCCCCGTCCTCTCCTCTAGATTTAATTCCCCTTATTACACACACTCTCGTACACGAAACTCTCGCCATCGACTTTCCTCGCATAGCCTCTCATTACGCGCCCATGCCTAACCACACTCAACCGCCACCTCTTCATCTCACTCAATACACCACTCTCCCTCCATGTCTCTGGTCACTCCACTGTCCTCTAACTATCATCCATCAAACCTACTTACTATGCACTTCGCACTCGATTGTAATAGTATATCCACACTGCACTGGTCATATTACATCTAAACTTGCGAGTTATACACCACAACTCGTCATGCACCTCTCGTTCGTCTGGTCTCTCTAATCAACAGCTCACCTGATCTCTCATTCGTTCTGCCCCTTATCTTTACCGTGTCTCACTTCCTCCTCACTACTCTCGTCCCATTACACACATCTCTCTCATGCTTCTGAGTCCCCTTCACTATCGAGATTCAACAGTCAACGACGATGCCTCGCCGTTACAGCGCGAGTGCATTCTTTACGAGTGGTCATCATGAGTTCACTTTTCCTTGTACTCGTACTTGCCCGCCTTTCAACTATCACTCAACACCATCACAAGCCCTAAGATCCCACATCTCCTAACAGACCGGCGTCCTGTCCGCTTTTTATTGTGTAGCCGACAATTCTGCGACACGCATTTCCTGCGGACGCACTCGTCACAATGCCTTTCAGTGGACCAGTGTTGCTATGTTTCTTCACATTTCACATTCACGGACTCCCTCATACCGCTATTGGCCACACCGCTCAACCCTGACCCACGCTGCACATGAACCCTTGTGATTCGATCTAAGGTCTGACCATGAAATCGAGTAGTGCCCCGTGACAGTATCGAAACCCCGCACTTACGCCACTGTCCTCTAAACATCTATCAGTCGCAGACTGTACGGTCCTGGACCACAAATGGGTGCCAACCCGAAAGTGAAACGACGGGAGAGAAGCACAAACTATTGACAACCTTACACAGATGCACGCGTTAACCTTGGTATGTCACTATTATATGAAAGACGACATCACTACAAATTGATGTCATTGAGTGCATATATATATATTGCACTGTATCGAGACACAAAGCAGTATATGGAAAGTTATGACTAGAAGGAATTATTATCGAATAGTTGTATAATTATGATGGATTTATTATTCTGATTGTTGTGTATGACTGAAACAGATATGGCACACGTACATGTACCTGCGGGGCTGGACGTGCTGATGTGAGCCGACTCCACGGGTAACACTGATGAAGAAAGATGCATCACTACCCCATAGTTACTAACTCGTGATCATGTACGAGAGCATCTACACGCGAACGCAAGTGATGATAACGGACAGCACACAGCGCACGACAGCACACACACTAAATTTGCATATATAACATACGCACTTATATCGGCATATCTGATGTACAGGACCCAGGTGGATCTCGGGATTCCAAGGAAACCCCTGCAGTGTCACATAAAATAGGACGTAGTGAGATATAAACATGGTAAGTAAAAATGTAGATAGAAGCTAAGAAAAGAAAGTAAAGCGATGAGAAGAGGTTTGAAGACACGTATGCGCACCTAACTGTTCTAGGTTGAAACACAATGGTTGATTATTATCTTGGTTTGTCTGTAGTAAGTGAGTAGGAAGCTAAGGGTAAGAATTCAATTCATTTCAGGAGTTATTTATATAGCGTTAAGTTTCAAAGACACTGGTTGTTTCAAGGCCACCTTCACAAAAATCACGTAGGTACATAACATTCCAAATTGGTCTTAACCATTGAAACAGGTGCAGCCACAGAGTTAGGTATATTTATTCAAATTGGATAAAAAGTTTTTGTCTATTTCGAAGGAAACCCAGCAGATGCCATCCAGGCAGTGACTTGCAGCCATATCACTCCTCCTGGATGAGCATGTAGAGACAGTGGACAGTCACTGGCGTTGACCTTTGCAGCCAATCCCTGCATAATGAGCCATTCACATGTAAGCGAAAGTGAGAGGAAAAACTCCGCTTTTAACAGGAAAGAAATACCTCCAGCAGAACCAGGCTGTCACAGTGATGAGCGGCGATCTGCACTATACCCCAACACAGAATGACGACTTGGGGGGTTTGAGCTCGTAGCAACAGAGCAAGAGACACGAAAGAGAACAGAAGAGAATGATCGAGGAGCATTTCTGATTAGGGATAGAAAAGGTAATGTTAGTGGAATGCTAGCTCCTTAAGTTAACGTTCATTAGAAAGAAAAAAACAGATAACAACTCTGATGCGCAGTTTTTCAAGGTGTAGAGTGTCTGAAAGACCCGAGCACAATAATTAGTTAACAGTAAAAGCTCGATCAATGCGACAGCTCTAGAGAGAGAAAGGGTTTTTCTTCTAAACAACTAAAAGGATCAGGGCTATGCTGGATCATCGGTAGAGGGTGCTGCATTAAGTTTGTTGCCAGACAGCAAAGCTTGGAGGATGTGGATATCGCATCCACATGAAAGGTGTTTTACAGGTTAGACACAGAGTCAGCCAGGTATAGGCGTTAGGAAGAGAAAAAGAAGAGAACACATAAAAGCTGAAATAACCAAGCAAATTATGCAAAATTGCAGAGAGTGTATAGATGTAGCAGACAGAGAATGAAAAGTGGTCATTATGTCCTCACAGCAGCCATAAGGCCTTAGAGCAGCATAAAAACTTACACAGAAAGTTTAGTCAGATCGATTTCAGTTCAATGGCACTCATTTTCAAACAATGTCTTTCAAGTGCCACCCCACAAAGGGTCCCACTGATGGTCATTGTTAGTACTAAAAAACCACAAGGATTGGGATACCTCTCTCTATGTCAGATGATTATAACCATTGAAAAAGAGAAGGGGTCCAAACAGAGTATGCAGAAAGGGAGGTGTGTTGCACCCTCAACTAATACCTGAGCCGTTTAGGCTAAACTGAATCCCCCTTACTCCACTCCAACAAGGGGAGAAGAAGACGGAGTAAAATAAGGAAGATAGCTACAGGATAACCTAAGCCACCTTCTAACTGGAAACTTTTATCAAAAAGAATGTTTTAGAGCCATTAGGAACACTTAAAAAGTAGACAGGTGTGTACGCCGTCCAACTCATTAAAAAAGGAAAAGTTTTAAGCCTTAGCCTTAAAAAGTAGGACAGGGTTGTCCGCCTCACGGACTAAAACTGGGAGCGGGTGTCAACAGGAGAGGCAGCCTGATAACTAAAGTGATCTTGCCTATCCATTTACTTCTAGCAGACTCTAGAAACCACCAGTTATAAACCGCAGTCTGAGAACCAAGTGCTCTGTAGGAAACTATTGGACAATCAGGATCTCTGAGGTATGATGAGCTAAATCACTAAAGGAGTTTATCATGTCGCCGAGGAGGAGAATTTAAAAAATGATATGTCTGGATTTAACAGGGGAGGCCAATGAATGGAAGCTAAATTAGGAGAAAAATATGATCTCTCTTTTTTAATTTTCATCAGAAACTCTTGTGCTGCGGACATTTTGAATCCGCTGACGCTTTAAGCTGCATCTTGGTGGTGAACATCCTGATAGTAATGAATTCTCAATAGTCCAGCCTATGAAGTAACAAATGCACGGGATAGTTTTTTCAGACGTCACTCCTGGACAGGCATATTCTAATTTTGGCAGCCAATGTTCCGGAGAGATGAAGAAGGAAATCCTAGAAAACTTGTTTAAAATATGCATTCAAGATGGACATTTCACTGGTCAAAAATAACACCAAGTTTTTACTTTATTACTGGATCAATCAGTTTCTTAGCTACATTATTATTTACTAATTTATTTATTTATGAATTAAAATTATTTAATTTAGCTTAATAGCACATTTGTTTTTAGAGCACACAAGGGTATTGACAAGCGCAACAAACATCACTTAAATTTAGCCATGTTGTCCAAAAGACATCTGAGAAATAAGTTGATACTAAGGTAATGGGAATTTGGATAAGCAGCACTTTAGGGCAGAATAAACTCTTTTACATTTAATTGGATTGAGAACTTTTACTTTAATGCAGCTCAGGTTTACACTAATTATCTACAGCAATTACTGCACTCAGAGCTTGGGATGTACTGGTCAGTTACCTCTTATGTCGGTGTTGCCACGCAGCTCCCAGCATGACTGCCAAAAGTAAAAGTTATTCTCTATGAGTAAAAAAGGGCTATGAAAATGAAGTTTGGACAAGTTCCACTCACAACCAGTGTTCTGAACTTTCTTGCTAAACCCCCTTGCTGAACTACTGAATGTGATCTACAAGATTACTGCAGAATAGAAAAAGAAGCATCTGAATGCTTGAGCAGTGCTAGAAGTTGGGCAGATTTGTTTTTTTAGCAATACAGGCTGTTATCACGCAAGCCCAATAATCTCTCTGCTCTAACACTTACAAAGATGAAAAGTAGAGATCCAAATCACATTAATTCTAGCTGACTTATTCATATTTAGACTGATTTCAGTCTATAATCTCTCAGCTCAGATGTTCACTGGGCTTATTAATACATGAAAGAAAAGGCCTAAGTCTATAAGTCTGACATGAAAATTTAAACACCCTTGCATATCTTGTCTTTCATCTGTTTTAAGGGAACTTACCCTTCATTGGTAGATTAAAACATGGCTGCTACAGAGTGCAAGTTAAACGACCAGCGCCAGTTATGGACCACTCTCTATGTTGATGAAACTCTTTGGTACGCTGTACAAGCTGCTCTTTATAGTGCAAATCCACAGGCACTTCGATAATTGAAATGATTTGCTTGACACACTTCCTCTTAACAGAGATGTTGTAAAGACATGATCGTTCTATTTCCTATGACCGCTAACGGGACACAAAGTCTGCAAGTCTGCCTTACAGTATGCCTTCAGGAGCAGACGCAGTATCTTCATGTTTCAAAACTAAAAATATTAATAAAGTTGGTAACACTGAAATTTAACACTGAAGACAAACAGTCAAAGAGAGGACTGAAAATGTAAAAGTATTTCTCAAATTAAAAAAATGTCATTATCAGTCCATCCATTCATTATCTTCTCTTGATCCCAGACTGAGTCGCTGGGGTAACAAGTCCAGGAGGAAATACCCTGACATCTCTCTACCAAGCACCGCTCTCTTTTTCCTGAAGCAGCCTTACGTGTTCTTTGGCTAGAAGGCAGATATGCTCCTATCATCAGGTTCTGAGTCTGCTCTGGGATCTCCGACGGGTGGGAAGAAAACCTCTAAGAGGAGACACCCAGAAAGTATAGGCAGAACAAGAGCTTTGCTCTTGGCTCAGACCAGAGCAGCATCCAGAGCATTACCGAATAGGCCCCACTCCATCTACTCCTGCTCTGATTCTACTCTCACTTGCATGCAACACACTTAGATACTTGAACTCTTTCCCTTAAGGCACAGACTGACCCCGTACCACAAAGGAGCAATCACCATTTTTGCTGGTTGAGAACTATCACCCTATACTTTGAGGAGCTGACTCTTAATCTGGATGAAGATAGAATTCCAACCTTAACCTGTTAAACCCAACGGGTGTTAGAAGCAATTTCCGTCCAAATTACATATCAAAAATAAATCAAATATAGCTTTGCAGTTATAAAGTCTAAATACAATCCTTTGGTACCTGTATAAAGGTAAGTCATAAAAGACCATTTTTCAAGTGGAACCACTCTTGCAACTCTTACTATATCTGATTTATTTGTGATTAAACAAAGAAAAAGAATTTTTTGAGCCTAGCCAAAACATTTTTCTAAATGAACTTTGCACCATCAAAATCCATTTGAAATCATAGCAGAAACCTCGGATTGTATTTATCAACATCTTGACTGTAACAGTAGCAAATTTGGACTAAATCAGTTGAAACATATTTGTTCAAACAAAGGTTTTAGTGCCAGGCGGAGCTGAGATTTTAGCACAATTTAGCTAAATGTGCCAAAAGGGAATCTGGTAAAATAAAATATAAAATAAATATAATTTAATATAAAATAATGTGCTGATTTCCATTGTAAGACTCCATCTGTATATGACATAGTCTCAAATACTTGTTCTACCTGCCGTCTGTATGTATTTATATATATATATATATATATATATATATATATATATATTATATATATTTTATATATATATATATATCTATATATTGACACGGCTCACAGCCCAACACCGTGCAGGATGCTTGGCATTTGCCAGAGAACACCAGGATTGGCAAATTCGCCACTGGCGCCCTGAGCTCTTCACAAATGAAAGCAGGTTCACACTGAGCACATGTGACAGACGTGACAGAGTCTGGAGACACCATGGAGAGGGATCTGCTGCCTGCAACATCCTTCAGCATGACGGGTTTGGCAGTGGGTCAGTAATGGTGTGGGGTGGCATTTCTTTGGAGGGCCGCAAGGCCCTCCATGTGCTCGCCAGAGTTAGCCTGACTGCCATTAGGTACCGAGATGAGATCCTCAGACCCCTTGTGAGACCATATGCTGGTGCGGTTGGCTCTGGGTTCCTCTTAATGCAGGACAATGCTAGACCTCATGTGGCTGGAGTGTGTCAGCAGTTCCTGCAAGATGAAGACATTGAAGCTATGGACTGGTCCGCCCGTTCCCCAGACCTGAATCCGATTGAGCACATCTGGGACATCATGTGTCGCTTCATCCACCAATGTCATCTTGCACCACAGACTGTCCAGGAGTTGGCGGATGCTTTAGTCCAGGTCTGGGAGGAGATCCCTCAAGAGACCATCCGCCGTCTCATCAGGAGCATGCCCAGGCGTTGTAGGGAGGTCATACAGGCACGTGGAGGCCACACACAATACTGAGCCTCATTTTGACTTGTTTTAAGGACATTACATCAAAGTTGGATCAGCCTGTAGTGTATTTTTTCACTTTAATTTTGTGTGTGACTCCAAATCCAGGCCTCCATTGGTTAATAAATTTCATTTCCATTGATGATTTTTGTGTGATTTTGTTGTCAGCACATTCAACTTTGTACAGAACAAAGTATTCAATGAGAATATTTCATTTATTCAGATCTAGGATGTGTTAATTGAGTGTTCCCTTTATTTTTTTGAGCAGTGTATTTCATAATAAAATTTTTAAATTGTTTGTTCTTGCTTCACTGTTCATATCCATATTAACCTGGCATTTTCACAGGGCTGTGTAAGTTTATTTGACTATTTGTATATTTGTTCTAACTTGATTTTAAATACAAAGAGGAAAATGAAATAATGCTTCTTGAAGGGAGATGCTGTACAAAAGAAGAACAAAGTACTAGGAGAACAAAAACAATTTTTCTACATGAATCTATGGAAATAAGAATACCAGTGCTGTCTGATTTGAATTGTTTACAGTGTTGCTCTGGCATGCCTGTATTCGATAAATTGTTACCTGTCTCATTAAAGCTTCTAGTTCAAATTCAGCTTGTAAACTTGGAATTTCAGTTTCCCCAAAATGAGCCCTGATCTCTAACTCTGCAAAGAGTAAACTAAATGATAGTTGAAAAAGGACAACTGCAAACAAAGAAGAGAACAATTTCTGAATTTCCCATCTATTGTGTAGCCAATGTGAAAATATTTTAGAGAGGCTTACATTTTTAAAGCAATAATGACTGTGATTATTACGAGGCGGAACTTGCCTCCAAGACATAAGTGCTTTCTCACTTGTATTTTAATCAATCCTGACAGATGCTGTGAAGTGTTAGCACAAACAATGTTCTCCTTGAGATCTTTAGCAGTCTGGTATCCAATATCTACACGTCCAGGGTTAAAAGTTGGCCAAGCTCTTTTCCTTTAAATCCAGATCTCTGCCAAAAATCTGTCTTGGGTCAGGTCTCTCATCTAGAGTGTAGGCTGTGTTGGAGCACAGAGTCAAGGCTTTACTCAGAGAGTTTGCTTGTCAGGGCCTCAGGCCTTGGCACTCCTGATGGCTGCTGGCCTCCATCAACCAACCCCCTCGCTCCTTCTCTGCCACCTCCTGCTTCTCTTTTGTGAGAGTGTGGTTAGGATCTGGTAGGAAGGAAGGACCCCGGCCTGAAGTCTGGAAAACTTTGCTATCCGCTCTCTCAGTGTTCACTGTATGCCCCCCCTAATACCCCAGTACACCACATCACCTCCTCTGCTGCTCTCTTGACACACCTTCTATCTCCTCTGTTAAAATAATGCTAATCCAGAGGCCAGCTAACCAACACATGGCTTTCTGAGGCCAAAAGCTCCTGAGGAGGTGCGTTTGATTTTCAGCTCCATTGAGCTGCACTTATTCAATATTTACTCTCCAAGACCTCTGAATTAATTTTACACCAAACTTCTAAGACAGTCTACTTAGAAAAACCCTGCATAGGGCCTTATGAAGCACTCTTAACCCCCCAACCGAGAACCCCCACGCACACACACACCATTACACACAAACCTTCACATTCATATTTCTCTACTGTGTGCTCTACTGTAGGCGTCATTCTCTGCTCGTCTTTGGCTCTAGTGGGAAGGCCAATCCTGAGCTAGTTATTGTTATTGCGCTGTTCTATCATTACCGCTAACCTTGACTCCTGGCTGCTTGCTGTAATCACGTGGAGCCACTGGGGAGGCAGTTTGGCCTGGGGTGAATTATTAATTAGCAAGGCTGGTCCTCCCCCTCAGCGGTCCCTGGGAGAGACGGTAGGGAAAAAGGGGGGCTGTTAAGGGTTATCCACCATGCAGATGGTATTAACAAACCTATCAAGGTAAGAAGGATCAGCTCTCTGAGCTACTTGTGGAATTGTTAAGCAACACAAAATCAATAACCAACAGTGCACCGCTTCCTGCCATGTATGATGTCTGCCTCCTACTCTCCATCCTTGTGAAAGGTTGTATAGCATGATTGGGGTGGAGGTGGGGTGGGAATGTTCATTAAGATAAATTTCACAGGCTTCCTCACTGGGGATGTGCTGGAGGTAGAAGAATTTCAGTTTTCAACTAACGATCAACTTCTACATAAGGTAAAAAACAAAGCAAACCTTCCAAATACCTTTACCGACCTTTTTACACCTTGCCCCGAGCTAACACAGAGCCAACACACACACACTCACACACAGATACACACACTCAAACAAACACACCACATGAAGTGCTGTTTGACAACAACACACTCCCACTCAGAGAAGGACAGAGTGCACAACTACTGATGTGCAGTTACCTTACAGTGTGTTTTTGAGAGCCTCAGTCAGCTTGCTTGGTTAATTCCCTGGGGTCATTCATTTCACAGCACCCCCAACTCTTCTCTCTTAAACAGCAGAGACTACAGGGACTGCGACCGTAGCTTTGATCTTCTCACAACTCCCTTAAATCACAGAGAGGAAGGAAGGATTGTCTCCAAAGGGTGTCTCAGTGCTACCATGTCCCAGTAGAACTGATCCAAGTCACACATAAAACTGAGCGAATTGCTGAGCAAAACAGTGCTCCCTGGGTGGAAAAAGAGATACAGTGCCAGTCACTTTGCTACTTTGTTGATGAATACAGGTAATGAAAAATGTATAACTGTGTGATGAACAGTACCTTCACCAACTCCCTAATGTAACCTGATTCTTTCAGAAGAACATTAGTTACGTGTTAATGTGGAAGGCTTCTCAACAAATCAATTTATTACAGATTTCAGTTATTTTTGCTTTTAAATCGTCTTCTCCTTGTATGTGTGGTACTTTGAGTTAATAAATATTTTGTGGTTTCGGTTTACAATTGCAGTAATTTAACAGATCCAAGTAATATAATAAAATACAGTAGATCATTAAAATATTCAAATGATAAATACAGATTCAAAGTCAGTTACTTTCATTCCCAGGTCTAATACTGTCCAGTCAAGTTTGCTATTTTATGCCAGCTAGTTATGATCTAAGCATAGAGAGCTTTGTTTAATATGGTGCTCTATACATTTAGTTAAATGCCTTACCTCTGAAACATCCCAGTAATCATTCTTCAGCATTCAAGCATTTAGTTTTCTGGTATTCTTTCCTGGATTTGATGCTGTTCTGCATGGTTCCTGGTCCCAACTGGATTTTTCCTCGATTTTGGTTTCTAAAACCTATACGTTCCTACCTTTTTTGTTACTTATTTTATCAGACCTTTTACTATAAGACTGCCTCTCTCTTTCATGCATATGGATCCTCTCACCACAAACATCAAATGATTACTAATTATTTAACACCTGCAAGTGTAATTCTAATAAAAAAAAACATAGGAAGTATACTGCACAGCTGTGATTATTAGAGTACTATGAATGGCACATAATCAGGACCTAGTCCACAGCTTATGTTTAGGGCACAATCAGCTGAGGCTCAACCAAAAGCCTTGAGGAACAGACCTGAGCACTAGGTAGCACACAGCTGTAAGACTGGTCATTAGTAATTACGACCCTGAAAGTGTTTAGTTTATATGACAGGAAATAAAAATTTTACTGTAATTTGTCCACATATGATTAATTGGAACTGCAAGAAAAAAATTCTATCTCGTGAATCACCAAAAGGCCATCAAAACAGAGAGGAAAAAGATAGCAAGCTATTAGCTTAGAACCTCATCAAATTCTCTCTGTGCTAAGATCCTCAGCAGAGTGAGTTGGGCCCTCCCCAACAAGATAGAACTTTAGCAATATAGGATTAAGTTACCCATTTTTAGGTAAAGTGTTAGGACATTAAAGCAGCTTTCTGAAACCTGGTTAAATTCACTTCCGTAAAAACAAAATAGATGCTAGAGAAGGCTGCCAGAATCTCTGTGATATTATAAAAACAAAAAACAGAAACACCTGAAATCAAGAAGAAAACATAATGTAGTTCAGAAAAAAAAAAGAATTTTATATGTGCCTGGTATAGGCAATTTATTGAAGGCAGACAGTGCCATTTCTTACATTAGGTTGTTATGTATTTGATTTTTTTGTTTTGTTTTTCAGTATGTGTCCCCATTGTAAATATTTTATGTATACTGGAAATCAATGGGGTGATATTAATTGAGTCCTGCTATGTTGTTACAGGGTATCTTACTTTCTGTGATGTCACTGTTCCTTGTTTTTTATATTATAGTGATAAAATGACTTCTGGGAAAGAAATTTTAATGCCCTATGAATGCCTACAAATATGGAGAGCCGTTTCATTTAAAATTAAATAAATAAATAAATACTGCTATTGATAAATTATTAATAAATATTCCATGAAATAAATAAATATCCCCATGAATTAAAACAAAATAATTGTGTTAAAAGACATTTTTATCTTGTTTTATTTAATTCATTTCAATATTTATTTAATTTACTTAGAGATTTATTTATTTATTTATTTCATAATCCACGAATTGAGCTCGGCCCTGCTGTCCCAGCGCCGCCCCACAGATAAAACTCCGCCCCCTCATTTGGATATAAGAACATGAAATAAAAAGAGCTTAAAATGAAAACGGGGTTAAAAAGTAAAAGTCACTGAAATATGTAAAGTAGCTTTACAAAACAAAAGTGTCACAAAATAAAACTGCATTATGAAATAAATAAATAAATCTTTAAGTAAATTTAATAAATATTGAAATGAATTAAAAAAAACAAGATAAAAATTTATTTTAACATTATTATTTTGTTTTATTTCATGGGGATATTTATTTATTTCATGGAATATTTATTAATAATTTATCAATAGCAGTATATATTTATTTATTTAATTTTGAATGAAACGGCTCTCCATATACAAAGTGGTCAAATAATTATTAGTCAAAATAATCAGACAGCAGTTGATTCCTTCAAGTTATGGCAGGCTGGTTTATGATTTTTTTATTATGATTTTTGTATACCATGTTAAATGTCTGTTAAATGTTGAAACTGATAAGCAATATTGAGACAGGGGTATATCTTTTCCATTGTTGTTTTGATATTACAGTGTCTTGTTGCATTTTAATTTCAGTATATAAAATGTTTTAAATTCTTGTGTGTAAAAAAAGAGTAGTTTGCTGAGATATAAAAAGATGAAGTTGAAGTTCAGATTTATCACAAAATCAGACTACTCACTATGCTTTACTGTCAAAAGTTAGAGCACCTTGGGGTCACAAACAAACAACTATAGGCAAAGTTACTTTTTAGTTGTAAGTTTTAAAGTGACCTATTATACTTCCTTTTAAACATTTGGGATACATCTATGGGCTATACAAAACATATTAATTACATTTTTTGCACTAAATCATTCTTAGATAATGAGATTTCACCTCCTCAGTTTCCCCCTTTTTGAGCTCCTTTAAATTCAATTCATTTCAATTCAGTTTTATTTATATAGCACCAATTCACAACACGTGTTGTCTCAAGGCACTTCACAAAGTCAATTCAATCGAATCAAACAGATTTCAAATCAGGTACAAACATTCCAATTAACCCTAACTATCAAACAGTGCAGTCGGATTCAATTTATTATTAAAATTCGTAAAAAGTTTTCCTATCTAAGGAAACCCAGCAGATTGCATCCAGTCAGTGACTTGCAGCATTCACTCCTTCTGGATGAGCATGTAGAGACAGTGGACAGTCACTGGTGTTGACTTTCCAGCAATCCCACATACTGAGCATGCATGTAGCGACAGTGGAGAGGAAAACTCCCTTTTAACAGGAAGAAACCTCCAGCAGAACCAGGCTCAGTTTGAGCGGCCATCTGCCACGACCGACTGGGGGTTTGAGAGAACACAGCACAGACACAAAGAGAACAAAGAAGCATTAATCTAGAAGGACTCTGTAGGAAAGAAAAGTGAAACATTAATGGTTATAGCTCCTTTAGAGGCTTTATCTAGGACAGAAAGACAGCTAAGCAGATTAACTCTGAGCCAGTTTTCAAGTCTAGAGTATGAAAGAGAACACATACAGTTAGTCACAGTAAAAGCTCAGCCAGTAGGTATATCTAGGAGAGACAGGGATAAACACAAGGTGAGCATTAAGTTGTTGGCAGCAGCAGCTTGGCCGAACCCCCGCCTCCAGGAAGATGCCACAGCTAAATACAGGGCCAGGTCAGATGTAGCTTCTATAAAAAGAAAAAATAGAGAGAGAACATAAGGTTAAAGGATTAAACAAAAGCAAATAATGCAAATTAGAGAGTAGTATGAGAATGTAGGGAAAGTGGTCATTATGTCATCCAGCAGCCTAAGCCTATAGCAGCATAACTACAGAGATAGCTCAGGATAATCTAAGCCACTCTAACTATAAGGTTTATCAAAAAGGAATGTTTTAAGCCTAGCCTTAAAAGTAGACAGGGTGTCTGCCTCACGGACTAAAACTGGGAGCTGGTTCCACAGGAGAGGAGCCTGATAACTAAAGGATCTGCCATACATTCTACTTCTAGAGACTCTAGGAACCACCAGTAAACCTGCAATCTGAGAACAAAGTGCTCCGTTAGGAATATATGGAACAATCAGATCTCTGATGTATGATGGAGCTAGATCATTAAGGGCTTTATATGTGAGAAGGTGAATTTTAAATTCTGTTTAACAGGGAGCCAGTGAAGGGAAGCTAAAATAGGAGAAATATGATCTCTACTTTTAATCTTCATCAGAACTCTTGCTGCAGCAATTTGGATCAGCTGAAGGCCTTTAACTGCATTTTGTGGACTTCCTGATAGTAAAGAATTACAATTGTCCAGCCTTGAAGTAACAAATGCATGGACTAGTTGTTCAGCGCCACTCCAAGACAGGATATTTCTAATCTAGGCAATGTTCCATAGGTGAAAGAAGGAAATCCTAGAAACCTGTTTAATATGGGATTTAAATGACGTGTCCTGGTCAAAAGTAACACCAAGGTTTTTTACTTTATTACCGGAGGTCAATGAAATGCCATCCAGGTTAAGTGATTGACTAAGCAGTTTCTTTTTTAAAGACTCCGGTCCAAAGATGACAACCTCTGTCTTATCTGAATTTAGAAGCTGAAAATTTTAAGTCATCTAAGTTTTTATCTCTTCCAGACGTGCCTGTAGTCTGTCTAACTGGTTTGGCTCATCAGGATTTATGGAAATAAAGCTGAGTATCATCAGCATAATAGTTGAAATTTACCCCATGCTGCCAAATAATTTTAACTATTGGAAGCATACATATATTAAAGAGAATTTGCCCAAGCACTCTGTGAAACTCTTCAAACAGATCATTGCTGTGTATATGCTCACATATCTGATTAGCAACTATTTTCTCAAGAATTGTAGATAAGTACGGAAGATTGGATATAGGTCTGTAATTTATTAAGTCATCTTGGTCAAATGAAGGTTTCTTAAGGTTTAATGACAGCTAACCTAAAAGCCTGTGGTACATATCCATTTCCTAAGGATAGGTTAATCATATCTCAAAATGGGGCTGGTAATCAAAGGGAACACTTCCTTAAATAATTTGCTTGGGATTGGGTCTAACATACAAGTTGAAGGATTAGATGAAGCTAATATTATTGACAACTCAGAAACAGTGTTGGGAGTAACGGCATTACAAAATAACGGCGTTAGTAACTGCGTTACTTTTTGGTAACGGAACAATCTAATTACTTTTCTCATTTTCGTAATGCCGTTATGATGTTTACAATCTCACACGACGCGTTACAACTCATTAAGCATGGTTTAATTAGAGCACAGTCTACTGCTGTGGAGAGATCTGCTTTTCTCCCGTAGCTGCAGTGAGTGTATTTTAAAGCTCTTCACCGAAAACGCAGGAGGTGGGGGAGGGGAGCACCGACCAAAAGGCGGCATATGTGATGCCGATTGGCTGACAAGGCATCAGGTAGGCGGGTTTTCACCACAGAGAGTAAACCAACAGCAAGAGAGGAACATGACCATAGAGGGGAGTCTTGTAAATTTAAAGACAGCATTCGAAAGTTGGAAGTAAAGAAAATATTTCACGTTCGCTGAAGTTAAAGGCAAAAAAGTGCATGTGATTTGCAAGTTATGTCCAGGAACAAAGAAATTATTCACGTCCATGACTAGCAACTCCAACCTTATGAAGCACCTCGCATGATCTCACCCTCCCAGAACACTTGTGGCTAATAAGCTGCTGCGGCTAGTGCGAGCTCCGACAATAGGCATTTTTCACGCTTCTGTAAATTAAGTCGGATGAGGTGCGCAACAACTTCCAGAGACTATAGCTTTAGCATTAGACAGTGACAAAAAATGGCTCAGTCTCCGTGCAGTTGTTTTTGTTCTGTTGTGCTGTTGTGGTGCAGGAAAACAACTATACCTCTCTTACCATGCTTTTCCGATGGACCCAGAGCAAGGGACGCAGTAGATCCAAGCGGTTAGAAGGGATCAGGGTCCGAAATTCTGCATAAAGACAGGGAGCGCTTTTGTATGCAGTGGGCACTTCACTCAGGAGGATTTTGTCACCAGATCCAACACCAGCTGCCCTAAAAGTGGAGCTGTTCCATCTCTCTTCCCCTGGAATAATTTCACTGTACCACCTAACAGGGAGTCTGCCTTTGAGAGGGTTCAGAAACGGCATCTTGTCCTCTCACAGCAAGCTAGCCAGGCTGAAGCTGCTACTGCGGACCACAGTTCCTCATTCAAGACCTCCTTGATGAAGTTGGAGCAAAACTCACAATTCCACCATCTAGCCATCCTGGCCAGTTCAGCAAGAAAGAGAAAGAGGAGACTCAAGCCTTTGCTCGGCTGTGGATCATTGTGGAGTGAGCAATCACCAAAGTTAAGTGCTACCACATCTGGGATTCTCCTGTGCCACTTACTTTAATAGGAACTGTCAATCAGATCTGGCACAACAGTGGTGTTTTTGGCAACTTATCAAGGCTCATTTTGTTTTGAATACTAAATCATTCAGTCAGTCATCAGTCATTTTCTACTGCTTCTTCCATAGTGGGTCATGGGGAAGCTAGTGCTTATCTCCACCACTCTATAGGGGGGAAGTGGGGTACACACTGGACAGGTCGGCAGTCTTTCTGCGATGGACTAAATCTTTCATGTATATAAATGTTTCTAGTGTTATGTAATTGGTTATTGAAATGTTTTAAATTATTTCAAACATTCTTAAATTAAAACATACTTTAGTAGAATACTGTTCTGTTTTTTATTTAATTTGTCAATAGAGTGATTTTGATTGAGTTCACATGTAAGGGAAACAAGTACAATTTGCAAGATGTAGTAAAAACAAAAATCTCTGAAAAACTATTTAAGTTAACATTTTAGAACTATGAATTGATTGGAGGTTCATTTAAATAAAACTGGCACATTTATGTAGTTTTCATAAGTAACAACTATTTACATTATTTACAGTGATTCACGTAAGCATTACGGAAACGGCTAGCTGTAAGCCTTGGTTGTTGTAGCTGTACCCATGCAGGACATCTGGAGTGCTCCCTGGTTCCGGCCTCTATTTCATAAGACATTTTAAGTGACACTTGAGAAAGACTGAAGATGCATAAATTGATTGAGTGTGGGTACAAAACACATGTTGATAAGACTGTGCAGCATCAAAGGAAGAGCAGGGAAACCTGGAGCCATGGGGTGCAGGATTATGCTACCGCAGGACTTCTCAGGTGGGCACTGGTATGACATCGGAGAACCCTGTGGCACAGGCCCAATTTTGGATTGCACCAGCTCCAAAGTGAAAAGCCCGTCTAAAACAGGAGCTATGAGTGGTTGTGACTCCAGCTGGTGTAGTTTTTCTCCCAATACTATGATATCGGGATCAGGATGTGGTCCTACAAAAACATGTGTAACATAATCACAAAAGTTAGACAAAAAGAAAAAAATAACAAACATAAAAAAATTAAAAAACTCAAAAGGGAAAACCCGTGTTTAAACTCTGTAGAAGGGGGGGGCTGCAAAAACATTTTTTTTTTTTTTTTCCCTAATTTTGGGCTTTCACACCCCCAAACCCTTTCCTGGAGGGTTTAGGATGGAAACCCTTACCCTTAAAAATACCCCTTTTGGGGTTTTTTTGCCGTTTGGGGTCGGAAGGCCGGGGAAGGGGGTGGGGGCCCCTTCCCGGGTTTTGGGTATGGGCGGGTTCAGGGTCTGTTGGTGTGGTTTTCAAATCCCCCCAGGAAACCCCTTGGGGTTTTTTTGAAATTTTTGGCCCCGGGTTCGGTGCCTGGGCCGGGGGGGTTGGGGGGGGCGCAGGGACAAGTTGAAGCCAAACTAATTTAAACACAATATGCCTTCCTTTCACCACAGAATACTCGAAAAAACTTTTTCAGAAATTGGGTGTTTTGGGAAAATGAAAAAACCATCGATAGAAGTGAAAGTGGAGGTGAATTAATGGGGGGGGTACAGCGATGATTCCCCTTTTTCCTTTTGGAAACCCAAACAGGTGGGCAGCCCGCCTCAAGGACCCCAGCCAGAAAAAGAAAAACTGAGGTAAAAACCTTTCCGGCCCCGACCGCCCTGGCCCGTTTTAAGGGCCCCAAAAAGCCTCAAAAAACCAAAGGGGGGGAAAAAGGGGCTCACTGGAAGACTCAGCAATTAAATAAATTAGAATGGCCAGAATTACTGAGAAAAAGCCCCCAAATTTTTCCCTGGAAAAAAAGGAAAAACTTTAACCGGGGAAACTGCTGTCACAAAAAAACGATAGGAGTAGAAGCTGGAAATAAGGGGTTTCCCCCCCCAAAAAAAGATTTTCCCCCCTACAGAAAAGGGAAAACCCCGGAGAGATCCTCTTCTGAGAACAATAAAAAGGGTTTTAGAACAACTTCCCTTCCCAAACCCGTCTTCTCCAAATTGCCAGAGAAAAAAACCGGCCCCCCCGGACCAAGAACCCTAATAATGGGGAAAAAAGCTTTTGAATGGGAAATTAAAAAAATTCCGCAACAAGAAAAAAAACAAAAGGGTTTGATTTGGACCAAAAAAGGGTGTTCCCCATATCTCAGAGAAAAATTTGGGAAAACACAGAAAAGCGCCCAATTCTAGAAACCCCTTTTCCCTTACCCCTGGGATGACAAGGCCCAAGAAAAAAACAGAAGGATTGAAGGAAGGGTTTCCCCTTTATCAGCTTGAATAAAGTTGGGAAAAATAAAATTTAATAACAAGGGGTTTTCAGCTGACCTTTGCACCGATTTTTTTGTGGAGATGAGGATTTTTTTTAGGGGCCCTTTGTGATGGGTAAATGGTTGAAAAAAAAAGCATTTTTGGTTTCTCATCTGGAACTTCAAACGGGCAAAATTCAATATTTTTGGGGAAAAAAAAAACAAAATCTTCAAAGAAAAATTTGGTTTTTTTAACAAGCCGGGAAACCGATGTCTCCCAAACTAATGTCTTTTATTTCCCCGTAAAATAATTTCCCCCAGCAGCCCCTTTGACCTTTAAACAGGGGAATTATGGAGTTTTCAAAAACCCCCCCATAATTCTGCCACCAACAGAATTTTTTTGCAGAGACAAAAACCCGGGCCCGTTGACTGAGAAAGGAGGTCAACACAAAAAAGGGCTCCCTGTCAAAATCCCCAGGAGAAGAGTGGAAAACCCAACCCCTTATACCCCCCTTCCCCCCCCAAAACCCCGAACCCCGACCAAACCCCCCCATTTAAAAAGCCCCTCACACCCGACCGCCCCAGGAAAATCTCCCAAACTCCCCCCCTGAACTCTCTTTTGCTTTTTCTGGATTCTGAAAAACAGGAAAAGGAAAACTCTTAATACGGGAACCCCAAAAGGCTCTGACATTGTTTCCAAATTAAACCCCCCCCGTTGGCCGAGGCTCTGCTAAATAAAACCCAAAATTTTTCCAAAAAACCGGGAAAAGCCTCACAAAACCCCCTAAATTTTTTCCTCCCAATCAGGACCTTTCAAATCACTTCTCTGTGACCCCAGTCTGGGGCCCCCGTGGTAAAAATCTGTCAGGGAAATGAGCATGTCCAGGAAAAAAACTTGGGCCCCTAAAGGGATTGTTGTAAAATCTCGTGTTTATACGTGACAGAAAGTACAAAGCAAAGGGGATAAGAGGACAGTAATAAACAATCCAAAAAACCCATAAACGTCAGGTAAAACCCCAAAAACAGATTTTTAATATCAGCAATAAGTAATATAAACGGGGCTTTTTGAACATTAGACTCTGCCCAGGAAAATCATTTTAATTAATGGCTTCATTACTGACACGATCGATGTTATTTTTTTAAAACAGAAACTGGTTACAAAATTTTAATTAAGCTCCCTTTGATAGTCGACACCCCCGAACTACCAATTTTTTTTGGAGAGCAGACAGAAAAAGAAAAGGGGAGGGGGGACTTTTTTAAAGATTTACTAAAGTGTAAAAAAAAGGTATTTCTGGGCAAATTTGACTCTTTTGAATATTTGGCTCTCCAGGTAAAGAGCCCTGGTCCGTACCATGTTTTTGAATATTTAAGGCCCCTCCAAGCCCAAAACAATATTTTCTGTGATTTTTAAAAGTTTTTACTTGAATGGGGTTTATTATGACTCTTTAATATTTGGGGGGAAACCAACAAACATGGGCAACCGAAAAAGGGAAAGGCCAAAAAATCTATGTGACCACTCTTAGAAATTTTGGGTTTTTACCAAATGTTTAAAAAGCAAAGCACAAAAGGGCATAGTTTGGACTTGATCATCACTAAGGGTCTAAACATTTCTTAGGTGTCTGTAACTGATGTTGGCCTATCTGACCAATTTTCAGTTATTTTTGAAAGCATCATCTGCAATGACTCAGTTAGCCAAAGCGACATTATAAGAAAATGCATCTTTAAAGACGGTGCCACTGAAACCTTTAACCAGATTTACTCTTCTACCTCCACTTTGCCCTGTAAAACTGTAGATGAGCTGGTAGATAACTTTCATTCTAAAATCTCGGACAACATTGATTCAATTCAATTCAATTCAATTCAGTTTATTTGTATAGCGCCAGTTCACAACACGTCGTCTCAAGGCACTTCACAAAAGTCAGGAACATACATTCCAATAATCCTAATCTTTGAACAGTGCAGTCAGATTCAGTTATTTATTAAAATTGGATAAAAAGTTTTTCTGTAAGGAAACCCAGCAGATTGCATCCAGTCAGTGACTTGCAGCATTCCCTCCTCTCGGATGAGCATGTAGAGACAGTGGACAGTCACTGGCGTTGACTTTGCAGCAATCCCTCATACTGAGCATGCATGTTGCGACAGTGGAAAGGAAAAACTCCCTTTTAACAGGAAGAAACCTCCAGCAGAACCAGGCTCAGTGTGAGCGGCCATCTGCCACGACCGACTGGGGGTTTGAGAGAACAGAGCAGAGACACAAAGAGAACAAAGAAGCACTGATCCAGGAGTACTTTCTATGGGAAGGAAAAGTAAATGTTAATAGATGTTGCTCCTTTAGTCGTTCCACCTAGAAAGAAAGAACAGATAAACTCTGAGCCAGTTTTCAAGGTTAGAGTCTGAAAGAGAGCACATAGAGTTAGTCACAGTAAAAGCTCAGTCAATCGCCATGTCTAGGAGAGAGAAATGGTTAAACACTGAAAGACAGGGCCAATTGCTCCAGACAGACAATTGCTCCAATTAAAGTGAAAGTCTTTTTTTGGAAGAAAATGTCTCCGTAGAAAAGTGTTCCACCAGTCAGAAGTGAAAAAAGGGAGTGTCGAAAAGCTGCACGCAGGTGGCGAAAGACTGGACTCCAGGTCTTCTGGCTCAAATCTACTCTGCATACCCAGAACTAGAACCAAACATAGAGAAGCAGCTTTTAGTTCTTATGCTCCACTAATCTGGAAAAAACTCCCAGAAAACTGTAAAAGCGCCGAAACCCGAAGTTGCTTCAAATCAAGATTAAAATCTTATTTGCTTAAAGTGGCCTATGAATGTGTCATCTAAACATTATTCATTCTATTCTCTTTATTTTTTTATTTACCTCTGTTGCTTGATTTTCTGGATCATTGTAATGTTTTTCCTTATGTACAGTGCCTTGAGTGCCTTGTTGCTGAAAAGCGCTGTATAAATAAACTTGACTTGACTTGACTTGTTGGCCTTCCCCAGTGCTTCCTTCTGTGGCTCTGGCCACTGGCCACTGGTGGGCTGCGTTTGGTGTTGGGTTGGGTGGGTGGGTTGGTGGAGCATGTCTTGTGCCTGCACTGGTTGTGCTAGGCCTGGAACGGTTGGCTTGCCCAGCCTGGTTACCCGGCTGGTGCATGTTTCCCTCTCACGAAGTAATGGGCAGGGGCTGATGGCGCTGGCTGGATGGTTGGGCGGGCTTGATGGTGTGCTGCTCTGCTGGCTGTTGTGTAGGGGTGGGGGGGATCTGGGTGGCGGGCTAAAGGGTAGTGTGGAGGGAGACCGCAGCGTGTGTGGGGGGTGTTGTGTTCTCTTCTTGGATGTGGGGTCACCGGCATTTGGATCGGCTGAGTGGCAGTGGTAGAGCTGAGCTGGATAGTGTTTCTCTCTGGGCTGTCATAGCAGTGGCAGTGATGTGGTGTGTTTGTGTGGTTGCAGGGGCGTGGTGGGGGACGCTGGCCCCGAGTGCTTGCCGCTGGCTGGGGACCTCTTGCCGGGTGAGTTTGTCTTGTCCTAGTGTGGGGTCAGGTGTTCTGTTGTGGGCGTGGTATTTGATGGTGTCTGCCCTATTGTGCCGGTGGGCAGGGGCTGGGGTAGCGTTGCGCGGGGCCCTTGCCTTTCTGTCGCGGCGCGCTGTGTGGTGCGGCAGGGGTGCTTGGAGCGGGGCTGTGTGTGGAGCTTGCACTGTGTGGGCATGGATCCGTTGGCTTTTTGGGGATGAAGCTCACTTGTGGGGGTGTACCCCTGAGCTGTCGGGAGGGGATTAATGGCGTTTGGGCTCGGGGGCATGTGTTCAATATCTGTGTCCTGGTTAGGGTAGGACCTGTGGGGAAATTCATGTTGGGGGTTCATTGGGGGTGGGGGGCTCATAGGGTTGGGATCGGAATTCATTTGGGGGCGGGACTATTTCATCCTGTGGCAGCTCTGGTTGGCAGGCTAGTTTGGACCATGTAGACCCCTCTTTTGTACATGGCCCCCTCTCCGGATGAGGATGGTGGTCGTTGTGGACCAGGGTCGGGGCAGGGGGTTGGGGTCCTGTCCGGGGTCGCTCAGGTTCGGACCCCAGCCCAGCTGCTGGGTGGTTCCCCTGGGACTCTCCCCTGTTCTTCTCTGGGGGGATTGCGATAGTCTCGGCTGTGGTTCTCCTGGGGTTCCTGGGGTGCTCTGGGGGGGCCTCTCCACTCGCTATTGCATATTTTTATGAAAAAACCTTGTATACACAAACGCGCTCACACTCAGACCCACAGGTGTTTAGATTCAGGTGTTAACAGATACACAAATGTTCTATATTGAGCTGCATTTACCACTAAATACATCTAGCATTCATAAGTACCATGCACTTTTTGGTAAAAAAGCTGTTAATATGAACGTTTCTGTAGGTGTAGAAGCAAGTAGGGTGTTATCTTGTATTCTCTTCATCCTTCTTTCTTTCCTCTATTCTTTCCTCCTTTCCCCTTTTTAATTTTGCCCCACCTCTCTCTCTTTCGTGCTTCTTATTTTTTTGTGTTGTTCATTTCTGTCTCCGTGTCCGTAACAATTGAAAGAATCCCAAAGTGGTTTCCAATAAAGTTTCTTTTATAAATATCAAACAGAGCTTTAAAGTAAATTTGACGCTACTCTGCCAAAAATGCTAAAGAAAAGAAAGAAAGAAAATAAAGGGACAGGTGAGCAATTTGGTAGGACACAGAGGGACAGATTTGTGAGAGTTAAGTTAATTACCAACAAAAACTAAATATTCCAAACAAGTTAGGAGAGAAAAAGTATACTTGACACAAGCAATGAGTTTAAGTATCTCGGGGTCTTGTTCACGAGTGAGGGAAGAATGGAGCGGGAGATCGACAGACGGATCGGTGCGGCTGCCGCAGTAATGGGGGCGCTGTGCCGGTCCGTTGTGGTGAAGAGAGAGCTGAGCCGAAAAGCGAAGCTCTCGATTTACCGGTCGGTCTACGTTCCTACCCGCACCTATGGCCATGAACTTTGGGTCATGACCGAAAGAACGAGATCCCGGATACAAGCGGCTGAAATGAGCTTCCTCCATAGGGTGGCCGGGCACTCCCTTAGAGATAGGGTGAGGAGCTCGGCCATCCGGGAGGGGCTCGGAGTGGAGCCGCTGCTCCTCCACATTGAGAGGAGCCAGTTGAGGTGGCTCGGGCATCTATACCGGATGCCTCCTGGACGCCTTCCTCGGGAGGTGTTCCAAGCACGTCCCACCGGTAGGAGGCCTAGGGGATGGCCCAGGACACGCTGGAGGGACTGTCCCTCGGCTGGCCTGGGAACGCCTTGGGCTCCCCCCGGAGGAGCTGGAGGAGGTGTCTGGGGAGAGGGACGTCTGGGTGTCTCTGCTGAGTCTGCTGCCCCCGTGACCCGGTCCCGGATAAGTGGAAGACGACAAGTACGACGAGTACGAATACGAGTATATTTACACGCAGACTACCAGTCAAAAGTTTTAGCTCCACTTCTTTATTTTCATGTCTATTTACATTCTAGATTCTCACAGGCAACAGAACTGTGAAGGAACACATATGGAATTATATAGTATACAAAAAGTGTGAAGTAACTCTAAACATTTTTATGTTTTAGATTCTTCAAAATAGCCACCCTTTGCTTTGATTAATAATTTAGACTTTATTGATATCACAATGGAGAAATCGACATCTGCATTTTAACCCATCACTTTAGGGAGCAGTGGGCTGCCACTGTGCGGCGCCTGGGGAGCTTTCTGGGGCTTACTCAAAAGTCTTGCTCAGGGACCCGACTGAGACAGATGGAGTGGGGGTTCGGACAGGCAACCCACCGGTTATATGATGAACTCTGACAACCTGAGCCACAGCTGCCTCTACTGATTTACTCTCTTGGTATTCTCTCCATGAGCTTCATGAGGTGGTGACCTGTTATGGTTTTCCAAAGAGCCTTGAAAGAACTTCCCAGAGATTCATTGAGAGACGGCCAAAGGTTATTATTTCAGTCAATATTTGTGACTGGCCGTGGCAAAACCAGGAACAAGTCTACCCGGGGTCGTTTTGAGTTATTTACAGATCCTGAAAGAGTGGAGTCTAAGCTTTCCAATGATGTCAAACTTGTGGAAATCGGAAACGAATTGAAGAAGATATGACTATCTGAATGTCTGCACTCGCCAGACTACTTTTCTGAGAAATCAGCCTTGAAAGATTCGTTTGTTTTCTCTCCCTGAAAGCAGGGCGGTGACAAAAGCTGCTAATTTGAAAAATTTGAATAGCCCACCTCCCCCAGCTGTTTGTCAACAGAAGCTCCAACTGACTGCAAGACTTCTGTCACTGAACTCATAGTAGTTTTTTTTCTATGTAAAAAATTTTACAGCACTACATTACCATTTATTAGCGCAGGGGGGGAAAAAAAAAAAAACACTACCCCAAGCTTAGATTAAAAAAAACAAACAAAAACCTCACTCAAGCCGATTTTAATATTTGGCTGGTCAGGTTTTTTGTATTTTTTCCGCTTCAGTACATGATTTAAAATATTTTTTTTTTTTAAATTATCAAAAATTCCCCATAAAAAACTGAAAGGTATTCCGGCAGACTTTGATGCCTCCGATGGAATACGTTGTCGTGGCGTGTTTTTTTTTGCGTGGTGTCTTTTTGGTGGATGTGGTCATTGCTGAAGTTTCTAGCGTACGCCGGTTGTTTTACAAGATGTCCGATTATTCTCATGTCCTGCCACTCCCTTTCTGCTGCTAAAGAACCATCCGTATGTTGTACACGATCTCTGGAAAAAGTTTGCGGCTACAGGACTTTTCCCCCAAGTGAAGAGTTCTCCTTTTTCTTTTTCCGTAACATTTCAGTCAAAGTTACGTATCTTTTCCATCTCACTGTCTCGTTTCCTAAAATGTTTTGATACAATAGCTTCTGATATCTTCCTTCTAGCTCCTCACTCCCATCCAAAGTTTTTTTCGTATCCTCGTCTTGGGTTGAAGACAGCGCAAATAGGAATGTTCCCCAAAAGTAATGCATCGCTATCATCTTCCGTTTCACCCCTTCGATTCAAATCTGAAGAGAGCCCGGGGACGGTACTGCGAACTGTACCCCACAGCGAAGCGCTGTAACAGCCGCGATTCTTTTCGTTGCCACACTTGATTTGGCCCCATCTGAAGAATCATTATTTTTGCTGGTTATTGGTCGACAAGAGACAAAAGCCAGCGCAGACCCAAAAACAAAGCCCTACAGAAAAAGGGTGAGGATTTTCCCCTCCCCAAAAGTAAAAACGAACTGGCTAGTTTTAAAGGGTCAAAAAAAAGCCGAGTTTAAATAAAAATTTACCATTTTAAAATGTATTTAAAAAATTGGGGATACTTCATAATTTCAAAATTGCCATTTTGCAATAAAACAAAAAAATAACCTTTTTTCTCAGAAATTGATGGTTTTTTCCTCATTTTTCCGTTTGTGCTCTGCCAACTTTTTCCCGGTTTTGCCGTGGGGCGTAACATTTTGTTTTCTATGTATTTTTTTAAAAATATTTAAATTGATATCTCTTTGTTACGTATATTTTTTGGTGTGTTTAAAAAAAATATTTAAATTGGACTAACTAGGGCTCTCTCTTTTTCAGTTGCATTAACTGGGGGCCGAACAAAAAACCTTGCCCCATTGGACAGGAGGCCCGCTGCAAAACTTTCCGTCTCTTGCAGCTCAACTTTGTTTAATTCCCAACGTTGGGTCTTAACAGCAGCTGGGCTAAACAAATAAGCAGACCAAAAATTTTTAATGTTTTTTTTTAAGTACTGTTTTTTTTAGGTACCAAGCAAACTTCATTTGATTTTAAATTTTTCTTTTAAAAGGAAGCCTGATGGCTGCAGGAATGAAGGTCTTAAAATTTTTCTCTGTCCTGCATTGAACAGGGGAGGTGACTTTTCCCGATCCACAAGGGCCATGAAGCAGATGACCTAAATTTGCTAAATCTCCCATCACCCCCCAAGAAGCCTCGGGACCGTGTCTAAAGTCATTTTTTTAAAATTTCATGAAGTCATGATGTTATTATAATAAAAAAGGTAAATCGTGTGTATGCGTGTTTTATTAAAATTTTGGGAATTTCTCACATTCTCCAGACTTGACTTTCCTGTATCGTGAAGCACGTGAATGTTTTTTATGTATACATTACTACATATCAATATTTCTGTGTAAGCAAAAGCATTTATTATTTTTAGTAGTTTAATGTAAAAATTTAAAAATGTTTGGTATGGGTGCATAAATCTCAAAAACTATTACAATCTTTTTTTATTAGCTTTAATAGCTGTTGCTGAAAAAAACCTCAGGCTAAATTGAAATCAAAGTCCCCTTTTGATCCCCAAAGGGCAGCTTTTTATTTATTTGTAAAAAAAAAAATGCACATTTTTATTTCAGTGGGGAAAACTAGCGGTCTAGAAGCGGGTCTGAACTTGCGGGCATTTTTTAATTCATCCAGCAGATGGCAATGTCGCAAAAAAAGTGGTCTGAAAAAGGGGGTGAACAGGGGGATTTTCTTTCCCGTCCCATCCCGCTCCAAGAAAAAAGTCTTGTCCCATCCCAATCCCAGGCCAGATAAAAAAAAAATCCGTCCCACCCCCCTCCCATTTAGAACATCCCACTCCTGGCCCCCTCCCTTTTTTTTTTTCTTTATTTTTGTCTTTTGGCAATTTTTTTTTTTTGAAGGGACCGGTTTGGTCGCTGTTTTTAGCTGTATAAAAGGGCCCTTAAATAAAAAATAATAAAGAAGAAAAATAAAAATATCAAACAAAGGGAAAAAACCCCGCCTATCCCCCAGTTGAATAAAAAAAATGTACATATTGTATTTCCCCTTTTTTTAAATGATTTTTTCCTTTGAAAAATGACATTACTTTTATGTTTCAAATTGCTAAAAAAGAAAGAAAAAAAAGCACCTGCAAAGAACTGACTTGGTGAACAAAAAAGGGGAAAAAGGGATTTCCTTTTACAATTTGAAACATACGTAATTAGTGGTACACTTTTATTTAAAAGATGTATTAAAATAAATTGTACATTTAAAGGGACATTAAATTTTTTTTTCTGTTTCACAACGTATGTATTTAAAATCTTTCCTTGATGAAACTATTCTACGGAGTCCGCAAGGGGAAACCTGGGGGAATTTTTTTTCCTTTTTCGTTTTTTCCCCGAACGCAATAAATTTTTGGGTTCTCAAAGCAATAGGCCCCTTTTAGTTTTTCTCGGGAAAAAACTTTTTGGGACCGTTTCCAAAACCCGATAAATGGGAAAAAAGGAATAAATCAAAACACCCGTTTTTTGGGGATTTAAATTTGGGTTTTTTTTTGGGAAAAAAAGGGGGCCCTTTTAAAAAAATTATTTTTTAAACAGACTTAAAAAACATTTTTTTTCCACAAAACTGTCAAACTATGGGCCCTAATTTCTGCACAAAACCTCATCTGTGATAACTTTATTGGGGTTTTTTGGGGGGGGGGCGCATGATCTTACTTTTTTTTGCACGGATTTGGCCTTTTTGGGGTTTTTTTTTATCGTGATTTGAAAAGATTTTTTCTTATCCTAAAGGCCCTTTAAAAACGCATTTGGGTTTACTGCAAAAATTTTTAAAACCCGCATATTACAAAAAACCTATTTTAAAGGGGCCCTAAAACGTGCTTTTTTGGGTTTTTTTGATTTGTTTGTTTTATCTGTGCTGCTTTCCAAAAATGGGGACAGCTTTCCCCCCAAGGGGGATTAAAAAACTTTTGCGGAAAAAACAAAAGCAAAAAAAAATTGCGTGGGGGAAAGCCAAAAGAAAAACAAAATTTCCCCCCCCTGGCCCCTCGCCGGGGTTTAAATTAACCTTTCCCCTCTAAATGTGGGAAAAAGGGTCTTAAAACTTAAGTGCACATGCAAAACAATTTTTTTTTTGGGGGCGATGAGACTTTTTTAAAACGTGAATTTGGGACTTTTTCGTTTGACTGATGAAGAATTGGGAGGGTTTTATTTCAATTTCCCAAATTTTCCTTACAATTTTGGTTAAAACAGTGGGGTACGGGGGGAAATTTAGGGCTAAAAATGTTTTTAAAAAAAAAAAACCGCAGGGAACTGCTTACTTTTTTCCCGGGCCACCTTTTTGAGTTTTAAAATAGATAAAGTCTTTTCTTTCTGACTTTTACCCTTGCAAATCCAATTTTTTAAAACCAAAGTCCAAAATTTTTCCACCCTTTCGTTTTTCCTTTCCCTTTCC